>CANSGD010000580.1:0-600000 GCA_947645195.1 Patellifolia procumbens | reverse complement strand
TTGTTTCATTTGGTATTTGTTTTGTTTCAGTTAGGTATTGTTTTGTTTCAGTTGGGTGTTGTTTTATTTCAGTTAGTCATTTTATCTTTTCAGTTGGTCATTTTATTCTTTCAGTTGGTCATTTTATTATTTCAGTTGGTCATTTTATTATTTCAGTTGGTTACTTTATTCTTTCAGTTAGTTCTTTTTTTCTTTCAGTTGGTTCTTTTATTCTTTCAGTTGGTTACAATCAAAATACATCCAACTGAATGAATAAAAAGTTTAACTGAAAGAATAGAAGGTCCAACCGAACTTATCCACTGAACAACTAAAATCAAAATACATCCAACTGAAAAAAAATTGAAACCAACTGAGATCCGTCTGACCATAACTTATGGTCAGACGCGTCTGACACAATACCTTCTCAAAAATAAATTGGTGATCAACAAGATAGTTGATGGTAATTTCTTAATTCTTTTTTATGGAGGCTAGAATTGTTATTGGGGGTGGGGGTGGGGGAGCCTCGTTTGCCCTATCTATTGAGAAACTTTGCCATCTCCCGTCATACTAATTTCCCCTAAAATTTTCTATTATAAGTACAAATGAATATTGCATACTTCATTCATTTTTAGTTACAACATTGTTCTATTATAGACGTTTTAAAGTAGTTGTATGTGTTTTTTTGTTTCTCTCTTATTATGATATAAGCACCTTTTTTATCTCTCGTATCACGTGGGTATCATAAACATCTATGCCACTACCTTGGCTTTGGCTCAACAACAAAAGAGAGAAAATATTACATTATTAGTATCAAAAAATATCTTATTAATGATATCTTTATTATTTATTATATAAGGGAAGAGGTGAGCGTGGACACCAAAAATATAATAGATGAAAAAAATAATTTCTTAAATGCTTTATTAATTAAATAATTAATCACTTACTAATTAACTTTTTAATTGTTGCACACATCGCGTGCACAAAAGACTAGTGTATTATAAAGATAAGTGGGTGAAAGAGGAGATGGTCTTTCCATGTCTTGGTCATTATTATGATAGAGAATAAGGGGGAAATGAGGGTATGAGTTTAGAAGAGGTAAAGAGAGGAAAGAGAATGGATAATCCTTTTTTGTTCATTGCCGATGATGCTTTTAGAGCATTATTAGCAATGACCCATTTGTTAAAGTTCATGATACTATTCATTCTTTTTCTCTCTCCTAAAATGTCATCTTTCAACCTTTTCTTGTTAACAATGATCTATTTTTAAGTTCATCATTTTCTTTTTCCTACCCCATCATACTTTCTCTCTTGTCATTTATTTATTTGGTTAATATTTGAATATGTTGATGAACAAGTAAAATTGATATATTAGTGAAAATATAAGTTTAATCATGGTTAAGTTATGATTATTTGAAATTAATTAATTATTTATTTTATTAATATTTTTGGGTTTTTTTTTCAGCAAATAAAAGTTATAAATTTATCAACAAAGGTGTTTAAGAAGAGAAAATAGAGAAAAAATGGTTTTTCGAAAATTTTGCCAAAATATATCAAGATTGGTCTCATTTTATAGATCTCGAAATAATATGAACATTGGTGATTTTTATATATTTTTTTGAATTTTATTTTAGGAGAAAATAGCCGTTGAATGATTCAAATGGTTATATTTTCTCTCTCCTAACTGAAACCAATGAGAATGCTACATGTAAGCTGACGCGCGTCAGTTGGTGTCAGCAGCGTCAGAATTTTGCTGGCTGCTCAGTCACAAAACGTCGCCGTTTCTTTCCTTTTCTTCTCCAAACTCAGAATTTCATCTGTTTTTTATTTAATTTTTGGCTTATGACCGTTTGTGGCAAAAGGTCATAAGATGACCTATTTCAATGACTTTTTATTGAACAACCTTTATTTAGATCATTGCTAATAAGATTTTTGTAAAGTTCATCTATGTCATTGCTAATAGTGCTCTTTAGAGCTTGTGACCTAATATGAAGTGATCCAATAAATTATAGATATTGTAGCAGAAATTGAACTAATTAGTTTGACCCGATTAGAAAGAAAAATCAGTCCGACAATAGTTGATTAATGATCTATTGATGAATTAAGTAATACTCCAATTAGACTTCTATGAAGTTTTAAAATCTGAATAGGAAATGAATCAAAAAAAATCTGAATAGGAAGACTCATCACTTCAATACAATATGACTTTAAGTATACTCTAAGTGGCAACAATAACCATATTTTTGTAATTGCAAAGGAAATTAGGTAAATTTTCGGATAAAAGGTCCCTATAATTATCATTTTATTCATTAGCTTATATAAAAGACTTATACTATGAAGAGTAACTCTTGTAATAGACGGTCTACTTAGATGTTTATGGATAGACCATGATAAAATTAAAAGATCTTTAGTTAAACTATTAATGTTTTTAACTTAAAATCTTATCGTAGATTTAACTATGTGTAAGGTGTTAATATTTTTGTCAGATTTCATGAATGGAATTGAACTCCATTGATGAAATAATGAAGCTTAAAGAAGGAGAACTAAAGAAGCGGGAGAAGGAGAGAGAAGTAAGCATAGAAACATAAGACTAGTAGACTACATTGTATTGGAATTATTGTGAGTATATGAATACAAGCCTATTAGGCTATTTATACTATAGCTATACAATCTAACAGCTAATACAAGATTCTAAGTAACAAACTAATCCTTGATTTAAGGAAATGAATAACAACTAGTTAACAACTTAAGTAATAGCAACTAGTTAACAAACTAAGTACCCAACAATTTTTTTTGAGAGTCAGGTGTTTATATTTAAAACCTTGAACTTTTAGGCTAAAACATTACAATTTTAACTTGACTATCTATTCATTTACTTATGAATGGATTGTTTAACAAGAGTTTCTGTAAACTATGAGTACCGAAAGTGAAATGAAATTGAGTTAGAGGATTCATGCATTCTTGTCCAGAATTATGGATAGATAAGATTTCCCCTATGAACACTTCAATTCTTACAAAATCTTAGGCTCATATGTATATTAATTTAGAAACTCTGTCTCCCTGTGGATTCGACCCTGCTTCCATTGACTACCATAGTTAGAGGACTGTAGGTTTATCTTTAAATAGGTGATACGACTAAAATCCTATCAAGTAACCATAAACAACCAAGAACAGAGAAACATCTAGCATGCAACACCAGAATACAAGCAATTCATAATCAAACAAAATAGAAAGCAAAGCTGCAGATACCTCTGCACCAAGCAGGTAAGCCTGAACAGCAGAATGTCCAAACGGGTCAATCTGCCAGCCGACTGTCGGCATCTGACCGAATTCATTCTTAATAAACCGATGCCCCAAAGTTGTCTGATCAATGAGGTCAATGTAATGAGTAGTTGCCTCATCATGCATGCACATTCCCCCATTTCTATATCAACCAGGAAACTGTAAGAGAGTAATTGAAACATTTTTCTTTTGAGGGAAGAGAAAGCAAACTACGACAAAAGTGACAAGTAAAATTTGCATATGCACGAACTTCAATCTCATGATTCAGACAATAAATTTATAGAACTGCAAAAAAGAACATTTAGGAGAGGAGTATTACATAAACTCTAGTTGACCTGAGTTGACCAACTCCTTGATCTTCACCTTCAGCTTCGGACTTTGCTGTCTCCACCATCGCTGAAAGAATGCCTTAAGTACAGCCCCACCCCCAAAGAACAACACCAACAACAAACACAAACTTGTTAAATATGATTTCACATACTCAAATACACACAGCATTATCAAATCAAGGAAAAGAAAAATGGAAAAGTCTTATATTCTTACCATTTCTACATAGATGAACTTGCGATCCTCATCTTCCAACAAAGCTGAAATCACGGAATCCAACACGTTCTGCACACACGCTCACGTACGTGCTTAGTGTCTAGTCTAGTCTAGTCTATAAGGATCTTAACATTTTACATTTTCTAACGAGACAATCTCTATTATCAAAATTACACAAATAAACTCACGACTTAAAAATAATATTATTACCATTACACCCTAGATAAAAAAAGAAAATACGTCAAATTATGCTCACGTACGTGCTTAGTGTCTAGTCTAGTCTATAAGGATCTTGAGTCTTACTTACCACGTACTCGTATTTGGTTAGTTAGGTTTGATTTGGAGTTTTTGTTAAGCGACGCAAAAATTCTTTATCACTAACCACAACGAGGAAATCCAGCTTCGTGTTCTCGCATCTCTGGTAAGCTTGAGGTAGATCTGGGGGTTTTTGGCAGTTGTGTGCTGGCTCCAGGTGGTTTCGAGTAAATCTAGTGGTTTTCGAGTGGTTTGTGGTGGTTTATTTGAGTTGGGCTGGCTGGGGGTTGTTGCAGGGGTGTTTTTGGGTGAACGTGGGCTTCTTTACGGTGGCTGACAGTGGTTTCGGTGGTGAGGAGGACAGATAGTGGTTTCGGTGGTGTAGAGTGACTAACGGCGGTGGGTTGGTGGTGGTGATGTTTATTATTGTGCAATTAGAGTATATTTATCATTTTGTTTTTATCTTAAGTGAATTACCCTTTTCCTCTCCCCAAGTTTCTCTCGCTAACCTCATTGGTTTTCCCCATTTTGTCTATATTTCACTTATTTAGAAACGCATGAAGTAATTTTTATATATGACATGGTAATGAACACAAATTTCAATTCAACATCTCATCGCGGTTTTAATATTGTTATGGACATCATCGTACGTCCTCTATGGATACAAATTTCGAGTACGAAACGAGTACCAACAAGCTGGATTTACGGCCACCTACTTTGAGATGACTTTATAGGACTGAAGAGGACATTTTTTTGGAAAACAGAAACCATTGTTTGCCCTCTATGGACACAAATTTCGAGAATCGTTACGAACCGAGTACCAATAAGTCGGAATTTCAGGCACATATTTCAAACCAACGTTTGTTATGAAAACGGACACTGCTGTAAGCTATATATGTGCACAAATTTGGAGAATACCTACGAAACGAGTATCAACAAGCCGGATTTTAGGGCACGTATTTTGAGACGACTTTTTCGGAATGAAGATGACATTTTTTTTGAAAAGCAACGGAAGCCGTCGTATGCTTAGGGTGGGGATGGGGAGGGTACATTTTAAACTCCGCACCAGCCCCATCACTCATTCCAAGGAAAATTTTCATCCTATTCCCGCTCTATCACCCTTGAAACCTTTCCATGTCCCCGTTTAACTAGGACGAAGGTGGTGCGGGTCTCCACAAACCCCGTTGCAGTTACATCCTTATTTAAGGGAAACTACCTTATGTTCCCCAATCCCAAAATAAACACATCACCAAAAGTTTTAAATTTATCACATTGACCTTAATATTGTAATAATATACTACCTCTCTGACGAATTCGTTATAGAGGTAGTACATACTTCCTCCGTTTTGGAATTTTTGATACAATGTTGCTTTTATGCATTTTGAGGTAAAAGATTGTAATGATGTTTGGGAAGATTTTAATTGTGTAGTTAGTAGGTTTGATCCCCACCCCCACTTTATTTAGTTAGTGGGTGTGGTCCCCCACCCCATTTTAATTGTGAATTAAAAGTGTGTAAAAATTTAAGTAAGGGTAGATATGTCATTTTACAAGCAAAACTTTACCAAATATAGAAACTTTGTGAAGTGTATTAATTATTTCAAAATACCCCATTTTAAAATTTGTATCAAATATTTCAAAACAGAAAAAGTACAATTGCAAGAGTTTTTAGGTTAATGCGCTCCAAACTAAATCTAACTCTACATTATACCCTCCAAGGCTCCAAACTAAAACTAAGAGTACACCCAGTAGTTGATGCAAATGTTGGATTTTTAAGAGAGAGACAATAAAAGGCAATAAAAAATTAAGAAAGAGAAAAAAATAAGAGAGAGGAAGTGAAAATCTGGTCATTGCTATGATCCAGATTTTCACCCATTTCTCTCAAAAATTAACTGACACAGTAGCCAGCACACCACGCTTCAAGAGGGTAAAGGTTGATGGGGGCCCATGCCTATCAATTCTCCATTTGCAGCCGCAGATCTCCCCAAATCCCATGGCCAAAAAATTGTTATAATTATTACCCTTTAAAAAACTTCAAATGATAAAAAAAAAGCATTTAATTATTTTATTTTTTATTTTTAAAAAAAGTAACGATTCTATTTTTTTCCTCTATAAATAGACACGAATAGGGATTTACTTCCATATCTTTTAAATTTATTTCTCTATAAAGTATTTTTCTGATTAAATTTTAAAAAATCGGCAATATTATCCAATTCAGAATATGATTAGTTTTTAAATTCTCGTACTACTTAATTAAATATGAAATTGATGATATTAAGTTTACTAATATTATTTATTTACAAATATACTACCTCCGTTCCAAGTGTATTGCAACCTTTACCTTATTTGGCAATTTCATATTAATTGCAACCTTTCTATTTTAATCACCAAAAAGATCATATGTGCAACATTTATCTCTCTTCATTACTTATTATCACATGATGCAAGTGGGGAAGATGACCCACTTTTTTGCTTTTCTTAATAAATATGTCAACCCACTATGTTGCAATACACTTGGAACGGAGGTAGTATAAATTAATTACACTCGTTCCATTCTTAAATAATTGAAAAACATATATGGATATGTAATTTAGGAAAGAGAATATGTGGTGGGTGTTGTAAAAATCAAGAGAGAGAATGTGAAAATCTAAAATGGTAGATCATCGGTTGGGTAAAGGAATAATGAAATTATCAATAATAGATCTTGAGTGGGGTGGAAAAGTGAGAAAATAATAAACAAATTGATGATCCCAAATTCTAAATCAACTAGTGATTATGCTCTAACTCTACATTATGTCCTCCAAACATTATTCTAATTTTGTACACCAAAATGAGCCTACATGAAATGGTGTTACCTCTACTTTTTGAGTGAAAGGTCATATGTCAAATAAGAGCGATGTTTGCTTCTGAAGTGTGGGGTTGGATATGGGAGGAAATGGCCTTTAATTGGGTTGGAGAATACTTTGGTAGGAGGATCCGAACCTATCCTAGTTCACAGCAATACATATAATTTTAAAAAAATGGTAAAATTATATATGGTGATCCGTAATTTTTAATTTTTCTACATGGCGGCCGGGCGAAAAAGCATCTATATGAAGTGACACTCAAGTTGTTAATATTCTGCATAGTGACCTTGAAACCCCCAACTACCTTTAAACAACTCAACCACCCCCACATCACCCATAAACCAACCCACGTTTTTCTGATGACATCCTCATCGTCAGATAAATTCTTGTACATAATCACACACTGTTCAGTATTTACTCAAATGATGTGTTAAGGAAGGCTTGGACCCAAAAAACAAAGAGATATGTAATTTGGCGCATTTATGGTTTTTCTGTCTGAATATTATCATAACCTAGATTGACGTGTTTAGAATTTGCTATGTGAAAACGAACACCAGGTCATGTTTTTGTCGGCTATGAAGGTAATTGGATATTTTTGTGGGAACTACATGTTTACTCCAATGCAAACATATTTGATGACGACTTACTTAGGCATCATATGATCTCTGTTGCCTTTTGCCAATATTTTTGGATTTATGGTGAAAATTGATATATTTGAAATTAAGGAATTTGTCCAATAGTAACAAAGGGTGCTTCAGCATATCCGAAACCTTAATCTATTGATGGTGGTAGTATTGGTTCATATGGCATTGCTAAGGTGGTTGAGCAGTGGTGGTGGTGTTTTAGTAGCCTAGTTGTATTTTAGTTCGAGAAAGGGGATGAGAGGTGAAAGAGAAATGGATAGGTCTTAGTTATTGTGCCATCAATAATCAAATGTTGCCACTTTATCAAACTTGTGCGTCACTTTGTACATTAAAATTTTTGTCCTACCACCCTATAGAAATTGAAACTTAAAAGTCACCATGTAGAATCTATATATATATATTAAAAAGCGTAAGCAAGGATTGCAATCCGCCACGTGTCACCATCCCTCTTTGAATGACAATCTATCCACTTCATTCTCATATAATAAAAAAATATGTTCATGTGAAGATTCGAACCCGTGACCTTGAGTATGCAATAAGGAGTTCTAACCACCACTCCAATATGTTATTAGTGCTTCTTCAATTAAAATCATTTGTATGAATAGAAACCAAGAGTTAATTATATATTTTTGAAATGCAAAAATATTTCAATGTGAAGATTCGAATCCGTGACCTTGAGTATACAACAAGGAGTTTCCAACCACCACTCCAACATGTTATTAATGTTTCTTCTATCAAAATCAATGATGATGTATGAACAGAAACCAAAAGTTATATTGTAAATTTTTAGAATGCATATTGTAAATGAGATGATTTTTTTGGATAATTTTTTACAACAATTATACATCAGTTATTTTCACTACTATTAAATTCAATGCTCAAAATCCCCAAGCATCGCCAGAGCCTAAATACTAGTTTCGTTTTAAAACTTTGTTCTTTACGTACACATCTTTTTTATTATGATTAAATTTAGTTGTTTAAGTACCAGGATTTCCATAACCTTTCTGCCAATATTCACAATAAACCCTTCACTAACTTTATCTGAAAAATGCTCCGTTACGGCAACCACCAAAAGATTGTCTTAACCATAACAAGAGTCACAATAATGCTTTCAAATACAATTTTTTTGCCTCATTCATTTTTGAGCCATTAGCAACATAGTTGACCATCATAACTGACAATCCAGTACAAAATAGCTTCGATGAAAACTTCCCAATAGTAGTTGTTGTAAACCTTAATAAGACCGCCAACCCATATTGGCTTCACCTATACAATAATCATTTTCGGCTCCACATTGACAAGAAATATTTTCCGCAACCAGATCAATCGATCATTATTGAGATAAAAAGCCCTACTGTCAACACCGATCATCAAGCAACATAACACGCCAGAAAGTAGGTACAAGATGAAATCATCAATGGCAAAAATCACAATCTTTCATGCTTTCTCACAAGCAAATTAACAAAAGTTATCTTTTATCTTGAACAGCAACAATAGCTCTAAGAAAATATTAATCAAAGTATAATCCCCAATATCATCTGTCATTTCTTGTAGCCAGTTCCTAGTGGGGCAAAAACCATGACCTATAAATCGTCTAATTTGCTTACTAAGAAAGAGTTCTCAGTAGGATGAGTACAAAACCATCCTTCTCAACGATTACCCGAGAGATAGACATGAATAAGAAAGGCCTTTAGAAAAACAAAAAATAATTCATTCCCACCATCCAGTGAGCAAATATCAGTTGTCCTGCTTATTAACACTCCTCCAAAACTGATCGACTAAAGCCGGATTATAGTGTTCGTCAACATCTTCATACCTTAGCAGGAGCAGTTTCGGTGACAGCTGCGGGAGGAGTTACACCACCAGTTGTCGGCCTGCACATCATGAATCATATATGATTCAGTCAGTTATGTACAAAAAAAGAACCATCGAATGCAACGGCATCAAGGAAAACATTGTTTTCACACATTTTATAACACGAACAGCAAAAGTTGAAAGAAAGAGAAGAGAAGCGAAAATTGCATCTGTGCTAAGATACTTACAGTCCCACGAAAACTTTGAATGCATCATAGATACCCCATTGTGCTCCAGTGAGGGTTCCAATCATGACAATACGAAGAGGAAGACCACGAGTGCAAAGACCCAACAGGCCCATCTTTTTCACAGCCTACAGCCAGGATGAGAATAGACATTATACAAACAGAACAATAGATTAATGGCCAAGACAAAAGAAAGAAGCTGAATAACAATGCATGTCAGTGCACTGAAGCATATGATGTGAATTGGAGCACTTACATCACCAACAGTAGCTCCCTTGGCGTTGTTGAGGAAAGAAACAAGGTTGTCAGCAGGGTGAGAAACAATAGCACAGAAAACACCAGCAATATATCCACCAGCAAAGCTCACTCCAAGCTGCTGAGACTTGCTGCACTCACTCTTGGGAATAGGGATGGCATGCTTATAGATCATCTCAACAACCATCTCAAAGGATGCAAATTTCATCATTGTGTCTGCAGAAAAGAGTCACAAACAAACAGATAAATGTCCATCCAAAAGATTAATGCTCCAACCACACGTATAGAAGGTTGGTGACAAATAAATGACACCATAGCCTATATCAAAATCAATAAGCTTATAATTAACCTATATATATATAAATATACTTATAGCAACCTCTTCTCCAAGCACAAGAAAATCATTCTGGAATGAAAACAAGCAGCACTAGGGTACTCCTTAGATACTAAAGCACACAAATGAAACATTTGAGTTAACATCAAAAGACACAACAATGGGAAACTAGAGAATTACAAGTGACATGATGACACTCCCATCAAACATACCTTCTCACCAGAAACATGCAGTAAACTTATCAATGAGTTAAACTATAAACTAAGCCATCGCAGGCAAAGACTCGAACAAAGAATACAAGATGTATGAAACAAACCTTTTCAAAGAGATGTAAATTGATACTACAAATAAGAATTAAACAGCATGTGGTATTTGGCAAGTCTGATATCTAGCAAATGAAATCATCAGATGCCATGATATAAGCTAAGTAAAAGGCAGACGATTTAAGGCATCAACTAAAATACTTACATGGAATCTGGCGACCCCAAAGTGGACCCAATCCCTTGTACAACCTGAAGAAACAAGCCAAGTATTTAAATGATTATCTCCCTACTAACAGAACCAAGAAACCAATTTATCAAGTAATATAATAAATCAAATGGAAGAATAAAAACAAGGAACCCACCCGCCAATTCCATCAGACCTAACAAACTTGGGTAACCCATCAGACAAACCTCTAGCAAAACCAGGTTGCGTTTGGACCCTGACTTTAACAGCCTCCATGGGGCAAAGGGCAATATCTGCTATCACTTCAGCCGATGCTGAACCAGCAAGGTAGATCAATGACTTATACTTGGTAGCAAACTCTGGGCCAGCGAGATCAGAATAGTACTTCTTGAAGAATTCATAGAAACCGAATTTACAGGCACCCTGAGCACTGTATCCAAGAAGAGTGGGTACCCAACCCCTAAAAAAGCCCCTGGCTCCTTGCTCCTTGAGCAAAACACCAAAACCAGAGCTGATGCTCTTGTACTTGACTGGATCAATCTGAAAACAAAAATTACAAGCAATTCAACCACTCAGACAACAAATTAACAAGAACAATACTATTGTGTCCCTCTAATCTCTAGTCTCTACAGGAGTCAAACGACGAATTCATGAGTAAGGGCAGTTTAAGATTGCAGGTAGGAAAAATGATTTTAACCCAGAGAGTGTGATGCCATAAACCGTATCATGTATGCACCAGAACATTCTCACACTTCCAATCGCTCCCTACTCCATCTAACTCTTGTGCCTCATTAATACAAGAACATGCTAACAAGGTACTCGAACAACAACTTCAAGGACACGAGAAAAGAAATAGCAAAGCATAACATGTAATCAAAGTAAAAAACCAAACGATTGCTACTAACTATATTTGCCACCCCCCTCCGCAAAAAAGAAAATAAAACTTTCTACCAATTGTTAGCCGCATTGTACGTATGTACATTCCTGAAAACTATTTAATCTTCAATGGAATCACTTCCAAGCTGTCAATGAGCCAATTTAATTATCACTCGGTTTATTAGAAAACAAACTCTCCTAGGAAACATTTTTATTATTGCTTCGACTCATATTTCTCAAAAAGTGGATCCCGCTATTCAGAAGACATGAAGGCTTCTCATGAACACGCTAAATGAACTACCTCAAGTTTCACTTCAGCAAACTAAATTGTGTTCAACGCTAGGCAATATGAATTATTCTCAGTCATATCGAAATCGGACAGTCATTTCAAATTTCTACTCCATTCCTTCTCTAAAAGGAAGACAATTCATACATATCAAATCATACATCTTCCAACACAAAAGCCAGATGCAGCATCTTATCAAACATCAAATCCATAACAAATCATAACTCTCCGCACTCCAATCTTTACAACTTGCAGATCACAGAGCATATACGAAGCATAGGAACGAAATCAAAAGCAGCATCAGAAACAAATCACTAACTCCACCAAACAAGCAAAAACAACACAAATCTAGCAACAAAACTAAAATACGAACTGCAGCATAAGAACAAATTACGAACGAAATCAACAGAAGCATCAGAAACAAATCGTCAACTCCACTAAACAATCAAAATGAAGACAAATCAAACAACAAAACTAAGATACGAAGCGATATGAACTGCAGCATAAGAACAAATTACGAACGAAATCAACAGCATCATCAGAAACAAATCACAAACTCCACTAAACAAGCAAAATCAACACAAATCAAACAACAAAACTAACAACAACAGATCTTTCAGATCCAGAACAATCAAAACAAAGATCTAAAACAAAAACTGAAGGAGAATCAAAACCTAGAATAATACCTGCATATTACATTTAACAAGATCAAGAGGAGTAACAGCCATATGAGTAAGACCACAGCTAAGAATACCACCAACAGTACAAGCAGCATAAAACTGAGGAGAATACATCTCGATCTTCTTAGATGGTTCAGCAGGTGAAGGAATTAGAAAACTGCTGATTTTAGATGCTCCATTTTCCGATAAGCTAGGGTTTGAAGTAGCAGCGACTCGGTCGAGTTGTGTGAAGGAGTTGGAGGAGTAGAGGAAGGTAGGGAGGAGAGATTTTCGTGAGTTTTCTGAGACCGCCATTGGAGGTGAGATTTGAAAGCTTGAGTAAACGAGAAGAGAGAGAGAGAGAGAAATGGAAGTTTTTGTTCTCTCTCTGCTCGATTACTGGTAAAAGTTGTAGGCTGAGTTGCTCAATGGAAACGCAGTCTTACAGGGGGGCGGGGGGGCTTTTTTTATACGGCTTTTTGTGAGTGTGGGAATGAGGTGGGGTTAGTGGGGAATGGCCAAGTTGGCTGATGAGGGTTTGCGTTTTACTACGACTTTAGGCATCCACTAATAGTTGTTCAACTTCAAACTCGAGCTAAGGGATAACTCGGTTGGCTAAGTATTTTTTCCGATTTTAAGAGCTCTTGATTGATCTCACCGATGTCTTTGTGACTCTCTTTTAATGAAAGAAAAAGGTTGGTCTATTTTCGTAAATCGGGTGAATTGAACCTTTTTTTTGGTAGTTTTTTGTGGTGGCTTGTTAGATAATTTAGTATTGCGACTTGTTTGATACAGTGTATATTGATTATTAAAAACTATTGTTAATCTACACACTATTGAAGTAAAAGCCAAAAACCATCACAAAAGCTAGTAGAAGTTACATTTGGCTTTTCAACTACTGTAAAAGTTATTCATCAAACAATTTTTTCATGTGTTTGACTATATTAAAAAGGCAATGAAAAAGCCGTCCAAAAACCCACGTTTTAGTTGTGTATATTGGTTTTATATACTAATAATGTATTCTATTTTGAATTTCATTTAATAATTACCTGTAACAAAAAAAACAGAATCATTTGTGATTTTGTGACAATCGACTTAATATAATTTTCAATATTACTACTTTTCATAACTTTTTACTTATATGCAATTGAAGATACTAAAGATTAAGTTTATGCATTAGCTTATCATCAACGAGACACAATTTTACATATTCTAAAAATTTCAAATATATGAGAAAATTAAGTTCCTAGAAAGTTTGAATTCCTACATACAAACCAAACAAGGTCGAAGCATTTGCTACATTTCTTAGGGTACACTCAATTTGTACAATGTTTGAATTTCACGATGGCATTACGACAATAAAAAAAGACTTCTATAATACCTTGCACTTTTTGGATAAAGAACCATCTATATAATTCAACATTATATGTATATGGTTTTCTAAATAAATTTTTTGGCTTGGTCTTGTACCCTAAGATAGAGTAAGTCCACTTATTAATAATCAACCAAAACCTCATTTACTAAAGTAATTAATTATCTAATTAGTGAAATAGTTAAAATAATTTTTTTTTATGTTTTTATTCTTAATGTCCACCCCTTTTTTCTTGATATAATAGGGATGTTTATACGCATAAAAAGTTGTTTAAATTTTAAAAATAAAAGATTAACTTTGGCCGGTGCTAGTAGCCGTAGGTGAGGAATGGGGCTTTCATTTTATGGGTGGGGAATATTCTGGAATCAAAATAGAAGTTTTCCTCGAAAAGTACTACTACTATTATACAAGTATTTCTCAAGTTGAGTCAAAGATTATAAACTTGTGATTAGTTTTGGCCTTTTGGGGGTCTATTTTATGCTGACTTGGGCTTTTGGGAAATTAGTTTTGCTTACAGAATTGTGGTTTCATGTCCGAATATTCGTAATGTGTATTGTAATTTCTTCTAAAAGGAAAGAGAAAGAATGAATGACTAAAGTAGTGTAGCCTGAAAATAGATTTAGCATGACAATATATTCTCAATTCTTCAGTACCTTACCCAATATGCTGAATTTTTTTGGATACAATACTTGCACCTTCACGATGAAGTAATTACATCATTCCTAAGAATTGGATCATTATATGCAATTATATGCTTTATTCTTGATGATGTTATTAGAGATAAGAATATAGTTAAGGAAAGTTAGTATCCTAATATATCTCTAATAGATGTACATAGGATATAGGAATTGAGAATAATCTCTTTTCATATTCTCTTGTTTGTTGTCAAAAAAAATTTAGTATAGAGAAAGACAAAGCCTCAAATAAATAAAGATACAACTGAAATACTATTAGACAAGCTGAAAGGTAAAAAAAAGCAAATTATAAAGATAGACTATTTGACAAAATAAAAGTCTAGCTAAGCGCAACCATAGAATAATGTTAAGATCATCCAAAAGAAGTTACTGAAGATTCCTTCCAATCAGATAAAATCCGTATGGAAGATTTAACGCTAAAGTTAATCAAGATTGGTAAGCAACCCAATATGCTTCTTTCATTTTTTTCTCACCCTAAAGAGATTTACATTTATTAAATAAGTAAATTAGACAATTGACGAGTGATAAATGACTAAAAATAAGTGAATTAAATTAAACAAGAAGGTAGGTTGGACTTTGTGGTGCCTCACATTTCAAGCAATTGTGTGACTATAGAAAGGACATGCGTTCAACGTTAATTTGTTGATAAGCAAGAATCACATTTTAGAGCAAACTATTCGTTCAGTTCTTCCTTATACCCTAAAATTAGACTACAATTCTATTACAACCCGTTTCATCGTAAAGTTTGATTTAATTATCTAATTCTTAAGGAATCTCCCTAAAGAGATTAGATGTTTTCATCACTCAACACGATTAAATGGTAAAATTCCCCTTTAATGGCTCTCTTAGACACTCGTTATGAGCATTGCAAAACTCACTTGATCCAAAGGGATATGAGAATTCAATCAATATATCGCTCATTTTTCCCTATATTCCTAGAACCGCCAAGTAAGGGACACAAAACATGTTATATTCATTTTATTTCAATGTTATAACACATAAACCATGGTAGAACATACACATGACACTTTCTCACCCTTTTTTTCACGTCTATGAAAATCCATGATCTGTTTTATCTTTAAAAATATTTCCACACAACTATCTTAACATAAACATTTACGGACCCTCGTCGTATATGTGCATAGACGCATGAGCGCATCACAGATCACACAAGTTATACAATTATTCATTAATTATAATAAGATAAAGGGTCTGTTCGGCAACAATAGTTGTGGAGGTAGCTGTCAGCTGTAGGGGTAGCTGTCAGCTATGAGTTATTAGCTGTCAAATTAACTACGTAAAATATTAGTGTTGGGTAAAAGTAGCAGTTGGAGTAGCTGTTAATAAATATTTCCTTTATTATTTATTAAAAACTTTAAAATATATTTTCCAACCTCTACCTCTATCTTCAACCACTACTTTTTTTAACTTTCCACAACCACTACCTAAACTCTACTTCTACCTATAACAGCTACCTTAACCACTACCTTGCCAAACATTTAAATTTATAAATTGAAAATTTGACCTCTACTTTAACCACTACCTCTACCTCTACCAATACTTGCCGAACACGACCAAAATCGTAATATATTCAATTGCTAGTACATTGAGTTTAACATAAGCATAGAATCTAATTCCTACCTTCTTGAAAAGCATGAAAATTACATTTAGGATTACAATGGTTCCACACTACCAAGATGGCTCCACAAGGTTTCCCCATAAAAAAGTATTGCAAATCAAGTTTGAACTCCAATTTAAGAGGTAAAAACGGTGACAATTGGCTTAACATCAAATGTGAGTTAATTAAGTCAATGGTTACAGTTTTCCCCATCAAATTAAAGAGCAAAAATTAAGCATCCTAATAACGGAAATTTAGCATAATTATAGGCTCCAAACTTGTTATTCAAAATTGAAATTAGCTATTAATATGAAGAAACTATAGCCAACTGATGAGAAAGTTTGCATAGTTTGAACTTTGAAGTGTGTTTAAATTCTTGAAAGATCTGATTCCTCTCGGTACCGTCGAAATCTAGCACCATGGAAATGATCGTAGCCCCTGAAGAGAAACCTGCCAGTTGCAGTCATCAGTCTGAGTGGCTTCAAACTACTATATCAGGTACACATTCTGATTTTCTAGTAGGCTTTCTATTCATCGGATTTTGGATTACATTATAAAGATCACTCAGGGACACGACTACCGCCACAGATAAATCGAGGGTGTGTCCATAAAAATGATAATCTTGGGTGTCGGATGCTCGTTCTAAAGCCAGGTGTAGGATAAAAGTTGTACTGCATAGATTTAGTTACTGAAAACTTGAAAAGGTAGGACTTTTATTTGAAAAAGAAGTGGCTAGTGCCTAGTGACAATATGTAACTGAGGTCACTAATAAACATGGATGATAGGGTGTTATTGTTATATGGGGTTAGCATGACTCAGACATATGCATGTCTTCTAGCATATTGTCATTCTTCCTAATGGATACCATGATTTCCAAGAAACAAAATGTGGATTAGATAAATCCGTATGATTAGGAAAGGTTATTCATCTAATTAATATAATTTGACAGATGTGGATGAGAAGATGAAGGCCATTCTGAACCTATTGAAAGAAGATGATTATTCCTTGCATGATGCAGAAATATACACGACAAGAAAAGTGACAATAACAAAAGCAGTTGAAGAGCTCTGCGTATCTTACCGCTCCTTAGCAGAGAAATATGAACGCGTAAAATCTGTTCCCATAGATGTTCAAAGTTCGGAATCATCACCGGCTTCAAAATATAGAAATACACAAGAGTTAGGAACCCGCAATGATTTTCAATTGGAGGCTATCGATTCAAACCCTGAATCCATAGTAGAAGATGCTGATATTGAATGTGTAGCCACTGCGATTGACCTTGAAAATATAAAGAGATTTGCAGATAACGAGCACAAGGATGGAAGCCGGAATAAGCCAAAATTTACCTTGTCTGATGGAGTGAAGTACAAATTTTCAAAGCTTATTGAAGAAAACACACAGTTGCAGGTGGAGTTGATCAAAAGAAACTCTGAGAAGAGAGAGACCATCAGAAAGCTTACGGATCAGGTGAGCAGATTGAGGGTCGAAAATGACAACCTGCAACGTACTCTTAGTTACTATGATCGCAACAGACATCACATCCAAGTGTATTCTCCAAGGAGAAAAGCAATACTTCTAGAGAAGTTTTTCAAAGGGTGTACTCTTTAATTTAATAGTGTGTCACATAGTATCTATTGCTAGTATAAACCTAAAATATTGAAACACTCGGTATTTGTATTCCTAATGAACAAGCTTATTAAGCTTTTGGTGAGTGAATGGGCTGTCCTTAGCATCACTGAAAGTCGTCAAAATAGCCCTTCTTTCTTCGGGCCCTTTTAATGAATAAATCTTCCCAAAGAGGTTAAGTTGCTCTTCTTAACAGCCACAACATTGAACATGTCAGTCACTTTCAAACTAATGACAGTGAGTATATATTGCACAATCCTCCTAAAGTCTTGACAGTATTCAAAATACACACCCGGATTTTCATGTCTACCACCGTTACATTAGCTGTAGAGAATCATCTTCCGGTGTCGATGCCATCTTGTTTAGTTCGTAAAATCTTGTGGGGTGGTGCTCAAAGACCTGGGTGAATCCCGTCTGAATCAATGAGCTTTGTCGCTTTTCACTCACCAGAAAAATTATAATATAGGCCTGGTCTTTGCTTCTAGGAAGAAATTTGATTAATTACCAATAGTCACCACATGAACAAGCCCCACCTTTAAAATGGTGGAAACGCTTAGAATCTCTGACTACAATCTCCCGGTTGACAACTTTGGATATTAATTTTATCACAGTGTGACAATCGCCACAAACCCTGAGGTTTTTAATGACATGGATTACAGTTCCGGGAACGGTATTCATTATACCAAAAGCGACAGCAAGCTTCTCGCTGTGAGCTCGTAGGATGATCTCCTTTTCTTCATCATCCACATCATGAAAAACAGAAGTCTTATCAGATATGTATCCTACTTCCTTTAATTTCATATATAGTTTGTCCAGATACTCGTATATTTGCTTATGTTGAGGGTGCTCTTTATCTCCAACCAAAAATACATGAACCTTCCCTTTCACTTCAAGTAAGCTAAACCCAGGTGGTTTAATCAACCCATTTCCCTTCATTAAAACTCTAATCCTTTCAACATCTGCCCATCTTCCGGCATCAGCGTACATATTAGAAAGCAAGACATGATACCCACAATTGCTCGAGTCTAACTCGAACAATTTCCTTGCTGAAATTTCTGCGAGCTCTAAATTTTTATGCATCCGGCATCCAGCCAAGAGAGCTCCCCAGACCACAGAATCAGGCTCAACTTTCATTCCTTTGATCAAATCATACGCCTTACCAAGTAAACCTGCACGACCCAAAAGATCGACCATACAACCATAGTGCTCAACCCCAGGTTCCACGCCAAATGTTCTCTTCATGCTTGTAAAACATTCCCACCCTTCTTCAACAAGGCCAGCATGGCTGCATGCGGCTAGAACTGATACATAAGTTATATAATTAGGTTTCACCCCTACCCTCTTCATATCATAGAAAACTTCAAGCGCTTCTCTGGCATACCCATGCATACCATAACCAGCGATCATCGCACTCCAAGACTTTACGTTCTTCTCCTTCATGCGTTCAAATGCTTTCCTTGCCATGTCAACTCTCCCACATTTGCAATACATGTCGATAATTGATGTGCCAATGAAGACGTCCTGTTCCAAACACAACCTAATCACCTGCATTATATAACGAGCATATCTCAGTCACTATTAAACCCCTAAACATATTCAATACGTTGCAATTATAGCGTACCTGATCATGTATGCATTTGCCAAGTATCAAAGCCCCAGCATGAGCGCAAGCCAACAAAACCGCAGACAATGTAACAGCATTAAACCTAACATCGCTATCATTCACCATAGCACGAAACACTTCCATAGCTTCACTTGACCATCCATTTTGAGCAAAAACCGCAACCATACTATTCCAAGAAATAACATCTTTCTCCACCATCCCATCAAACACCCTTTTCGACATACCCACCTCCCCACACTTAGCATAAGCATCCACCAAAGTATTCCCAACACCCATAAACCCTTCAAAACCCCTTTTAACACAAAAACCATGAACCCCTTTCGTCACAAACTTATCTGAAACACGAGCACAAGCCGATATAACCGAAACCAACGCAATCGAATCCACACAACACCCCTCCTCCTCCTCACCATCAATCTCACTTTCCTCAGCTAAAAACTCATTAAACAACATCAAAGCCTCAAAAGGTTCATCGTTTCGGACACAACCCGTGATCATCGACGTCCAAGACACAACATTTCTTTGCGGAATTTCATCAAACAGCTTACGTGCATCCCAAATTTCACCACATTTTGAGTACATATCAATCAAAGAAGAAGTTACAAATAAATCATAGCCATACCCAAATACAAATGCTTGTTGATGAGCTTGTTTCCCACATAAAAGATCATTTAGGGAAGAACATGATTTGATTGTGCAGGGGAATGTGTTGCGATTGGGAAGAAGAGAGAGCTTTCGCAACGAGGCGAAAGCTCGAAGGGATTCGAGGGAATCGCCACTGCGAGCTAGCTCGGCGATGATTGAGTTCCAAGAGTGTACATTTGTGGGATCAATGTATTGATTGAAGAATGGTAAGAGGTTGGAATTTGGAGATGATGATGATGATGAATAATGGTTGTAATAATGGAAATTGTTTATGGGTTTTAAGGTTTGTTTGATGATTGATGGAAGTGAGCGATATTGAGATGAAATCTTCATTCATTCGGTTGAATTTGAGCTATGTTTGAAGGCTCTAATGGCGGTTAGCTTGTTGTTGTGCAATTAGCATATTGGTTTGGCAATGCGCGGGAAGAAATCAGTGTGTGATCTTTACAATTTTTTTGTTAGATGTGGTCTTTTTCCTTGAAATTTACGTCTAACCATATCGAATTAATCAAGTTTGATCATGTGTGAATACGAAATTACAAAGTGAACTTGGAGCAATAAAGTCCAATTGAGTCTTAAAAATCTAGTACAAATAAGTTTGTTTCAAAGTAATTCTATAAGTGAGAACAATTGTTTCCATGATCTAAAGAGTCTGATTAATTGTTGTTTGACGCATGTTGTAGGAAAGAAAAATAAGCTCACTACAAATCTATAAAGGTCTGTATTCAAAAGTTGTTTTTCTGGAGTAGAGAGGATATTCAACAATTAAAAGTAATATCGCATTTAATGTAAATATCAAATAAAAACGAAAAGAAATCCTAGAAAACTATAAAGCCAATTAACAGAAGCAGCAATGTGGCACACCCTCATATAATTTTTAAAGAGAGCGTCTATCCTTCTAGCAAATTTTGTGAAGAAATACTTTGATTTGATTTGGTAGAGTGCTAATGAATAACTTATGTATGGGGTCTTCCCAGCAGACCTCCAGCTGGCAGCAGACCACTGGTCCTGCCACTCCGCGTCAGAGCGCCTGGAGCAGAGCAGACCTCCTCAGGCAGACCGCTCCGGACATAACCTCTAGGCTGGAGTTTAATGAAGGCCTCGTTCCACCTTGGCCCACTTCCAAAGAGGCCCACTCACTTTACTAGGTCAGTTACAAGTCTATGTCTCATATAAATACCCATGCCTATGCATGGGTAAGGTACGTTCAATCAAACACTCACAAAATACTTGCACTTGATACTCGTTTTCTCTCTACTAGAGATCTTGTGCTCAACTTGGACTGACTTAGGCATCAGAGAGGCGATCCTCTGAACCACCCCCGAGGTTTCTCCTTGTTTTGCAGGTAACCACCACCACGAAGGACGTTTGGGAGCCACGATTCCACCGAGTACCCACCACCACTTACACTGTTGCTGTCTTGGACAGAAACAATTTGGCGCTAGAAGGAGGGTAAGAGTAGAAAAGCCCAATCTACAACTTCGCAATGGTGGTTCCAACCTCATAAACGCTCGGTTCCGACAGTTCAGGAGGAGAAAGCAACTCTCCACTGAGAGAAACAAACACGAGATCAACAAGAAGGGGTAGCGCTGCTACCACCAGATCAGGCAGGAGGGATAACACTATCACCCCCGCCATGAAACCAGGCAGACCCCACAGCCAAGCAGCTTAGTGGTCATGCCCACACCGGAGCAACTTCAAGCAGCCTTTCAAGTGCTGCAGTCTGCCCAACAGTTTATGCAAACTGTTGGAAGCCAACCTGCTCGAAAGAGAAGGAGAATTAGAACACACGATTCAGTTCGAAGGCACCTGCGGCTGTCATCTGAAGAGGAGACAGCCACAGCAGACCCCTTATACGGGTACAACATGACGAACATCACACCCACCCCGACGTCGGAGTATGGCCTATCCAGCCGCTCTGGACCCGGGTACATCAAGAGGGGTTGGCAGGAAGCAGAGTGGGATACTGAAATAATGCAGCAAGATCATCCCAGCATGTTCGAGGAACTGACACCCACAGGGTATACGGCGGGCTCAAGCCGGAGATCTGTCCACATTGGAAATCCAAGGGGCGTGGCCCAGAATGTCCAGCAGCGACCCAGAACCAGGCACAACTCAGGAGCTGAAGAGGCCCTGTCTGCGCCTGGTGGCGGAACGGTCAGAAGGCATGTCAGCCTGAGATTAGGAACGATACCAGAGGAGGGCTCTGGCGATAATGGAGCCCCCACAGACCTCAGAGGACTCATAACCCACAGAGTCACTCCAGACCCATTGTGGTCTCACCAGCAGAGGAGATTAGATCTCCTTCCAAGTCCCCCTTCACATCTGAAATCATTGCGGCCAGAGTGTCGAAAGCGAAGCTCCCGTCCAATCTCAAGTTCGAAGGGGAGGGAGACCCAAAGGAGCATGTGGCAGCCTTTGAGACCCACATGGAGCTAGGAAATTACAATGAGGCCACATGGTGCAGACACTTCCCTGCCACTCTGACAGGGATAGCTCAGACCTGGTTCAGGACTATTCCCCAGGGAACGATTGCTAACTTTGATGAACTGAAGAAGAGATTCAAAGAGCATTTCGTTAGCGGAAGTAGGAGGAACAAATCCACACATGAGCTGCTATTGCTGAAGCAGACTCAGAATGAAAGCTTGCGGGATTTCATAGGGAGGTTCAACAAAGAGCTGGTGCACATCCCAGAGCTGGAGCAGAAGCTCACTCTGCACGCTCTGAAGAACGCCCTACCCCACACCAGTAAATTCAGAGATGACCTTAAATGGGTCACCATGAAGGAGCTTAGCGAGGCCCTAGCCCTGGCAGAAAAATACATAGTCGTCGAAGACTTCAACAAAGCATCGACACACGGAGCAGAAACAGGCAGACCTGTTAGACAGGATACCAGGCAGAATGAGCACCAGTTCATGGGAGGCAGATTGAATTTTGGAGGCCCAAGGCCCCATCAGAGCAGAGGGAGAGAAAAACAAAAAGAAGCAGAGAGAGAAGTGGACCGGCTGAAGGCCCAGGAGAAATATAACAACTGTAGCAACCTCAGCGCGCCAAGGGCTGAGATCTTTCTGACCAACAGAGATGACAGCATGTGGTACAGACCACCACCCACCAAGAAGAGAAGCCTAGGCTCAAACATGGCAGAGTTATGCGCTTTCCATGAGGCGCCAGGCCAAAATACAGAAGACTGCATAAGCCTGAAAAACGATCTGGAAAGCCTGATCAGACGAGGCTACTTCAAAGAGTACCTCGCCTGGAATCAGGGGATCAAGGAGAAGGAGCAACAGAGCGAAGGGCAGACATTGCAGGACAAACGAGCAGAGATCAAGGAAGGGAAAAAGAAGACGGTATACGTCATATTTGGCAGTTCTAGCTCGATAGGGGGAGAGAGGGCTCATCTAAGGCAGCTCACCCATCCCAACCTCAACTCCATCAACCAGGCAGAGCTGAGCCCAGACCTGCCAAACATGACCTTCACGGCAGAAGACTGCAAAGGCATCAGTTTCCCGCACTCTGACCCTCTTGTGGTCACTCTGGAGATTAGCAGAATAGATGTGCGAAGAATACTGGTAGATGGCGGGAGCGTCGTGAATATCCTTTATAAGGACACCTTCGATAAAATGGAGCTGGATCGTTCAATGATGAAGCAAGGAGGAACTCCAATCGTCGGATTCACGGGGAACTCCATCGTCCCAGAGGGGAAAATACATCTGACAGTAACCACAGAGGGGCATAACGGAGTGAAGAGAACGGTAGTACAAGAGTTTCTGGTAGTAGACCTCCCGTCACCATACAACGCTCTGATGGGAAGGAAGTTCATCGAGGCGGTACAGGGAATCCCGTCAACCCATCATCAGACCATGCTTTTCTTAAGCAGCACTGGAGAGGTGGGCAGACTGAAGGGAGACCAGAGAGCAGCTAGGTCATGCAATCTGACCGCTCTAAAGAAGGATAAAAGACCTCCTCCTCCTGACCACTCTGGGTCCAGGAGAAAGAGGAGAAAGGAAAAGAAAGAAGGAAAGAAGAAAGAGGCTGAAGAAGCCAAGAAGGACCAGGCTGAAGAAGCCGGGAAAGAAAGAAAGGAAGGAAGGGCTGAAGAGGCCAAGCAAAGAGAGGAAGAGTGTGCTGCTATCAGTGAGGCCGATGCTCGGCCAGAAGCAGAGCAGGAAGCAAATAAGCCTGAACCGGGGGAAGAGACCGAAGAGGTACTCTTGGGATTGGAAGAAGGCAGGGCAGTCAGAATAGGCAAAGATCTGGATCCTGAAACCAGAGTCAACCTAATCAGTCTGCTGAAGGAGAATGCAGATGTGTTCGCTTTCTCAACAGCTGAGATGCCTGGGGTGGACCCGCCACCATCAACCACAAGTTAAACACCGCAGCAGGATACAGACCTGTGAAGCAGAAGAGGAGGAACTACTCTGCGGAGAAAAATAAAGCCATCGAGGAAGAAGTTTAGAAGCTGCTTGAGGCAGGGTTCATAGAGCCCTGCAAGTATCCAGAATGGCTGGCCAATGTGGTGATGGTTAAGAAGGCGAACGGGAGCTGGAGGATGTGTGTCGACTTCACAGACCTCAATAAAGCCTGCCCCAAGGACTGCTATCCCTTGCCAAGAATCGACCAGCTGGTAGACTCTACCAGTGGGCACGCTCTGCTCAGCTTCATGGACGCGTTCAGCGGATACCATCAGATCTTCATGGACCCTGCAGACAAAGAGAAGACGGCATTCATCACCCCTATCGGGGTATTTTGCTATGTCATGATGCCCTTCGGGCTGAAGAACGCAGGCGCCACCTATCAAAGGCTGATGGATCAGGTCTTTGCAGGTCAGATGGGAAGAAATCTGGAGGTCTACGTAGATGACGTCATCACCAAGAGCAAAACTGAGACTGACCATATAGCAGACCTCAAGGAGACCTTCGCCAACCTTCGCAAACACAGCATGAAACTGAATCCTAAGAAATGCGTGTTCGGAGTACGGTCAGGGAAATTTCTGGGCTATCTGGTCAGTGAAAAGGGGATCGACGCGAATCCCGACAAAATGAGAGCAGCTATGGATCTGCCAGAGGCCCAGAGCCTAAAAGCATCAGAGACATCCAGAGGCTGACAGGCAGAATGACAGCCCTGTCCAGATTCATAGCTCAGTCTGCGGAGAAAGCTCTCCCATTCTTCAAAATATTGAAGGGGAACAAAGAGTTCAAGTGGGAAGCAGAGCAGAAGGAGGCATTCCAGAAGTGTAAGTCACACCTCTCTGGCCTGCCAACACTGGCCAGACCCAAGACAGGGGAAGCTCTCTTCCTATACATTGCCGTTACTGCTGCAACTGTGAGTGCAGTCCTGCTGAAGGAAGAGAACAAGAAGCAGCAGCCGGTATATTTTGTAAGCCACACCCTCACGGGTGCAGAAACACGCTACCCATTGATAGAGAAGGCAGCCTACGCAGTAGTGCTGGCCACCAAAAAGCTGAGGCCATATTTCGACGCACATCCCGTCACTGTGCTAACAAATATGCCTCTAGAAAAGGCAATGGAGAAGGTAGACAAATCAGGGAGAATCATGAACTGGGCCCTGGAGCTGACAGGGTTCGGTATCAAATTCGCCCCACAAACAGCCATAAAGGCACAAGCTCTAGCTGATTTCCTAGCAGAGTGTGCCTATCAGGAAGCAGTAGGAGAGCCCAGAGCCTGGGAAGTCTTTACAGATGGGTCTGCAACCATCAACGGCTCTGGGGCAGGCGTGGTCATCAGAACCCCAGAAGGGAAAATCATTGAATACGCCTTGAAGTTCATGTTTTCGGCAACCAATAATGAATCAGAGTACGAAGCGGCCATCGCTGGATTGCTGCTCTGCCAGACCCTAGAAGCCAAGCACGTCCACCTCAAAATTGACTCTCAGTTGGTAACCAACCAATTCAAGGGGGAGTATGAGGCCAAGGAGCCGACGATGCAGAGCTACCTAGCCAGGATGAGGTCTCTGATTTCAAATTTTGAAACTTTTAGAATTGAACAAGTGCCTAGAGCAAAGAACGCACAAGCAGATGCTCTGTCCAAATTGGGAAGCAGCAGTCTGCAGGAGCTGAATAGGTCTGTTATGGTGGAAGTCAGACCCACCAGTGCAATCTGTGAGGATGCAGAGCGAGTTTTGGAGCTGGAAGATATGCCAGATTGGATCAAGGAGATCGCTGAGTATAAGCAGACTGGCAAATTACCAGAAGGGAAAATGAAAGCAAGAAAGCTCAAGCTGACAGCATGCAGATACTGCCTGATCGGGGACGAGCTATACAGGAAGTCTTTCTCTCTGCCCCTACTCAAATGCGTAGGGCAGAGAGATGTAGACTACATATTGAGAGAGATTCATGAAGGACTCTGCGGACACCATATCGGACCAAGAGCTCTGGCCCATAAAGCTCTCAGAGCCGGTTATTATTGGCCCACAATGAAAGATGACTCTGAGGCTCTGGTGAAAAAATGCGACAGCTGCCAGAGGTTTGCGCCGAACATCAAGCTGCCCGCAAACGACCTCATGCCAATCTAAAACCTTATCCCATTCGCCCAATGGGGGCTAGACATTTTGGGACCCTTCACAACGGCCCAATATCAGAAGAGATGGTTAATTGTGGGGGTAGACTACTTCACTAAGTGGATAGAGGCAGAAGCCCTATCCACCATCACAGAAGCAGCCGTCAGAAAATTCTTGTGGCAGAGCATCATCACCAGATACGGGATTCCGAAGGCTTTCGTCTTCGACCACGGGAGACAGTTTGACAACATGCCCTTGTCAGGGTGGTTGGAGCAGTTTGGGATCAAATATGCCCTATCTTCAGTCTGCAACCCTGAGTGCAATGGTCAAGCCGAAGCCGCCAACAAGCAGATCCTAATAGGTCTGCAAAAGAAGCTGGAGGAGCAAAAAAGCAAGTGGCTAGAGGAGCTGCCTAACACTCTGTGGTCGATCAGAACCACAGTCAAAGAGTCAACTGGGCAGACCCCCTTCCACCTCGTATATGGTTCTGAAGCTGTCATGCCTGTTGAGATCGGGTCCGAGAGTCTGAGGATCAGCCTATTTGAGCCAGGTCTGAACAACGAAGCCCTGAGGACAAATCTAGATCTGCTGGATGAATACAGAAACGAAGCTAGGCTCATAATGGAAGCCTACAAAGCCAGAGTCAGCAGATACTATAACCGGAAAGTGAGGGCTAGGCCTCTGGAGGTAGGGGATCTGGTACTCAGAAATGCAGCAGCTGTGTAGAAAGACAAAATACACGGAAATCTGTCGGCTAAGTGGGAGGGACCCTACCAGGTTAGTGAAGAGCTATACCCTGGAACCTACAGACTGAAAAGAATGGATGTAAGCGAACTGAAAAGCAACTGGAACGCCCGAATACTGAAAAAATACTTCGCGTAACCCATATTGTATCAAAAATTCCCATAAATGAAAGGCCTTTGAGCCACCCTTTATCCACCACTCTCCATTTCGCATTAAACCCCCATCCCCTTATCAACTCTTTATGAAAAACAAAATGTCAAAATCAGATAGACCCTTAGCAGACTGAGAAAAATACCACAGTCTGGCAAAAGAAAACAGGGTCTGAGTCAGACTGAAGGCTGAAGAGGCTCTTCAGACACAGAAGTAAACTATATAATGAAGAAAGGGAGTCGGCCAAAAGGTTAACTCTGTCCAGAGCCCCTGAGGCCCGCAGAGTGATCGGATGCCGGCTCGACTTACCGATGTCATAGACCTCTACCTCTAAACCTGCGGGGCCGAAGGCCCAAAAAGCAGCAAGGATAAGTCATAGACACCTAAGGTTAATGGGACGCCAGAGTTCCTAAGAACCAAAACGTACCCCGACACGAAAAAGATGGCAGAAGGAGCTAAAGGGTGAACCCCAAAACTCCCAGAATCATCATGACTTAGGGCGTCAAAATACCCCCTTTGCTCTGCTATTGTTGAATCTTTGTCACGCATAAGGCAGAGCAGAAGAGTAAAGGGCCCCTAAAGTCCCAGCTCTGAGCAAATCTCACCGGCCACCAAGACAAGTAAACGAAAACACCCAGATATATTGCTTGAGAGCACGGCAGACTCAGCATCAGAGCAGAACCCAAGTACTTAGCAGAAATAACAAAACTTGGCATGCATCAAACAGAAAGCACAAAAGTCAACAGAAAAACGCAACTCGCATTGCCGGAAAAATACTTGAATCTTACATAAAAGATCTAGCTATAAGCCAAAATCAGAGTGCTACAGAATACTACAACAACGGCGGCTACCTAACCAAAAGAAGGGAGCAAATACAGATGAAAAGGAAATGTTTGACTATTTAATTACAAATATTACAAGATAAGTCAATTAGGATATCATCGGAGGGCAAAAACGGAGGACTGCAATCAATTCAGCACAGGCTCCCAGCTCATCTACCTCAGCAGCTCAAACAGGAGTCACAAGAAGACTGAGGCGAAGCGTGAGATAGCCGCCCGAGTTCCTATTGCTTAGGAACAGAGCTGCCATCCTTCGCGGAGCTCCCATCAGCTTGCTGCTCTGAAGACTCTCCCTCTGAAGGCAGAGAGTAAAGCAACTCCAAATCTCTGAGCTCCTGGGTCACCGGAGGTCGCATATGCACCTGACTGGCATAGGCATGCTAAAAGGCATCCCAGTTGAAAGAGGGTTGCAGATGCCAGAGGACCCTGCGGACCGCAACTTTGCAATCCTCCCAGTACTTATTCCCGAAAGCCTCCTCCATCTGCGCGGCCCGGGCTGCCTTCTCAGCAAGCAGCTGGGCCTCTTTCTGCTTCAGGGCTGCCTCAGCCTCCTTAGCCTGCTGAGCCTCCCTCTCAGAAAGCAACTTGGAGAACTCCGCCCCTAGCTCCTCCTCCCTCTGTCTCAGAGCTTCCTCAGCCTCCTTGGCTTGTAGAGCCAATTTAGCAGAGCAGCCTTCATGTTCAGCCCGTATAGCAGAGAGCTGACCCCTGAGCTGCTCCTTCAACGCTGCCTGCAGCCGGGCCTCGGAGGTCTTCAGCTTAGTCTCCACCGTCGAAGAGCGAGACAACGCCTCACTAAGCTGGGAAGAGAGCCGGGAATGCTCAGCCGCGATAGCCTCTGCTTGCGCCGCCTGACCCTCCATGCGTTGGTTGACGGTCCGCAAGGTGTCGCGCTCCACAATCAGAGCATCCCTCTCCTCTTCAGTTTCGCGGCAGGTGGACATAATCAGAGAGTTCTGAGCCTTCAGCTTGGCATACTCTGCTCTCTGCTGTGCTACCTGAGCGTTAAGCTGCTGCAGTTCAGGGAGATCTGCCTCATGTCTACCCAACCCTACAGCATGGCAAAACTCCCCAATGAAGGCGCCGGCCCGCGCAACCTGTAATCAATGGAAAAGCATATCAGAAAGAAATCTTAATGTCAGAAACAGATGACTATAAAAAGGACAGACAACTCAGCGAAGGGACAACTTGAACAGCGTAGTCCGGTGAGAAGCGACTTGCCAGAAGCTTCAACCACTCACTGGGATCAGGGAAGGCCACAGACATCTGCTCCTGCCCCTGAGCCTCGTGCTGGTCATCCGCCGATTCCCTCTGCAGAGAACCTGAGCCAAAAGAAAGTCCAGTCAGTTCCACAGAAGGGAAAAGGCCGGAGCTAAGACCAGGTAAGGGGTACACACCTTTGGTGGCGACGTCGTCCTCAACAACAATGATCCGAGGGAAGTCAGCAGGGAGACGAGTCTTCTTCTGAGGGGGAGCTCCTTCCTCACTCTGCCTCTCTGCTGGCCTCTTCTGGGAATGAGACGAGACCTCAGGCTCAGCCATAGTCTGCTGACCACCCTCTGCAGGGGGTTTAAGCTGGCCCGCAGTGGGAGCAGAGGTCTGAAGAGCCGCAGCAGACTGCACCTTCTTAGCCCTCAATTGTTGCTGAAGAAAACAAAAGGTAACAATGTCGTCAGCAAAGTAAGGCACAGAACGAATTGGCTCTACAAGAGGAAAGAGAGGAAAAGGAAACACTAACCACACGCGCCAGATCCTCAGAAGTAGGGGCAAGGACCTGCTTGAAGCCTCTGGGAGGAGGAGGAGCGGCCTTCCTACCAGGAGGAGTAGGCCTCTGGACAGGAGGAGTAGACTTCTGAACAGAGGGAGACACTACAGTCTCCACCACTGGGACGGAAGCCGAGCTCTGCTGCTCCACCCTCTCATGCTGGAGAGGTTCCACTACCTCCTGGTTAGTCTGAACAGGCGTAGGGACGGCCTGCCCAGCGGAACCTATCACATCAAAATAAAAACAGAGACATCAAGAAGGTGCAGGTAAAAAGAAACCTGTAAGAAAGAGCAGTCTGGGTCTGAAGAAGACACCTACCTGACTGGCCCTCACTCTGGCCCTCTGCAGACTGAGTCGTGACAGTCTTAGCAGCCTCGCTCCCGTCCTGTCAAACTCGGTCATGGCTTGATGAGACTCCTTACCAGCTTCATCAGGCTGAGCAGAACCACCCACTGGAGTAGGTTCTTTCTCCGTCCTGTCAAACTCTGTCGCCGCTTGGTCAGGCTCTCCCATGGGCACATCCTCCACCACAGGTGGTTCTGAAAGTAAGCAGAGAAAATGAGAAGCGATTAGCAGAGTGCACACAAGCAGGAAGAGTACCTTGTGGTTCATTGTAAGTAGTACCTGGTTGCACAGGAGGAAGCTGTTGCAGGGGTTCAACAATCAGAACAGTCCCTTGCAGAGTGCTGGCCCCCTCTGCACTATCATCATCATCATCGTCTTCCGGCAGATGCGCAGCACGCCGGGAACGATGGATCTGCAGAGGAACAGCCGCCGCCTCCTCCTCGTCATCAGATTGAATCTCAGTGACAGTGGCAGAGGGGGCCCCTTGCGGCCGGGACGTCCCAGTAAACCTATCCACAAGTTCCGGGCGCCTGGTCCGGAGAGAAGGATGGTCCAAGGAAGTAGTGTTAATCTCCCTGATGAAATCAGGGACGGTGTAGGTCCCTGGGTCAGGTATCGGACGATACCTGCGACACACTGAAGACTGACTCAGACCCAGCTCCCAAGGAATGGTAGACCCCAGAGTCTCTGCAATATCAGAATATTCGTTAGCTACAGCAAGTTAGAATGCAGACGGAAAATAATGGAAAGGGGCAGAGCATGCCCGCCAGCTCAAGACCCACCCTTAATCACTTGGCGAACAAACTGTCTGCACGGAGCTGCAGCACAGTACAAACAATGAATGCCATGGGGAGCAGCAGAATGGAAAATGAAAAGCAGAGTTAAGGGCTGGCAGAGCGCTTACCAGTAGTATAGTCAGGGGACAGATGGCCTATCCTCAGGAAGGCATTCTGACACATCACATAGTGATGCGGTAACCAGTACTTGGGAAGAAACTGCTTCCCGGCAGTAACCTTGGATCTGGACTTGAAGTAGTAGTAGGCTACCCTCTCGTCCCAGTTCAGCACATTTGGGTCCAACTGCTTCTGGAAGTTAGGCTCCACATGGCGCAGAGGGGCCTTAAATTGATAAGGGTGCCCCTCCTCCGTTGGTACCCTAACAAAGACAAAACTATCCCGCCAATCTTTCAGACTGAGATCAACGGGATAGACCGTCAGATGATTGGCCCGCATCGAGCCGGTGAAAAAGCTGTACTCCCCCCTGCCTCTTAAAGTAAAACAGGCATTGAAAGAGTTTCATAGTGAGGGGGAAGCCCAGAGCTTCACAAACCCAAATAAACCCCAGAATGGGGATTGACTTGGCAGAGAGCCATGTGATACCGGCAGAGAACCCACTCCAAAAACCAGTGGATGGGGAATCTAAGCCCGAACTCCAGCTGCTTCATATAAACAGCAGTGTACCCCTCTGGCACATCTGCCAGGCTCTGACCCTCTTGGGGAAGCACTACCCAAGACCCGCGAAGCGGCTTGATCTCCGCAGCAATCTCAAGGCAGTATGCAGCATGCGCCCGTTTGAACGCGTCTGCAGATTTCTTCGCCAAATAAGGCTTACCCTTGCTGTCGTAAAGGGCAAGACTCCGCATCTCATGGTCGCTGTACTTCCATTTGACTGTGGGCAGAGTAGGCTTAAACTTGTAGTTGGGAGGGAATCTGTTGGTTTCAGGACCCAACAACTCCTTACGCAAACCGTTCCAGGGGTCAAAGATCTCCCATTCCTCTGGAACCACCTCGTCCTTACACCGAGGCAGATCCAACTTTAAAAACGAGGACTGAGTGTCCATCGGGTAAGGCTCATCCAGCTCAGACGAAGAGGTAGATACCACACCCTTCCCACGGGAAGCAGCAAACTGAGAAGTAGACATTCTACACAACACAAGAAACAGACGACAGCACGTTAGACTTGCAGTCACAACACAAGACAGTCTGGCACCTCAGACCTACAGACTGAGCTACCAGACTGGGGGGCAAGGATATGTATGGTATGTGAAGATCAGAGATAGCCAAGAAATAGGATATTTTCTTGCTTTTCTTACAAAAAGATACATGCAAAAGTAGTCTGGCACCTCAGACCTACAGACTGAGCTACCAGACTGGGGGGCAAGGATATGTATGGTATGTGAAGATCAGAGATACCCAAGAAATAGGATATTTTCTTGCAAATGACGCAAACAAAACAATGAGGGCACATCACAGGCTTACAACCCAGCAAGTAAAGAGGATAACAGGGTAAACAAAGCAAACCCTAAAAATCCCACAAACAACAGTAGAGCAGAGCCTACCAACCAGAGTAGAGCCCTGCTGAAGAAGCAGAGCAGAGCCTATCATCCAGAGCAGCAGAACGGAAATGAAACAACACCCAACATATCCATGAAATAGAGAAGTAAACAATCACATCCGAAGACCAAAGGAAAGAAACCCTAACCTCTAAAACACAGGCAAATGAGTACGAACAGAAGGAAAAAGGGAAAAAAAAATCCATTAACACAGGGAAGATCACATCCAAACCATCCAAGAAGGAAAAAATCAAAAGTAGATCTGGGAAAAGAGTTTACCTAGATAAAGAACGGAAGACGCCGAGAAAAGAGAAGACGAAAGCCACAAACGCAACAGTATCAAATATCAAATCGAGCTCCAAACGCAGAACAAATCCCAGGATAATCGAGAGAAATCACTTGGAAATGGCTAGGACAAAAAGAAATTCTTGAAGAACAACAGGAAAGTTTGAAAGCAAAGAGTTCGAAGAAGAAGAAACTGAAAAGCTTCACAAAAGGTCGATTCAGCCTTTAAATAGGCACAATCCGTCCACTCATCACCAACTTATCATCATTACATTCCTTGGGAACCCAAAGAGTCACATCAATTCAATTCAATTCAAAATGAATTAATGACCCTTGCTCAACACCCCAACCAAATGGGCGGGAAAAATGGAAGCATTCTGGAGTTTGTGAAGAGCAACTCCCAGACAGCCACGTACCAGTCTGCGAAAAGCAGAACGCCAGACCAAAAACAAATGTACCAAGCATATTGCAGTCTGCAAATACTGGGTCCAGGGGGCAAATTGTATGGGGTCTTCCCAGCAGACCTCCAGCTGGCAGCAGACCACTGGTTCTGCCACTCCGCGTCAGAGCGCCTGGAGCAGAGCAGACCTCCTCAGGCAGACCGCTCCGGACATAACCTCTAGGCTGGAGTTTAATGAAGGCCTCGTTCCACCTTGGCCCACTTCCAAAGAGGCCCACTCACTTTACTAGGTCAGTTACAAGTCTATGTCTCATATAAATACCCATGCCCATGCATGGGTAAGGTACGTTCAATCAAACACTCACAAAATACTTGCACTTGATACTCGTTTTCTCTCTACTAGAGATCTTGTGCTCAACTTGGACTGACTTAGGGATCGGAGAGGCGATCCTCGGAACCACCCCCGAGGTTTCTCCTTGTTTTGCAGGTAACCACGACCACGAAGGACGTTTGGGAGCCACGATTCCACCGAGTACCCACCACCACTTACACTGTTGCTGTCTTGGACAGAAACAACTTATATCCATCGTAAATAAAGATAAAAAAATCATCATCAATGAATCACAATATTCTATGAATAATCAAAAAAGCAAAGTCAAAACTAACTATACTCATAAAAAAAAAGATTGAAAACCCTTGTTAAAAGAACAAACTTTATTAACCAACAAATTCATTTTATAAACAAGTATAAAAATTAAATTGGTGGTTTAGTTACTATCAACAAGATAGTTGATGGTAGCCCTCAAAATTTTTTATGGAGGCTAGGATTTTGATTGGGGGTAGGGGAGGGGAGCCTCGTTTGCCTTAGCTAATAGCTATTGAGAAATTTTGACATCTCCCATCATACTAATTTCCTCTAAAATTTTCTATTATAATTAAGTACAAATGAATTGCATACTTCATTCATTTTAAGTTACAATATTTTCTTATTTTAGACGTTTTAAAATAGTTGCAAGTTGTATGAGTTTTTATTTATCTCTTATTAAGATATGGGCACCTTTTCCATCTCTCTTATCACATGGGTATCATAAATCTCTATGTCACTACCTTTGGCAACAACAAAAGGGAGAAGATACTACATTATTAGTATCAAGAAATATTTTATTAATGGTATGAGTTATAATGGTAAGTGGGTGATAGAGGAGATGATCTTTCCATTTCTTGGTCATTAATTATAGGGTTGTGCTAAATGCCGCCTTGTATTTTCTTACTAACGCCCTTTTATTTAATACGTTAATTACCAATTTACCCCACATCACTCTTCCACACTACTTCTTCTACCACCACTCACTCTTGACCACCACCACACCACCCAAACCGCTGCCACCACCGCCCCACCACCACCACCACCACCATCCCACCGCCACCACCACACCGTCGCCAATCCACAGCAACCGCCACAAAAATATGATCGGCAAAAAAAAGTCCATAAAAGTGAGCTTTGTGTGGCACAAGGCCCACCACGAGGTGGAGTGGCGCGGTGGAGTGGTGGCGGTGTGGCGGTGGTGGCGGTGGGGTGGCAGTGGTGGTTGGGGAGGCGATAAAGTGGTGTGGTGGCGGTGGGGTGGTGGTGGTCTGGTGGCGGTGGTTGGGGTGATGTGGTGGTGGTGGTTGTCAAAAGTTGGTGTGATGGTAGGAGAAATAGAGTGAGAAGAGTATGTATAAGGTAAGGGGGTTTATGGGAAATTCATATGTATTTAGGGCGTTACCTAGAGTATTTAGGGCGTTACCTAGAGTATTTAGGGCGTCATTTAATCGTCCTGTTAATTATTATGATAGAAAATAAGGGGGAAAGGAGGGTATGGGTTTAGGAGAGGTAAAGTGAGGAAAGAGAACATATAGATAATCCTTTTTTTGTTCATTGACAATGACGCTTTTAGAGCTTGTGACCTAATATGATGTGACCCAATAAATTATAGATTTTGTAGTAGAAATTGAATTAGTTTGGCCCAATTAGAAAGAAAAATCAATACGATAATAGTTGATTAATGATTGTTGAGACACAAAATCTGTCAACACTTGTTGGGACAGTACTATCAACCAAACTTGGCACAAGACTCTGTCAACAATTTGTTGGGACAAAAATCTGTCAACAAACAACTGACACCCCGTCGCAGATGGTCCAGAGTGCCGGGGAGGTGGTGATCCACTCTCTTGGGGTTACTGGTCCTTGTGTAAACAAGGATTCCTCGCTAACGTACGTGTGATATGCTTGAAGACGGATAAACATGAGTAAATGAGATAAAGTATTTACTACAATCTAAGAGATGGACAGCACAATCTTGAGACCAGAAATGCATGTCGAGATTAAACTGTTATAGAATAAAAATACCTCCATTACAACATGAAACTAGAACCGAAGGCTCTAAAGATATATAACTAGGACAAATAGACGAAGTCTACTTGAGATTCTACACTAAAACTAGGCTAGACTATGCTAAGATAATCTAAGATAAGAGATATGTCATTTTGATGGGTGGGTTTGATCCGAGTTTCTTCTTCTCTTGAGTCATCTATTTATAGAGGGAAGGAGTGGAAGTTATGTTGACATCATGGGTAGTTATCTTGCAATGGGCGGTTATTTTGTTACATCATAGGGAGTTAATTAACCATCCACTAAAATAGTAACTTCCTCTTCATTTGAATATTAATCTCATAACTTCCCTCTACTCATGGATTTGAAAATATGGCGTAACAATGATCGATAATGAATTAAGCAATACTCCAATTAGACTATAAGTAGTTCAAATCTGAATTGAATGATTCATAATTTCAGTACAATATGACTTAAGTATACTCGAAGTGGCTACAATAACCATATTTTTGGAATTGCGAAGGATAAAGTAGGTAAATTTCCGGATAGAAGGTTCCCTAATTACTTCTATTTTTTATTCATTATCTTATATAAAAGACTTGTACTATGAGGAGTAACTCTTGCGATAGACGATTCTAGTTATATATGTACGCGATGCGTGCGAAATCATGTAAAATTCTATAACAGTAAGTTTGTTTAGGTGTTTTGCATTTCTTTTTCCAAAATTTAAAAATGTGAAAATAGTCAGTTATGTAGAAAGTTGTTCCATTTAATTAGGATTTTTTTTAAAAAAATGCTGATTTTTGGTGTCTCCTACTCTTCACTTATAGAATAGAGATTTATGGATAGAACATGATAAAATCAAAAGATATTTAGTTAAGTGAAACTATTGGGTCAGACCGTCTGACCTAATAGGTTTCGTTGGACGAAGCCGCGAGAACGCCGCCGCGCCGCTGCTCACCATCACCATCACCGTCGTCAAAACCAGCGTTCACCTCCTCATCAACAACATCATCATCAATGGCAGCCAAACAAATCACAGACATTCTACAGTGCCGACAATGGCAGATGGGAAGTCATCAGAATCCATGAATGACAATGGAGAAGCTTCAATGGAGTATAGTTCAGTTGGTGTAGTTCACTTACTCCCTTTTTTTCATTTGTTTCTAATTTGTTTTCATTTACAACTTATTTTATTTCATTTACTTATGATTTGTTTTCAGTTAGACTAAAACACGTAAATGAAACAATAAGATAAGTAACTGAAATTAAAAAACATCCAACTGAAATAAAGAGATCAACTGAACAAAAATTGAAACCAACTGAACAAAAATTGAAACCAACTGAACAAAATTTGAAACCAACTGAACAAAAATTGAAACCAACTGAAACAAAAATGAAACCAACTGAAACAAAAATGAAACCAACTGGAAGTCGTCGGACCAAATGTTATAGTCGGACGCGTCTGACCCAATACCTTCTTTTTAGCTAAACCATTAAAGTTTCTAACTTAAAATCTTATTGTGGTTGTAATTTAAATGTGTAAGGTATTAACATTTTAAAACCTTGAACTTTTAGGCTAAAACCTTACAATTTCAACTTAAAATTTTAAACGATCTATTCATTTACTCATGAATAGATTGTTTAACACAAGTTTTTGTAAACTATGAGTACCGAAAGTGAAATGAAATTGAGTTAGACGATTCATGCATTCTTGTCCAGAATTATGGATAAGATTTTCCCCTATGATTATGAACACTTCAATTCTTACCAAACTTTAGGCTCATATGTATATGACCTCCTAGTTCAATTCTTACGTTTGCTTCGCACCATAATCACCTCACCGTTTTCCCCTCAAAAAAAATCCTTTCACCATTTTGGTATTTTGCGATATTAAGATTTTGTACTCCTCAATTATTTTTTGCAACTTTCCTGAAATTAGCTTAGTTTTAATTGAACTCAGACTTAATTTTACTTGAGTAAATTTATTTTTGCTAAACCTAACTTTTAGATAAGCCGAGAAGAAAAGAATCTAAGCCTACTACAACACTAAGAACAAGATTCAAATGGCTTTTCACAACGTTGTATGATAATTTGAGATAAGAAATATTGATAACAACATTTAACAAAAAGGATAAGACAGATGCACGTAACGTTAACTAACTTATCGATAATAAGTTGAGAAGAACAAAGCTAAGCCTACTAAAATACTGGGTTTTTTTTCAGTCTTTTCACTACGTTCGTATGGTAGTTTGACATAAGAAACATATGGAGTATAACAAATTTAACAAAAGGAATCAGACAGAAAATATGTAACATCAAATCTAAAGATACTAATTAATTGGTTACATAAAATAGAACTAGAATAAGAACGTGAAATAAGGCAACAACATAACACAAGCCTAGCTTACTAGCAGCTGAAGTACTCCTCCCAATAATCTCACCGGAGCTCGGCGCCGGACCAAACCCCATTGCATATGGAGCTGAAGCCGTCGGGAAAAACCCCGAAATATCGGGTGAAGGCGCCAACGATGTGGTTGGAAACGGCAGGACAGCCGGAGAAGCTGATATAAAGTTTATTGGTGATTCAGAAGCTGAATCCACTTCTTTCAAAGTTACTATTATAACTAGTATGATAGCTTGTGCTACTAACATACTTGATACTTTCATCATACTAGTAGTTGTCATATTTGTTTTGGTACTACAAATAATGAAGTAATATGGTTATTGCATTGCCAATTTATAGTATATAGTATATCAAAAGATGTAAATATATTGCATAGGAGTAGTTGTTTTGGTAGTCACGAGAAGTTAAGGGTAAATACTAAATAGTGTTTGTCAAATTGTGGTTATTATTATTGCTAAAAGTTTTGGTGTTTTGTTAAGTGTTGGGCCTTGCATTCAGAGATTCTTTGGTTTTTTGTGCTGTCTTTTCCATTTGTGTAGGATCCCATAGGGGCTCGGATTGGAGAAACAAATAGTTGAGTGGTGAGACACATGGTTGGATCACTAGCTCTGCACATGGGTGGTTTTATCTAGTACTACCCAGTATTATTTTAATTTTCCGGTAGGTGGAGAGTGTCGTATTGGATCGGAACTTCGTGCAAGTTAACTCGATTCAACTTAAGTGATAAAATCGCTTGGTAATAGGTGGAGAATCTTCACTTTTAAAGTGTCTATAGTGAAGTTTGATTCTGCAACCTTAAAGTTGTGAGATACAAACCTTACCACTAGACCCTACTTTGCTTGGTATGTAGTATGAACTAATACGTAAGAGAATTTAGTAACATTTGGATGTAATTTACTAATTTACACCCTCTTATATTCTACCACATATAATCATAAGCTCTATACATAATGGAGGAGAATGTTAAAGGATATACAATTACATCTAGTTGCATGAAGAACATTGTGATTCGTTACTAAGTATTATCTATAGTTCTGTCATGATAAAGGTGCACATTTTTATTTAGGAGCTCATATGGTTAGATATTTTGGCCTTTTTCAGGTTATATTTGGAAGAGATTAACATATTGGTTTGAACTCCAAATGACTTGGAATGAAATCAAATGACTCTATTTAAACGTACAAGATCGATTCATGTTAAAAGAAACTCAAGTATGAGCTGTAAATATTTGTTCACATGGAAGAACTAGTAGGTTACTCCACATATTACCGACTGATTTTTGAATGAAACCTTGTTGAGCTTGTATCTGGTCAAACTCTCCTCTATGCTTTGCCTGATCTACACTTCGTAAATGTGGGACTATTTGTTCTACATGAAAGAACAAGATGAATCATGGCTACCATTTCAACTATTGGGTTACTCTTGGTCTTACTCCACGAAAGTATTTTTGAATGAAACCTTACACGGCTTGTATGTAGTCAAACTCTCTGCAGATGTGATGCGTGATACATATGACTCCAAATGAGTTTATGCACAAAATGATAACCAAGAATATGTCATGCAAATGATACACCTCGTTTATCATAAACATTGTAAACAAGGGATAGATAGCTCAACCATCAAATTGCTGCTTAAGTTCCAGAAAAAAGCACTAGAACTTTGTGGTCAATCACAATGACTTTCTCATTTCTTAATTTTGGAAAGTACATGTCTGTATAACCCCCAAAAAAGAACTCGTGTAATTGTTTACAGATTAAAAGAATGACTCAAGAGAGTGACCCTAAGTCCATTGCTTAATCTGGGGTTAAGATCAGGAAATAAATATGGGTATAAGGTTACAATAAACAACAAAAGATACAGTTACATTTGCAAAACTTGGGGAAGCAACATGAAATAACCAAGCAATCTGAAGTTTCGGAGGACTAGAGAAGCCTCAAGTGAGCGGTATCGTTCAATCTTTTTATCTGCCAACCAGTTTTCCAGGAATGTTGCAATACGGTCACAGAAGAATCCTCTACACAAATCTTATGTGACATCATGGGGCTGCAACCAAGGATGCCTGTCAAGAGGCACTTGATAGGAACAGAATGACTAAAAACTCCGATGCAAGTTGATAAATTACGAGGATTCATTTCATTAATGGAGTTTTGGCGGCTCGGTTCTTTCGGAGACGACTCGTCTTCATGGTAGTTATTATCACCTGTTGTAGTAACCACCTGCAACCTGCTTTTCCCGGACTTTTTCCTTGATAATTGTCTGTGTCTATAAAGCAAATCCCATTGCGGTGCAGGGTAAGACGGTCCATCCCGATCATTACTAGAGTTTGCATAAGTGTGTGAATTTTGTTGGGAAAACCCACCATCATTAGGGCGAGGAGAGAGAAAATCACATCTAAGCTTATCAGGAAGAACGAGCAATGTTCCGTTTAGAAATTGGGTCATTCGGAATTCCACTTGCCTGAGCGACTCTCCAGAAGGTGCAGCAAAATCTGGCTGCAGTTTGTCTATTATATTAAGGATCTCCGGTGTATATATTTCGGAACGTGGGCCACCCTCCCATTGTCCCTGGCTCATTTCTGTAAGTGCATCAGCTGACTGTATCTGTTGTTCGGGAAAACTAATCTCCTGTGGTGGTGCATAAAGGAAAAATTGTAAGCATATACACAATTAAAGGCTACCACTTTGGATAACAATGAAGGAGGAAGGAAGGGGAAGGAACGAGAAGAATGAGGAGGAAAGGAAAGAGAGGGGAGAGTAAAGTTGCCTTCCCCAATGTTATTATCCAAACAAGGGAAAATGTATCTCGCCTTTCCCTCCAAACTCCCCTATCCAGACGAATTGTAAAGCTACCAGTTCATTTTCAACATTACAAATCAGGACATACTACTGAAGTAATTTCACTATATATTCAACGTGAAACGTAAAATCTATGTGCGGATCAAGAATAAATAATGCTACTATGTTTCACAAACATATCAATACTTTCCCTAGTTAGAAAAATCATAATACTCGCAACCCAGTCATAGTAACTTTTGGGTGGAAAGATTACCTACGCGCCACCCTAACTTTCTTTCTCCACACACCTTCTCTCTCCTTTTTCATGATCTGTGAGTCAACCTACTTGGTTGCATGTATGTCGCTTCAGATTCTTAGACTTAGCAGTCAAAACCTTATTCATGATATTTGCAGTTAAGATAGGTTTTTAGTATCAAAGGGACAACTGATTTTCAAGCAGAAGAAATTAAACAACTCCAAAGGTGCCACATGCGACATCTGACAGTCAAGCAGGTGCAGGATCTAAATTTCTCAAAGAAAAAGAATAAGATGTCTAACATGAAGCAAGGCTATCAGTATTCCACATATAAGAACAAGAAAATATGATCAAGCATTTTCGTACATAATACTTTCACCATATCGTGCACAACTATTCTAAGGTAACATTGATTATATGATAGGAAGAGGCGAAGAGCCCATCAAACTTTATCATCAGAGTGCTGTCAGGGGCACATGGTGTTAAACAATTAGGAATTTTATGGCACTTAAATAGCTCCTTTAGCCACGGTCTACAAGAAATTGCAAGTGAAGGAAACATCATTTTCCAAGGCAAGGCTAACAGTGAATAGGCAATAACTTAAAAGAACTTCCCATAAGAAAGACTGTAACTTTGCTTGAGCTTAGTTTCGTAGTAAAATCAATACTAGTTGGCCGTCCATTATATATTGTGAAATTGAGGTCACTGCAAACAAGATGGAGCAGAGGGAGTGATAAGTCTCACTATTTCGTAGTGCCCTATGAAGAACGAGTCCTTTATCTTTTGCTGTGAATATCTTCAACATTCTAGAAGTCGTCTTCTAACCAGAATGAGGCAAAGTAATTTTAAGTGGAGCGTCCGCTGCTCCCTCCTTCCTCACAAATGTTCAAAAAGAGAAACTTGTACCAACTAGCGATGTGTAAGCTAACTTTCCAGATACACGGTCAAAGTGACATACTCTAGCAATCAAGATTTTTAATTTTCATCCTCACTCAAGCCCAAACACATAGGTTTTTGTTAGACAAGGCACTCTATCTCAGGATTTTACACCAATTTCAGTTCAGGTGTTACGATCTGACTGAAATGGGGTGCAGCATCAGTTATGGGGCATGATTACTGGAAGCCTAAATGGCCTAATAACCTTATGTAGTTCTCTCTATAGTAATTTTAGGTGCCATTGCGTGAAGGTAGCCTAGTTTGTCCATTTTAGAACCATCAAATATCTATGATTGTTGAGCCAACAAACAACTAGCCTTGAAGCTGATAGATAAAAGGCTAATGCCTTTATGCCTCAACTAGCTAGAAATAGGTCAAGCCTCGAGGAAGTAATATTCGATATTAGGTTGTATCTCTATCTTACTTGGATCATGGTTATGGACCCTTTGTCAAGTACCCGTGTCATATTATTACCTCAAGTACCCGTGTCGAATCCTCCTATATTTTACCTCAAGTACCAGTGTCGAATCCTCCTATAGTCGGACATGGGTATGGATTCTTTGTCAAGTTTACACTTCATCTCAGGCCAAATCAAGGAAATTTTTGTGAAATGGACGAACCGGACACTTGGAACGTACCCGTATCCAACATGGGTAGCGAGTCCGCGTAACATAGGATTGCATCATAGTTGAGAGGTTAGAAGATATAAAGGCACAAAGGTTACACAATTATATGATGGCTAAGAGCAGTATATCATTGGTTTGTGGTCTATAGTGAAGGGTATTACTGTATTAGACTTAAGAGCCTGGTCTTGGGTTGTCAATTGCGTCCACGATAAATTCGCTGCATGATACTAATAAGTTTAGCATATGCACATCCTTTTAAATAATAGGAAAAATTGTTTTTAATAAGTCAACCTTAATGTCATCTTCTAAAATTAAGTTCACCTTTGGATTATTCTAGAATAAGTTAAGCTTGTATAGGTATTAACTTTCAATGAGTTAAATGAAGTGTTGGGGTGGTGTTTGGTATCGAGGGTGGTGTTGATTATGATTATAGGCGTAGAGGGTTGGTAAAGGGAAAGAAAAGAGGGAAAAATTATTACCTGCTGTTAAAGTAATTGATCACTTTAACTCATTAAAAAGTTAATACATCTACAAGCTTAACTTATTCCAGAATAATCCAAAAGTGAACTTAATTTTAGAAGATGGTATAAAGGTTGACTTATTAAAAACAATTTTTCCTAAATAATATGAGTATGAAGTATTATTTTGGGTCAAAGGAAATTTCTACCGGTCTTCACCAGCAGCATAGCAAAGTATTCAAGTGCCTCCCAGAATTCTCAATCTATGCATCATAGTCTCATGGTTCCAAACTAGCGTTTGGCTGTGTCAAGATAATTTTCCTTGGTAGAGAGCTACGGGTCCACAAACCTCACTAACAAGTACAACTCGGTAGCAGAATAATTGTAATTATTGAACTCAGCCCACTAACTCCTCCAAGTTGGATTAGGGTACCATCAACATCTGTTTCTTAATTAAGTACATGAGTGAAGAATGGAAAGTGGTAACCTAGGTGACCAATGAAGGTTCTTAATTGGGAACATAGAGGAAGGTGGTACATTTACCTACCGCATAAAAAAAAGTAATACTGCCAACTGAAAAATGCAACGATTTGACATAAAGTGTGAGTAGAAAATGTCTAATCGTTGCATTTTTTATGTTACGGACGTAGTACTTTTAGTTGTGGGAGAGAGAAAATAGGATGGAACAATAATATACAAATATTGGTAGAGAGGGGGAAGGAACTACATGGAAGAAAACCCTCCATTTATTGAACATTCTACAACAGGATTCTCCAAATATAATAAATGAGAAATGAAGAAGGGAGTGAGAAAACCATCTTACAAAAATCATGCCCTACAGAATACCAAGGCTATTGTATTTCAACGTTCACCTTAAATACATCAGCGGCTACGTGGGATACATTCACGGGGTCGAAACCCCCCGATTTTTGAAGCACTCAACTCTAACTTAAAGCCCACTGGTCCATCAAAGTTCAAGGTCATTACTATAGAATAAGAAGTCATCCGATACTAATCTTTGAGCAATTATTCATTGTATAATGTATCTTCCTAACTTTCTGCAATTTCAGGCTTGAAACTTTTCATTAACCTTTTACATATGAAGTGTCTAATAAGTAATAAGTAATAATAAGCTCTTCTTGATAATTGGACTTGATTGACTTCACCTGACAGGCTGACATCAAAAAGGAATTCTTTCTCTCAGCACCATGATGTATGTTTTGTTTTGTATGTCTAAAAGGAAAGCTCAAGATCAAACTCGGCCATCTAAAGACCAACTATAAGTTCAATAAGTGATAGACTTCATTAACTTCCAGCATTTTCAGTCTCAAAAACACAACAGGTTGAATGGTATAAAGGCCATTACACACCCTTCTCGATCACAGTTAAACTTGCAAGGTGGCCAAGGTCTAGTTCTTAAGCCCAATTGATCTTCATTTCCCAATCACATTCATGGAACCTCGTAATTAGTCTAATAAATGTGACTCATGTCATATACTCATATTATAAGTTATCTAGGCCCATGAGACTAAGGAACAAAAAGGTCAAAATTATAATCCATGTCAGACATCAACCTAGAAACAACCCTTCCAACCCAATAGGAGAATAGGATTTAATTTGGTTAGGTTATGGGACTCCATTCCACAACAGTAAAATGGAACATAATCCCAATAACAACATCAAAAATCCCATTAACAACATAAAACATCCTCAAAGTATTGAAGGTACAAGATCATGACAGAAAATATGGTCCTTCTTAAGCTTCCTGAAAAGCTAATATGTATCTATGAATTGTCCCATTAGCTGTTTCTCTGAAAGTTTTATTGAGGTAATAAGAATAAAGTTAGAAGATATTTTTTATAGAATCTCCCACAGGAATGCCCATGATAATGCAGCTCCACCTCCTAATATGTGTTTTTCTTCATTGACTTTTACAACTTCTTATCAACTCTACATACAAACTTATTTTGAATTTGCCACTAACTTAGATCATGAGCTTGTAAGTTGTAACCAGCATATACAAGTGTAGGTTTAAGGTTATTTCTCCAATAATACCACCACAGACAAATTAGAGATTGACGCACTCAAACACTCATCATCACAAATTGCATAAAGAAGAAGCACAAATGGCCAATTAGTTCTACCCTATGTATTGACAACATTGTCCCCGGGGTTAGTATGTGTACTCTGATTCCTATAGAAACCTTATTAAGAAGCACATATCTATCTACCCTCATTTCCAAATGAGTACCCAGATTTACTCCACTAAAAGCAATCAACCAAGTACCAACTACCGAATAAGCTCCGATCATGTTCATCATTGTAATACTCAAATCAACTCCCTTGTAAATTCAACAGATGAACCACAAACTGAACTCATCTTAGCACACTTAACTCCTTAAGATTTTGGCCACTAAATAATCACACCACAACCAAAGAGTCAGAGAAAATGGCTCGACCCTCTTATTGTTCTTTCTCGAACCGACAGATTCACAAATCTTCAAACAAACCTATCATTGCATATCTAACCTTCACCAACATGTCACAATGATACCAAATCCAATGCACACAAATTTCACAATCAAACTTAAGCAACAAGAACATAAATTTGCAACAAAAAGGGGAGTAAAGTAAGTAAACACACAAAACCCTCACCTAACAAACAGAAACAGCAGTATCTTCAGCTCTATCCAAAGGAAAAGCATAAACAGCATTAATCACACAAGAACTGGGATAAGTCCATCAGATAAGTCCATCAGTGAAGCCACATTACATAGCTAATCTTCACCAATGATATAACAATGATACCAAATCCAATGCAAGCAAATCCCACAACCAAAACTTAATCAACAACAACATAAATTTGCAACAAAAAGGTAACCCAAAACAACACAAAAAAACCTCACCTGACAAACAGAAACAGCAGTATCTTTAGCTCTATCCAAAGGAGAAACATAAACAGCATTAAACCTCACACCTTGAGAATTCAAAAACACAGCCAAAGCCCTTGCTTGTCTCTTCCCATTACTAGTCAACCCAGCATCACCACACCTCCCATTAATCAAATCAGGCCTTAAACTCAACTCACATTCACCATGACTAATCAAATAAACCTCCATCACAACATTCCCCCCTCTTTCTCTATTATCATCTTCCATTACCAGCATCCCATCAGATGAGTAACTACGGCCAAAACTCACAGTAGGCGGTGGCGGCGGCAGCGGCGGGGGCGGTGCAAGGACATTATATGGGTCCCACACCTTGATTGAGGGACCCATTCTAGGTGTACCAAGTGAGGATAACTGAGGTGATAATGGTGAAGCTGATGCATAACATGGTAGCATTTCTGGTTCTTGTTCTAGAACTTTCTTTACTGTTAGTGAATCTCCTTGAACTGTTACTCCATTTTCATCTTCTTCATCTTCTTCTTCATCTTCTTCTTCTTCATCGAGGGTTTGAACTGATTGATTTGAACCCATTTGAGGGTTTTTGAGGTAGGATGTGAAATTGTAAGGAAAAGTTACTGATTTTGTCAAATTAGGATCTGGGTTTGTTGTAGATTGTACAAAAAGATGCAATTTTTGAAGCAAGATTGAATCTTTAAGGATTGCAAATTGAAGTTTGAGTGATTTTGATTGTTCTTGTTAATGGAGTAGTGTGCCGGGAATTGAGGGGGAGAGTGAAGAGTGGAGATAGAGAAATGGACAGATCTAATGTGAAAGCTTTACTAATGATTTTGCTGTTCTTGATTGGTAAAGGATCTTTGAATTCAAAGGTTTTACAGTGCAAACAGTGTGCAATTGTTGAAAAGAATCAGAGATTCACTCAATTTGATGTCACAAACAAGACAGTAATTTATATACTTCTATTTATTTTTGTAATAGGGTGAAAACAGATAATTTGGCACTCCAAATCTTGATTTAAGTAGCTCTTAGGCATTGTTTTTTTTGTTCCAATTTCATTAATTTCAATTCACTTTATTATTATTAACATTTTTGTTGTGATCTTCGGCAGCATTTTTAATTATCATCGTTAGAATCTTACTAACGAATGCCTCAGAAGGGACGTTGTTTAACTTTCAATATATTTTCTAGAATTAGTATTAATTTTGTAATATATGCTAAAATCATGGAGTGATAGTACTAATTATTGTTTATAATAATTTAATATTTATTCACATTATTCAACATCCTTGGAGCGTCCGTTAGCTTTGTCTTATCATTATAGTAATTATTTTTGGATTGATACTTCCTCCGTTTTTTTTAAGTGATACATTGTTACTTTTACGCATTTTGAGGTAAAATTTCTTAAGTGTAATTAAACAATGAAAAGTAAGGGATGGGGCATATAATTAAATTAATAATCACCACCACCTACCACCAATGCCTCACCAGACCCTCACTCACCGACAACACCTAATCAACCACCCCCTCCCAACGAAAACACCTTCTCGACCATGTTTAGCCACCAAAACCACCTTCCCAACCACCATTAGTCACTAAAACCACCTTCCCAGCCACCAAAACCACCAAACACAGCCACCAAAACAACTGAGTCAGCCATCCCACTCACTAAAACCACCGAATCACCGCCCTTAGCCACCAAAACCGCCTTCCCAACAACCCCCAGTCAAGAAAACCCAAAATCTCTCGGTCAATTTCCGTCTCCAAGTTCATGCCACCACTCCCACCGCCGTTTCCATCCTCCATCTTTTTCTCTCCTCAACAAAAGCACTCCCAACAGCAGAACTTCACCAACCACCACAAACAAACCCTATCTCCAACACAGGCGAACTCAAAAACGAGCCAAAATCAAACGAAAACGATGAAGAAGAACGGCGGAGTCGGAAACAAACCAGAAATAGAAGAAGAAGAACTCGAAAATTGATCTTAGTCAGAAGCTTGCGCCTAGAATTCACGGTGACTAAAATGGAAAATTGAAGAGAATAAAAGCAAATGAGTGTGTTTAAGATGATGACGATGATCTTCTGCATTTTGGGGGAAACGTTGGTGGAGGTTAAATTTGCCGGTGGACAAGGTGGAGGGAGGGGCTGGGTTGGGTGGTGGTGGTTGACAAGCAAGGTGGGTTGAGGTGAGTCAGATGGGTGGATAGGGTATGGTGGTGAGTCAGATGCCGCCGTCGTGATTTTGAGTTGAGGTGAGTCAGATGGGTGGATAGGGTGGTGGTGTTGGCTGGGTCTTGAGGAGAGAGAGAGGGAGTTAGAATTAGATTTATTTAATTTAGTTGGTTAAGTTATGTTAATGATGCTTAAAAGAAAAAAGTAAGGGCAAAAATGTCATTTGACATACTAAAAGTTACCAAATGAAGTAAATCACTAAAGGGTATGACTTTTTTTCGAACACCCATTTTTAGAAATTGTATCACTTAAAAAACGGAGGAAGTATATGAATTCAATTTAAAACTTTTAATGTTTTAATATCTAACTATATATTTAAATATTATTATTGATCTTTCTAATGTAGTCAATTTTAATGTCTCATCGTTGTCGTTGTTAATTCAAGTACATTGTAATCTTCTAAATAAAAATTATCTTCTACTTTTGGTTTCCTAGAACTTCTTCCATTAGTTCCGTATGATCTCCCACCTCTTTATTATTTTCTACATAATAATCATTAACATCTTCACGACCATCATAATCATCTTCACGACCATCATAATCATCTTTAAGATCATCATTAACATCTCCACGGCCAGCTTGACATGCATCAGTTTCATTTCTTTCCAAAGTATCTTAACTAATGTGTTTCTTCTTTCAAACATGAAGGATTTCCCTTCGTCATCAAGCAAGTCAATATCAATACTTCCTCTAACATTAAGCATTTCCTTCATTATGCTCAATCAATATTCCTCTCAAAAAAGTATTTTTTAATTTTATATTATATTTATTAATATAGTTTTCCCTCCGTTTTTTTAATATGTATGTTTTACCATTTTGGGATGTTATTTTTAATATGTACTATCTTTCTACCTTTTCCAATAAATAGAAGGTTGACCCACCTAATTATTACATTTCTCTCCTAGTTTTTGATAGGTTTTAGTCGTATCACCTAATCAAAAATAAACCTACGGTCCTCTAACTAAGGTAGTCAGTGGAAGCAGGGTCGAATCCACAGGGAGACAGAGTTTCTAAATCAATATTCAACCAATTCAGCTACTCCAGATGAAATCAGGAAGGAATTAATTAAACTAATGATTAAGCTGAGAAAGACGAATTAAACAAAGGATTTAACTATGGAATAAAAACCTAGGGTATTAGGTCGGTCCACCATGCTTATACCAATCAAACAAGGTCAACAGCTATCAAAACCTAAGTCAAGAGTCGGGGATTAGAGCCTATGTTGAGCTATGGTTAAGACTCAACGCTCATAGTTCAACATACGCCGCATGTTCACTAACGTAATCAGAACTACTGACGTGTCCTAGGCCTCTAGTCGTAAGACGGATCTGTGCAAATAACTATTAACCACAAGTAACCAACGAAACCGCGCAATAACGTTAATTACTCAATAAAGAACAAACCACATCACAATCACCCTAATCAAGCCCTAGAAATCAATAAGATTCTAAATCACAATCATGGTATAAACATGGCTTTCCTATCTAACACCCTAGAAAGAAACTACTCACTCATAATCGAATTAACAACAACAAAACTAATATGAAACCCTAACAATTGCATCATGAACGATTAAATAAATAAACTAAGCAATCAAAGTAATTAAAGAGATAAAGAGTAGAGAAGAGTACCAATTGACGGAAAGCAGGAACTTTTATTGAAATCGAAATAGGTTTGATCACCTCTAAATTAATCTAAAGTGTTTGAATTGAACTAAGAACAATGAAGAATAAAACTAGTCTAAAGCTAATGAAAGATGAATAAAAGATGTCTCTAAATAATGAGGAAAAAGGTATTTATAATACCCCTCCAAAGTCTAATTAAAACGGGATTAAAGATACAAAAAATCCGCGTCGTCGTGCACGGGACCCGATCGGGCAAAGGACCACCCGATCGGATCCATAGTAAAAAAATCATGCCCACTTTGTCTTGGACTTATACGCTGGCAGCAGCAGCAAAAATTGGGAACGGGCCCCACCCGATCACTGACCCGATCGGGCAGAAGATCGGGTTCACACAAAACGCCCAACAGCTTCATGCGTGAGAAGCAGCAACAATTATAAGTGGGCCCAGCTTGTCTCTTTATCCCACGGCAGCCAGCAAACCAATATAGTTGGTGGGCCCTTTTGTCCCCTACTCACGCATCAACATAATGCAGTAAATGTGTGGGCTTCTTTGTCTTGGTGCACAGCGAAGCAGCAATAACGCACAGGTACGCCCGATGTGGATCGGGCCATTTATGCCCGATCGGGCCTGGGGTATTTTGAGCCCAAATATTCTTTTCTTGAAACGCAAGCAGCAGCAAGCAACGTAACACAAAAATTGATCCGCCCGATCACCCACCCGATTGGGTCATGTTTGCCCGATCGGGTCTGGGCACTTCGATCTCTCGCCCGATCGGATCGGGCAAGACTTGCCCGATCGGGTCCGCAACCTCTGTACCCAATCAATATATCTTCGCCCGATCGGGCCATTTTTGCCCGATCAGAGTACGAAAAACTCCTTTTTGACTCTTTGGCTCTCTAAACTTCACGTTTAGGGGTCTTGGGACCTCCTAAGCTACCCATAGAACTCTTGAGCCTTCCTACGTGCCCCGTAACATATCGTAAAGCCGTGGTTGCTTCCAAATGGCTCGGGAATAAGGAGAAAACTCCATAAAACCTGCAATTCAACACTAAAACACGAAACCACAACTATATACGATAGTTAGCACAAAATAGCTCCCAAGAGCTCTAATGACGCACAAATTAGCTTGTAAATAAGGGAGAAAACTCTATATAAATATGTGATATCAGTTTTTCTTTCCTTCTCTCTTACTTTTGCACTTTTTCCTTGGTCCGCGCGCAAAAACAAACATACATATTAAAAAACGGAGGCAATATAAGTTATTACTTTGAAATTATTATTGGTCATAATAATAACAATAATTTATATTAATATTAAAAGTCATATTTTTATTACAATTAATATTATTATTATTATTATTATTATGCAGATTAATTATATTAGATTATATTTTAAATATTATTATTAGTATTAATTATATTAATTAATGTTAATAACATAACTTATTTCGTAATATATAACTTAAGTTCATTTCATTTCAGTTCAATTCAGCTTCATCAATCTCGTTTCAGTGCAGTCCAGTTTCGTCTACCTCAAATTGTTTGGCTCCATTTAGTCCAAAAGAACAGAGCCTTAGTCTCTTTTTTGTTAATCAGGCATGAAAATGTGTGTTTTTCACAAAAGAAGTGGCTATGTAAATTTTTGGAGTGCCTAAATCAGTTTACGAAAAAAGGGATACTAATTTGAGCACTCCAAAAATTAAATTAGACACTCCTACTTTTGAGTAAAGGCATGAAAAATCGTACGCTCGACCATATAAAGGATGTCTAAAGTAGATTTTGAAGTGGTTATATAGTAGCCTGAAAAAAGCTGTGGACTTGGGAAAAAAACCATGTGATTAAATTTCACATGAAAGAGAGATTATCCTCTTGTGAGGGCAATTTAGTCCTTTTCAATCTCTTTTGATACCAAATAAAGAAATATTTTAATTAATATAAATTTTGATACGAGGTATATGTTACATAGAAAAAGAATAGAGGAAGTACATAATAAAAAGAAAAGTTTCTACAAAGTGAAGGTTAGAAGTATTTTATATTGGAGAATGGAGTTCAAAAGATGAAATATGTAGATTAGTTCTTCTTTAAAGAACAATATCAGTTGGTAAGAAATAAAGAATTGAAGAAAGGAACATGAATCTGTTGATTAAGGAAAGGAATAGGCGAGTTGTCACGAAGAATAAGGGTCTATTCTCTTCGGCTGAAAATAGTTGAATTAAATTAAACTGAAAGAAATAGTGAAATGTGAGATTTAAGTATCGTGTTGAGCTCACTGAATTAAACTAAATTCAACAGATGAATTGAATTGAATTGAGCTAAGCTGAAACTAAGTTGGCAAGAACAAGCCCTAATGGAACTAATACTAGAAGTCCAAGAAATAAAATGAGCTATGACTAATTTGCTAGTATAAACAACTAGGAGAATTGACGCTCATATACTTGAGTTTGTAGAGGAACTCATTAGGTTGTACAAAGTTGTTTAACCTTATATAGTGAAAGTGTTTAGCGTCAAAATCCAATAATGATAGTCGATCGCGGTAATATTCCTATCAAGTCTAGTAAGTGTATCCTCGTAAAAATTAACTCTTCCTTGTTCATTTGTCTTATAGTTATCACTCTTGCTTAAATTTCGCAAAAAAGTACGCTTATTGACGACACATACAATAATTCATTGTCTCTCTTGTAATGTTCGTAGAGAAACAACCATTTCTACCCAATTATTGGATTATTCAGTATTTCTTACTAATTATAGGGGTGTTTCTCTTTCTTTGAGATTATTGATCTTAGATAGTATAAGTTCTTTGACGAATTGTTATATGGTTTTGCAATAGTAGCACTCGTTATAGTTTATACTATTGATCTTTGATAGGAATATGTTCACTAACGTAATCAGAACTACTGATGTGTCCTAGGCCTCTAATCATAAGACGGATCTGTGCAAACAACTATTAACCACAAGCAATCAATGAAATTGGCCACTAACATTAATCACTAATTAAGAACAAACCACACCACAATCACTCTAATCAAGCCCTATAAATTAATAGAAATCTAAATAACAATCGTGGTATAAACATGGCTTCCCTATCTAACACCCTAGAAAGAGAACTACTCACTCATAATTGAATTGACAATAACAAAACTAATTTGAAACCCTAATAATTGCATCATGAATGATTGAATAATTAAACTAAGCAATCAAAGTAATTAAAGAAACAAAGAGTAGAGAAGAGTACCAATTGACGGAAAGCAAGAACTTTTATTAAAATCGAATCCGAGGTTCAATCACCTTTAATCTAATCTAAAGTGTTTAAACTAAATTGAAGCTAAACTAAGAACTATGGGAAAACTAGAATAAAAAGATGTCTCTAAAAATAATGAAGGATAGCTATTTATAGTAGCCCAAAGTCTAATTAAAAAAAGATAGAATTTCGGAAAAGAGTTGTCCGTGCTTTAGGCCCGATCGGGTTAATTTCCATCGGGTGGGTAAACTGCAATTCTGCATCAACTTGAGAAGGCCGTATCTTTCAAACCAGAAGTCCGATTGGGGCGTGTGACCTATCATTGGAAAGATCTTGAAGTCTAGAATCCAAACCAATTGGAATTTCTTGATTATAAATTTTATATAAAAAGTTATAATAAAAATAGTGAAGGTGTGTCAGTTTTGGCACTTCTTTCACTAACTCCTTGCTTCATTCCAACTCAAAATTGTCCCAAACGGAGATGCATTGTGATCCTTGTGCAAGCTACTTTCATCTTCAATGATTAATAGGCTACATCCTTGGTACTCATTCTCACTTAGTATCAAAATAACCTCAAAATCATCGAAACACACAAACGGGGAGTAGTAGAGCACAACTTGTGTAATTCATGTCTTTATGCACCTAAATGCTCAAAAAGGAGTTCTAAATGCAATCTAAATGCATCTAAAAACTATATATAAATATGATACATCAATCTTAGATAGTATAAGTATACAAATTTGTGTCGCATCAATTGATACCTCATGAAATGTTTATAAAATGTGGTACAGGGTATGCAAAGGCGTTTAATATCAATTTTATCAATCTTAAGTTCAAAGAAAGGATGTTTCATGGTCTTTTGCAGTAGGTTGTGTTTTGTTCGGATGGAAGTAATTTCATGAAAAACCGATTCTTTTGATTTCTTTTTGTTTAGTTTGGGTTCGTCAGACTAATAAGAGGAGAAAATATGGGTTCAACTTTTATTTTTCAAAGATGGAAAACTCGAGAACGAAGCTAAAATCAACTTTCTATTTAGATAATAGTTTCATGGAAAATTATTTTCCACTAAGAATGTTTCACGTTCAACCAAGCGGAAGCCTTCTTTTCTATAGTAAAGGTATTTCTTATGCACCCGGGTTTATAATAAGTATGATAATCCAAGGCTATTTTATGTTCAATGCTTATTTGGACGTCTCTAAATGAGTAAAAATTAGATATTCAAATGAGTAATGTCCGAAAATGAAGTCTTAGGTACATCATGCTCATAATAGAAACGAGTATATAATAAAAAGTGTAGTCTATAGTAAGTGACTTATGAATTGTACAATTTTTATTATTTAGTGAAATAGAACATGAAACCGTAAGCTCTCAAGCAGTGAGAGGAGTGTGCCTCTGACCGCGTGCCTGTTGAAGAATGAGCCGGCGACTCATAGGCAGTGGCTTGGTTAAGGGAACCCCCCGGAGCCGTAGAAAAATAGTCTTGAGTATACTATTATACTCTCTATAAATTTTAATCGATGAATGAATAAGTGATTTTTTAAAAAAGAAAACCGTACTCATATTCATTTGTATTGAACTTTCAGCTCCGCACGACTTGAGATGAGGGGGTAAAATAAGGGCCCATCGACAAAGTATATAATGTGCATATGCTGTTGTTTAGATTTGAATCACTTTAACTTTATCATCAATTTATCCTGATAATAATTACTTAGCCACTTATGAATTATGATGAGGAAATACAAAAGTGGTCACATTTTTAAAGTCATGCTCCATTGCTCCTCCCCTCACATTTGCAGATTCTCTTTTCCGAAATTGGTTACTTTTAAGATATCAAATTATGGTAATATTAAGAAATTCCCAACAAAAAGAGAATCTCTATTATATAAAGGAAGAGGTGGGGGTGGACACCAAAAATAAGAAAAGATAAAATCAATTAAATTAAATGAAGGAAGTTAAAGTTCCTATAATTAATTAGCTTAGTTAAGTTTTTTTTTAATATTTTCAATCATACAAATTTATTTCAACTTAATTTCTTTTGGGTCATAAAGCATCACACGTTTCTTTTTTATAATTTTTTCATTTCACTCTCCTACTCCCTCTCTCATTCTCATTCTAGATGACATCTTCTATTAATATTTTGGTAGAATTTTTTGTCTTCTTTGACGTTTTAATTTTAGATCATTATTTTTAATCTATTCTATAAAACTTATTACTTATTTTCTATTATGTATTTTTTCTGTCTCACTCTTTAAATTCTTTTGACATTATAATTATACCCCTCGAAAAAAATAAAATTACTAAAACGTAACGATTATTTGTTAAAAAATAAGAAAAAATATATACACTCACGGGAGAAAGTACAATACAATTTCCCCGAAATCCTTACATTGTCCTCTTTCGCACGCATCGTGTATATATGGATGGAAAGAAGACATTTTTTTCCATAATAGAAACTAAGGTAAAAAGATATGACAAGTAAAAGGGAAATCATTATTATCTCTATTATATAAGGGAAAGAGAAGACTTCGTGTCCACAGGAAATTACAATCTTACCTTTTTTTTGCTAAATTATAGAAGATGGTAGTTATTTTACTTCTGAATTAAAGGTGCAAATAAATTACAAATTGCGAACTAATTCATAATTTTTGTTTGAGACCAAAAATTTTGATCGTTTCGAAAATTTATGGCACGCATCGCGTGTATAGAAAGCTAGTATAATAATATAAGAAGACATAGATGCTAACAGAGTAAGGTTACTTCCGAGCTTAAGCCTCGTAATAGACAAAAAGTCTGGCATACATTAGGCGCACCATTAATATTAGTATGCATCACAAATAAATTTACAAGTAACTCTCAAGTTTCAACTTATTTTTTCGCTAAGCTATGCTTATATTAGCGGAAGCTATTAATTTCACCCCCTAACTACTACCTTCTACCTATTCAAATACGACCTTAAACTATTAAACATCTACATCTGCCTACATCCATCGAATACAACATACAAATTATAACTAAAGGTAGTGGAAAGGAGAAGTCCAGTCCCATTGAAAATGCCCATCTCCAATGTCCATATTGTCATAATGATCAAAAGACATAAAATGAACAAACCATCAAAGACCGATGAATATTTGTGGACTTTAAGAAAGTGTTGTTTGATCCACCTAGGATGCCAAAATGGGCGGGCAATTGCAGGGACCCCCTCCCCCATACTGCACTCTGCACCAATCTAAAATTTTCATACTCACAATTCATGGTGGGTACAAGTCTTATACACAGGTCTGTCCAGGTGAGTGTATTCCTAAAACCATCCTCCTCCTACACCCAACTACTCAACTGGATATACCCACTTGCTCATACCCGTCTGTCCAATTTTTCAAACAAAAAAATCTATTAGGAAAAATTGACGGGAATGATCCAAACTATAATCGTTTCGCGAAGAAAAATCCCAACTCTAGGTTAATCCTGCATAATCCCAATTGTTGGGGAAGTCCGCCACAAATGGACCATGACTTGAAGCAAACCTGTTTAACAAGCCACATACATGGCATGCTTTCACAAATCCCAACTCTAGGTTAATCCTGTATAATCCCAATTGTTGGGGAAGTCCGCCACAAATGGACCATGACTTAAAGCAAACCTGTTTAACAAGCCACATACATGGCATGCTTTCATTAGTTATTTAAAAAAAAAATATTTTTAAAAATCCCACCCTTAGCCCCTTCCTTCCCCGCCCACTGGCCACTGCCACTTCCTCCCTCACCTCACTACCACCCAAAGCCCCATCCATCCCCAACCCGTGAACCTAGTCTCGCCCCAACCAACCTACCAGCCCACCAATCAGCATACCAAATCTTGCCGAATTTTGCCGAATTCGACATCAAAACCCACACCAACATGACACCAAAACCAACCTAGATTTTGCTAAATTCGACCAACACCACCACAACTTCAGGCCCTCACCTCGATCTCCACACAATTTTAATCAATAGCACCACTCCACCACATTGTCTTCTCTGGGTTTGTAAGGTTTTAAATTAGGGTTTGGGGTTTCGAATTTGCGTTTTCTAGTTTGTGTTCAGTGGTTGGGGTTCAATTTGTGGTAAGTAGTTTGGTTGGTGAAGGGCTGTGATTGTGGGTTTTTCAAATTTATGGGTTGGGGTTTACGGTGGTGGGTGGAAGTGAAGGTAGGGATGGCAATAATATGCAATGGATGATCTATCACCCGCTCCACCCGAAAAACAAAAAGGGTGAAAAAACTGAGTTAAATTGGTGATGGACGGGTGGCGGGTGAAAGAGTAACGGGTGATGTATGGATTATGGTGAGAAAGTTTCATCCATCACCCGACCCATCACCCGTTTATTACCCGCTTAATCACCCATTTGTTACATTTTCTTAAAGTTATATCATTTTATTTACGTTAGTATAATTTTTTTTCCCTTTTGATAATTTTCGACATGTTTCCATAAACTTAATTTATCTTAATTTGACATGAAATTCATACATAAATTGTGACTTTGCAAGTTTGATCGAACTTTTCTCGTCTAATTATCAGAAATGGATGATCACCTTGTCCACCCGACTCACCTGCGGGTGGTGGATGGATGGAATACGGGTGATGGTATTACCGGGTGACGATCTGACGGATGGATGGATGAGAGTTGGTCTAACCGGGTGATAGATGCGGGTGATGGCTCACCCGACCCAACTCCCATCCGTTGACATCTCTAAGTGATGGTGGGTGGGTGGTTGTGATTGTGGGTGTAGTGGGTTTTTCGAATATTTTGGTTTTGGGGGTTTACCGTGGTGGGTGGTGGTGGGTGGGTCTTTGTGGCCGTGGTAGTTGGTTTACTAAATAGAGGGTTGACCTTCAAAACTGTTGCCACCATTGCCACCGCTTCGAATCTTCCACCATCGCCACCTTAAAATCGCCAAGCGCGTGCAATAGCAAGGAAGAGGAGAAAGCCTTAGCAATTGCTCGAGGCAATTTGAGCCACAAGCAGTGTTTAGAGGAGGATGACACAAACGAATGCACATCCAATGGCTGACTTGCTGAAACTCTCAGCCGAGAAAAGTAGAAACCAATGCGGGGAATCATATAAGAGGCCAACAACAAGTGGATACAGGAAATAAATTGTTCGGGTTAGAAAAATGTTGAGTTGTATTGGATAGATAATTGAGTAGTAGCCAGGCAAGGAAAGTTATGCAGGAGTGGCTGAAGTGGTGGTGGGTGAGATTTGTGGTGGGAGTAGAAATTAAAAAGAAAAAGAAAAGAGATTTTAAATTTTTTTATCTTGCTAACAGGTTGCAAGTCATCTGAGTATGTTTGTGATGGACCTCTACTTGGGGTTATACAGGAATAATTTGTATTTAAGATTATTCGTGGTGGAACAACCACAATTTGAGTTATTACCAAATCATGAAAAATCACTTTCTACTACTTGATTGAAGCGGGGATATCTCTGTTGATGTCTGAATAGACTAATAAAGTCATAAGCTTGGGTTATATTAAAGTGGAGATTTCTCCATTGATGTCCGAATAGAACGCAACAGGTAGAACGCCACGGCAAAACTGGCTAAACAGAGCTACCGCGCTCCCCTGAGCATATTTCTTTGAAGTTAAATGAAGCCATAAGAGCGTGAGTGAGGTAGTTTTGCCGTGAGGTAGCTTAGCTGTAAGTAAGTCCATATCAACCAAAAGGCCCAACAATAAGTCTAGGTCAACATTCGCCCAAGTCCGCCTTATAAATATTCATGTAGGTTCACATTCATACTCCGAATTACGCATACTTGACTCACGATCTTTATTGAGACATTACACTTGTGCAGGGCCGGTTCTGAGGGTAGGCCTCGAGTGCGACCGCCTAGGGCCCAACTCTTCAAGGGGCCTAAAATAGAAAATATGTCATATATGGAAAAAAAAGTTGCTTATGCGCGGGGATGCTCTTGAGAATACAGAAGAAGAAAAGAAAGAGAACATATAGGGACCTTTAGTACTTTCTTTTTCCTAAACTTTCACTTCCTAATTTTAATATTTTGCCAATCTCATGAACTTATTCATATATTCCCAATAATCCCACCTTTAATTCAAATGGAAAACATTATTATTTTCTCCTAAAGGTTAAACAAAGCAAATTTTTGTCCCATATTCCCATTGAATAGTGATAAAGAATTATCATCTATAATTGTACGGTACCACATTCCAAGTCATATGAGTTTCAATAAAAAAAATATTCTCATCAAGGAGCTTTGGAAATCAATTGAAAAACTATTATCTATACTGATTAAGTCTTGGGTTAGACATTAAGACCAAAAGGTTTTTATCTAAAGTAAAAAGGTTTTAGCTCATGATCCTATAATCGTTGAGGTTTTTACTTAAAAGCATAACTAGTGTTAAAATTTTAAAACTCTGAACCTTTGAGTTCAAACTTTACCATTTTATCTTAAACATCTTACTGTCTAACCATGTACTCGTTGATAGAATGTCAAATTTAAGTCTCAATATAATTTGATATTTGATTTCTTCTTGATTTTATTTTTAAATGTCGTTGTTTCGCAATATCTTTACACATTCTATTTTTTTTTTTTTTCAAATTTTTTTTGAACAATTAATTTCCTTTCCAAAATCTTATTTTTCATATGGGTGTTTGGTATTTTTCATGGATATATATAGTTTTCTCTTTTTGGTGATAAATGATGACCTTACCATGGTAAAAACTTTTAGAGTATTCGCAATGATGATGGGGTTCAATACTTATGCAATTCTTGTAAGAAGAAGAAGTTATTGAAGAAATAAACTAAAGCGCACTAATACTACTATATTTATAAAAGACAAGTGCTATATTTGTTTTTACATAATTTCGAGATAGAACTTGAAAAATCATGTATATGAAAAAAAAATTCTATATCTTTGGGGCCTATTTTTGATTTTGCGCCTAGGGCACCAAAAATGTCAGGAACGGCACTGCACTTGTGATCCCAGAGCTTACTGAGGCATCAAAAGGACATTACTCAGACAAACCTCCGAAAATAGTATTTGTTTTATAGGTCCCTAGCGCAAAGAAAGTTTAGACGCCACGTTTACACCAACAACTCACCACAACAACAATCCTATACATAAACACTATCGGTCGTCATTTTTGTGTGAATTGCCTAATATGACCTTTACAATTCGAATACAAAAGTCAGCGTAGATGGAGTATATGAAGTAGACAAAACGCCATTTACAAAAAACAACGTTTGTGTTCAGTCACGAACACCTCACTTTTTCTCTGCTTCTTTCTTCCATCAACCCGCTTTTTCTTCCCCATCCAAAAACTACTAAAATGCTTAAATTGTTCAGAAGGTAATCAGCAGATTTAATCACAATTACAGTATCACTTATTTATAGTATTAAACATTTATGATTTGTAGTTTTGTACTAATTATAATGCTTATTTTTGGGTATATATTCCAGAGATATGAAGTGGGCTTTCTGCTATCAACGTGCAAAATTTTCTTCCACTAGTTCTACTGGAAGGTATACTATCAAATTTTGCTTAATTTCATACTACTTTTTTTTTGGTGCTTCTTAATTTCATACTATATAATTGCCTTTTTTCCTCGATCAGGATTTTATTATTATCAACTTTAATCCATTTTCTTCATTTTAATATTTTACAAGCTTGTTAATTTGTCTTGCACTATTTATCCAAAAACTAAAATACAGTATTTCTGTCTCTTTCTCCCCTAATTAAATTCCTTTTTGTAAAACAAAAAAAAGTCAAACAGTTAAGCTTTGGCTAAACTCACAAACAGAGACAAAAAATTACTTGTCTTGTAATAAGCCGTCTATTTTAGGGATAACCTATGATAAAACCGAAAGATTTTAAATTAAAACTAATAAAACTCTAACTTAATATCGTATGTTTTAAGGTTTCAACTTGAAGGTATAATGTGTTGTAAATTTAAAACCCTACAAGTTAAACTTGAGTTTTATATGATTTATCCTAGGTTCATGAATAGATAGCTAATATAGTTTTGTTTCCCACAATGTATTTTCTTCATTTCGTAAAGATCATTTTTTTATAATCGTATATATGGAAATCAAGAAAAGTGAGAGTTAGCTAATCATAGGTAATAGGTAGATTAGGTTCCTTTATCTAACTCTTTTTAGAGTTAACTATTACTCTTAATAGACATAAATAGTTTCTCTTTGTATAAGCTGATTCATTAGCCAATTATTAACATTAGCATTATTGAGATGTTTTGGAGATGCTAGCTGTTGGATGTTAGCCTTATTATGTGAATAAACTGATAAACTTTTCATTTTGGTTGAAAAAATTGGTTACTTGAGATGAAAAATCAGAGACCAACTCTTTAAAGATTACTTTTTATATAAATATACTAGCCTTATATGCACACGATGTGTGCAAAAATTATATAATAGTAGTTTTGGTATTTTGAATCAGTTTTTTTTATGTTATTTATTTATTGAGGTTGGGTGAGTGGGTAGTTATTTTTTGTGATGTAGTGGGATTGTGGGATAATTATAGGTGGTTTATTTATGCAATTGTTCTCATTAATTTTTTATTTATTTTTTATGATAAATTATTTTTTTCTGTAAATTATTAATTAAACAACAAAGGGTAAATTAGGCAATACATTAAGTTTGGTGTCCCACCTCTCTTCCCTTACAGTAAAGAGATAGAGTACACGAGAAGTATAAGACACTCTTTTCACGAGGGTGAATCCTGAACTGTTTAATAAATTAAACCTACACCTGTCTTTTTGTGATCGAGAATAGGTAGTCAACTAATGAGTTTGCTTTCCTTAACCATTACTTTATTCTAGAGTTAGCTAGCAAACTAATTGTATCCGGTCTTTGGATCCAGATCATCCAAACTCAACTCAAAATGCATACCTATTTGAAATAGCTAGGTAACTTGCAATCTAGTTGAGCCAATCTAAAACCAACATGCTTGAATACTCATTTCCTTAATCTCTCATTCAATGACGAACAACAACAATGTACTTCCTCGATTTTAATTAAATTACTTGCATCATTTTTTATTTTGGAGGTTTTAATTACTTGCATCATTTCTTTTTAGGATAATAAGTTCTGTTTGCCTCTCTCTGATCACATGAGTCCCTTTTTTTTCCCTTTCTCTACCTCTCTCCTCTTCTTAATTCTTGTGTAGAAGCGCAATTATAAAAGTAACAAAAATTAGATGAAATACAACTTATTCCCCAACTAAGCATGGGCCACACGGCCCACACCACTAATACAAATATAACTATACTTAAATGAAGCCAACAAATTAAAGGCTAAACACAGTATATTCGTTAACATATAACTAATGTCTAGTGATCTACCTAATTTGCTAATATAAATTCTTCAATGCAATTGGTCACACTATTAATTAATAGTATCGAAATCCAACCAAAACAATTAGTAACCCATCCTCTTAACAGTCAGTAACCCCTTCCCTTAACAGTCAGTAACCCCTTCCCTTAACAGTCAGTAGTTCTCCCACTAAGAGTCAGTAAATCTCTCCTAAAGAGTTAGTAATCATAAATTAGTAAACAACTTCCCTAAATAAATACACAGTTACCAAAACAATTAGTACCCCTCTTTAAAATCGTGGCGACTAAAGTGTGTGCATGCCACACACAAGTATACAAGACCTACTAATTTGCTAGTTGGTAACTAACTCAAATAAATGCACGGACGTCATCTTAAATTGAATCAAGTCGAACTCATACAAACTAATTAATGTTAGAACATAAAATCCAAAGTGAAGTTAAATTATGTAATTCACCACTGTAATAAGTATGATAACCATAATCTATTGTTAAAAATCAAACTCGATCCGATCAACCTGTCGTTGGTTATAGCATCCAAAAGAGTTTAATATAATTGAAAGGGAGCTCATGCATCTAGCTAATCCACACAATTGGGAGTGTAATTAACAAATTGCTCAACTAATCCACTTAGCGTGGAATAGCTGGAAGGGATTTGATGAATTTATAAAAGCCACGAGAATTTGATCAAAGTTGTCAGTTGTCACATGTACGTAAGTATGTACTTAACTTGTTTGGTTAGCTTTTCTCTGTGCATTAAGTCAACGGATTCCATGTGTAACAGAACCAAAAAGCTTCAATTTTATACTCAATTATCTCCATGAAATTAAAATGTTTTGTAGCCTTTCCCTGTTAGATGATCAAGTCACTTTTAGATGTAGATGTGTTCTCTTTCACATATGACAATGGATTTCAGGTGTTATTAAGTTTACAGGTGATGTGGTCTAATCAGATATAAAAGATGGTGAAATAAGAGGTAATTAGATTTAATCAGATCTAAAAAATTATGTTTACATAAGTTCCGTTGAAGAGAATACACTCTATTAATTAGGTCTAAAAAGTGTTGTTCGCATAAGGTTGGGTGAAGAGAACACACTGACCAATTTGGTCTAAAAAATAATGTGCACATAAGTACGGGTGAAGCCAACGCAATCATAGTCCTATTGTATAACAAAGTTATCAATATTCATCCATTCAATTTTGTGTGTGGACATAAGGAATCGCGGAAGAAGGATGAGAATCAGTCTCAAAACCTATTGGAATTGAGACGATGCTTTAAACCACTTAAGTTATCCCTTATTCTCATCTCTTTTTTCAAATTTTTTCTTTACAATATCTTTTTTTTTGCGTGTTAAACACGACTAGGGTGAGAATGAGTTGAGTTAAGCTTATGTTTAGATTTGCTTGAGTCGATTGACTTGTAAGTCATAATCAAGTTTGACTAGAGTTAGAAGCGAAATGGTCGAGTCAATCTCAAAAAGTTAGGACACAGGATGCGAGTGTAGCGAAATTCCTTGACGTGTAAGTTCTCACCCCCATGAAAGGTGCAAGACTGTAAGGATCTGGGTATTGTGAGGCTTGGTGAAATAGAAACAATTTTGCCGATAAATGGCAAAAATATTTCTACTTTGTTGCTTTAGGATTTATATATCGAAACAATAAATGACAAGTCACCAGTTTCCATAGTTTAAAATATTCTTATAGAAAAGCTTATTGTAGGTTATCTAGCTGCTATTGTATGAATATTTCTTGTAGACCAACTAGGGGCGAAATTTAGCCGTTTACTACTATGTTCATATTCGTTTAGTTTAAACTAGTTTGAGCTCCAGTTCGGGCTTTCTCCCGAGTTTAAAAATTTGTTCAAGTTTAGTTCGTTTATTTAACCAAGCCGAGCTTATAAATGAGCTTAATCATAAATGAACTTTTATAACGAGCTTTTGTTCATAAACGTCTAGACAAGTTTAAAGGACTAGACAAACTTTCACCTACATGAGCTATTAAATGAAAGTAGACAAGGTTTTTAGTGAATATCAAACGAGTATGTTCATGAACATATATAAACGAGGCTTTTAGTAACATATACGAGCTTGTTTATGAACATATATTTAATGAGAGTTGTTCATGAGCATAAATAAACTATAATACTATGTTTATTTTCAACCTCGTTTATGAGCTGAGTTTCAAAAAAAATTCGGTTCATTTATAAAATGAACGAAAAAAATGAGTTTCACTGAGAGTCTCGACTCATTTACACTCCTAACTCTTAACTCCCAACTCCTAAGCCCAACCTTATAAAATCTTTCCATCATTGAGAACGAAAAATTAGGTAAATTCTAGATTGGTGATATAAATATTAATCCTTCTATTATACATCAAAATTTACATAATTAACTGATGTTGTTGTTTAATACTAATGCTTTCCGGAAAATGAATACTCCTAAATTACAATTTGCAGGCTTGAAGGTAAGATTGCTCTGATAACAGGTGGTGCAAGTGGGCTGGGTAAGGCGACAGCCCAAGAATTCGTTAAACAAGGAGCCAATGTCTTTATAGCTGACATGAATGCTAAATTAGGCCCACAAGTGGCCCAAGATTTAGGCCCAAAAGCAGCATTCATCCAATGTGATGTTGGTGAAGAGGAGCAAGTAGCCCAAGCAATTGACACCGTGATAAGCCACCATGGAAAACTAGACATCATGTACAACAATGCCGGCATAATAGGCCCATACTTCCCACCTAGCGTAACGGATCTCGACTTGGACCAGTTCGACCAAGTCATGCGGGTCAATGTCCGAGGCACGATTATAGGGTGCAAGCATGCAACCCGAGTCATGAAACTGGTGGGCTCAGGCTCGATCATATGTACCGCGAGTGTAAGTGGGGTTATGGGTGGGCTAGGGCCGCACCCATATTCCATATCCAAATTTTCAGTTATAGGAATAGTAAAGTCCTTGACAAGTGAGCTATGCCAATATGGGGTGAGAATTAATTGTGTATCACCAAATGTTGTTGCAACTCCTGTGGTGCTACAAAATTTTCAAAGTATTTTCCCTAAGGCAACGTTACAACAAATTATGGAAATTATTGGTGGATTAGGGGAATTCAAAGGAGCAACATGTGAAGACATTGATGTTGCAAAGGCAGCTTTGTATTTGGCTTCTGATGATGCTAAGTATGTGACCGGTCATAATCTTGTTGTTGATGGAGGCTTCACCTCTTTCAAAACTATCTCTTTGCCCTCTCGTGACGAATTTGTGTAATAAGTACGACTCTTTCCGTAAACATTTATCTTATAAAGACGGTGAATATAAAACAATGAATATTTTTATTTGGCCGTCTGTAAGGTTATGAGTCAGATTGTCTTTTCGAATAATTGATTCAATATTGTGAAGGAGGGTGTTTTTTAATTTGTATTTTCAGTATCTTACTAAATAAAAACAACTATTGTTGATGAATTAGTTTTCTCTTCCCAATAGTTCAAGTTTGGAAATATCTCTATTCTATAAGTGAAGAGGTGGGGGGACACCAAAAATCCATATATATTTTTTTAATTCCTAATTAAATGGAACAAATCTGTATCTATAATTAACTTTTTTATTTTGAAAAATAAATTTTAAACAAATTATCAAATTTTCCTTGCTACTTTCTATTTTATATGATTTGGCACACATCGCGTGCTTTTAATACTAGTGTTAATAAAAAGAAGAAAATAACACATTTTACTCTTAATATTCATTTAAAATATTGTAGCTTAACTATTGGCATCATTAAAATTCATGATGTAATGAAAAAACTAATAAAAGAAATAATATTAATGTAATGAAGTGATCGATATACTACCTCCGTTTTCGAAAGGTTGCAACACAGTTTTGGTCAAAGTGTTGCAACCTTTTGAAAACGGAGGTAATACTTGTTTCTTCTATACTTGAGATTGTGCTGTTGTGGTTCAAAACTTTATATTTACGATGTTTGTATTTTTAATGTATGAGAGTATGTGAATAGAATGCTATCATATTAGGGAATGGTGACGCCTGACAAACAACAATTCTTATTCACAAATCTTAATAATATGTATAAATGTAACAAATTATGTTTGCTTATATCTTTAATTCTATAAAAGAGGTGGCTCAATGTCCACGAGAATAGAAAGATTGCGAGAGGAAAAGAAATATGTTCGAAAAAGAAGACGAGTAACTTGTCTATACGCTCTAAAAGCCCGAACACAAGCTCGCCCACGAGCACGTGCTAGCCCTATCCTTGAAAACCTTAGTTGTCATTTTGTCACTCTTCTTAGCCTTTTAGGAATATCAAAAGAGAGATCATGAAGAATTGAAAAGTAGACATGTAATGAGCTCAAAGCCTAAAAACCTTGTAGGGGGTCGATTGCTTGCTAAACTAAAAGCACATGCGAGGATTTCATCAATAGGGGGGATAAAGCCTATGTCATTTCCAATTAATGGGTGATGTGAACATGTGAATAACCTATAGGGAAGGCAAACTCCAAAGCATCTTATTCTAAACTTTAGCAAATTCACGGGAAGTGTAACCTCCTTAATCAATTTTCATTTATCAACCTATTCAAACTTGACATGTTGCCAAGGCAACTATGCCAAAACATAGACTACTAGTCTACCAAATCACCTATCATTGCGATCTAGATTATTTGAATACCAATGTCTCAACCAATTTCTTAGTACTATTCTTTTTAGTGTGAATAACTCTTGAAAGGACTAAACTTTTAAGTATAAAGTGACTTAATATGAACCCTAAGATATTAATATAAAATATTAATATGAGCATGATTTGAAATATATTTGGTTATATCGAACTAAGTCCAACTATATATAATGTTGTATTCCAAATAGATATATAGTGTTGTGTAAAACCATCTCGAGCAGCAGCACCACTATCACCAATTCACCATCTAGGTACTTAGGGCGATAGTAATACGAGTTGGTTTGAAATCTTGTGAGTCTAAAAACATGAACCTCAACTGAAATTCAAAACCTATAGTTTTAAGTTCAAACTAATATCAACTTGAAAAGTAATGACATTTATTTTTATTACAATCAAAATTTGAAACCAAAATCCTTTATTCAAAAAGTTAAAAGAGACCAATGATTCAATGTACCTTTATGAACACATATCTTTCTCCTTACATGGATCCATATTTAATTTCAGCATGAAAATTCAAAAATGTTATATCTTCCCAATAATGTCTTTGTCATTTGATTTACGGCTGATCAAAGGTAATATATTATAGTAGAATATTTAGGCGATTATAAATTTTTTATATCCAAATTTTCATTAATAATGTTATACAAGTAATGATTATGTTAACTTCTCGTTCATAATTTATTTTGGAGTAAAGCCTACATTTAGGTACTAACATTTGGCAGCTGGTCTTGCAAGAGACCGCCTACTTTTAAAATAAAATTAGACAACGTCCCAACAGGCCCAATAATAAGAAGAAAATCAACAAACCGTCCCCTGCAAAATAGGGACCAGCTTAATCCATTTTGTGACCTATTTAATTCATTTCGTGACCTGTTTAGTTCATTCAATACTCGGTGTCAAATTTATTTAGTGACCAGTTTAGTCCATATAGTGACTAGTTTAATTCATTCGGTAAGTCATATGTTTTTTTTTGGAATCGCTTGTTATATTTCGAAACTTAAATTGAGATAGGGAAAGGAGAAGAGAATGCACAAGTAGAGTGTGTTAAATGTTTGTGAATAGTATTGGGCTAGAGTAAGATAGAATGGGCTTGTTAATAGAATGTGGGCTTTGGTTGGTCTAATTTTATGTTAAAATTAGACCGCCTCTTTTAATAATTTGTGAACTTTTGGTGTTTTTCACCTTTTAGGTACTCACTTATTCTTTTTCACCTTTTAGGTACTCATATCCCATATCTACCAATATGTGTTAATTAATTGTTAAAAAGTTAGTACCTTGGGTTAAAATGTTACTAGCTTAAGTCAAAAGGTTAACTCCTTAATTTAATATGTAACGTTATTGAATACTTTTTTTTTATTGAGTTAACAAGATACTAGGACGAGCTTGTTTTAACAACATCGTTTGCAAACTTAACTTAATATGAGTATGGTGGTCATTTATCTATGACTAATTTTTATCTATGACTGATTCTAAATAGCTTATTCTTTGTGTCATTTATCTATGAATGGCTTTTATTCAGCTTATGCCTTATATAAACTTTGTAGATTTCTCTAGGGACCGGAAACATATCAGGACACGATTATCCAAAAATAAGAGATGTTATTAGGGAATAATATCACTGTTGTTGTTCAGCTAATTAATTACACAAAAAGTGGTAAACATGTAGCATTGGCATGTCTCAATTGCAAGGATATCAGCTAAGAAAATGTTATAAGCATAGTTGACAATTCTACTACTATTTAGACGATGTTTTGATTTTTTATATCTCAACTAGTTAACTTTTTAATATCTTGTGTTTTTCAAGTAAGAAATTTTGGAACTTGCTTTATTTGCAACCTATGCGAGATCAGAAGATGACAATCATGAGAGGAATTTGGTATGCATAGAGTAATTTTTCCTCGAGGATTTCAGTCCATATACAACGTAAATTTTCTTGAAAGAATTTGGTCTCGTGAACGGTATTGACAATATAGCAGGAAGCAACACTTAAACTATGAATAGTGTCAAAAGCACAATTATGGTGTTGTTATAGAGGAAGGGCATGTTCTCTTCGTCTATTTCTAGCTGAACTGGACTGAAATTATTGGAGCTAAACTGAATTAAACTGAAATTATTGGAGATGAACTGAACTAAACTGAACTTATTGGAGCTGACCTGAACTGAACTTATTAGACCTGAACTGAAGTGAATTGAATTGAATTGAATTGAATTGTAATATATATATATATATATATATATATATATTTATATATATATATAAATAATAACATAATAATTATTATGAATATTAAATAATAACTAATTCTAACTCTAAGTAATAACAATTAATAATTTAGAATAATATTTTATTTTCGTTGATATTAAATGATAATTATAAATAATAGTAATAATGATAAATTAATCTTAAAAGTAATAATTACTGATAATAATAATAATTGATAATGAGTAATTACTATTATTATTATAAATATATAAATACTTGATGACGATGTTATAATAACAATAATGTCTAAGAAGTAAATTAATATAACCATTACAATAATAATTAGTAATTATAATAATAAGGAAATTTTGTGAAAAAACACCTTATAAGTTATAAATTTTGTGAAAAAACACCTTTTAAAATATTTTTTGTGAGAAAACACCTTATATGTTATTATCTATCAAAGTAAACACCTTATTATGATTCTTAGCTCAAAAAGTCAACATTTGCGTATATTTTTTTGTCCCTTTTTGTGTATGGAAGTCACCCTATCAACTCATATTTTCATACAAAAATCCAATGCACAAAAAGGGAGGGAAAATAAGAGAGTCAATGACCCAAATGTTCACTTTCTTTTACCAAAATATGACAACAAGGTGTGTAATTTGATAGATAATATCTTATAAGGTATTTTTTCACAAAAAAAATTATAAAAGGTGTTTTTTCACAAAATTTGCAACTTATAAGGTCTTTTTTGACAAAATTTCCTAATAATAATTAGCTTAAAACATGAGTTGGTGTGTGTTTCTAACCAAACCACGATTTTTGGTGGGCTGGTCTATAATATTTATAAACCAAACCCCACCACAAACCGCCAAAGTATATTTAATATTCAACGTGACGACGATATTGTACCTTAAATAATACTACTCCAATATTATTAGCTGCTTTGTTTTTTTTAATATCTTGTAACTTTTTGTAGCTTATTTGTATGATGTAGTAGTGAATATCTAGTCGGTAAAATAAAACAACAAATTAGAATACTCGTATTCACATGAAATTTGTTTAGACCGCGCACCAATCGAAACCAACCTCAGCCATAATAATAATAGTACTGCAATAATACTGAGTAAAGATATGATAACATAAAAAATAATAATGAATAATAATAGTATAAAAAACAATAATAATGAGCAAGATAAATTAGACTAATGATAATAATAATAATAATAAATAAATAAAATGGTCAAATAATGAATGGATCAGAGCTCAACTGAACTTATTGGAGCTGAACTTAATTGAACCAACTTATCGAAGTTGAACTGAACTGAACTGAATTAAACTTGTTAGAGTTGAATTAAATTAAACTTAAAATAAATTCAATAAAACAGGTTTGAAGTATAAAAGTTAAACTGTTGCAACGAAGAAAAGTTTGAAGGAGTACGTAGTAACATGGATTGTGAATTTGTGATAAGATATGAGGAAAACTACAAAATTTAAATCCCTTTTCTAACAAGCTGCCAAAAACCGCCTTATTTTCAAATACTACTACAACGTACTATATCATCAACAAAGACACCTACATAATCTACAATTCCCACACTCATCATCATCATCTCTTTCAATCTTCCTAAAAAGTAACTTACCTTTACCTTTTTGATCCACAAACGAAAAAAAATTAAAACAAAAAAAAATGTTGTCAAGACCAGACGGCGTCGTTTGGTTGGATGACACCATAGACCAAAACGACACCGTTTCATGGAGTCGTCAACCACCGCCACTCGATGGCGGAGATTGGTATCTCACCGGCGCACCACCACCACCACCACCTCATCAACAATTAAACACCGAAGTTGGAAATGACAATTTAGTCCTTCAAGCTGATCCTTTTTCCTCCTTTAATTTTCCATCTGACCCGGGTTTCTTCCCACCGGGCCAACCGGGTTTTGAGCTACCCGGGTTCGGCCCATCTGGGTTGGAGTACCAGAGTCAAGATATGGTTTTTAACAACAATAAAGGGAAATTATGGATGCCGGTTGAAGTGGGCCCTGGTGGGTTTGGGCTTGGGTTCGGGCAGGTTCCGGTGGAGCCTACTTTGTTTCAGAAATGGGCCATGAATAGGAACGGGCCGGAGTTGGGTGAGATGGGTAGTCGGGTTTGGGGGAGAGGGAAGAGGAAGAGGAGTGATAATGGTGATGATGAGGTGGAGGAGGAGGAAGAAGGGAGTTATGATGTGTCAATGGTGAATTATGATTCTGATGAGCAAAATGAGGAAGGTGGTGGTGATAATAATAATAATGGTAGTATTGAAAATGAGAAATTTTCTAGCTTGAATACGAGTAGCGGTGGCGACGGTGGTGGCGGTGGTGGTGGTGGGGTGAAGGGGAAGAAGAAGGGGTTGCCGGCGAAGAATTTGATGGCGGAGAGGAGGAGGAGGAAGAAGCTTAATGATAGGCTTTATATGCTTAGGTCTGTTGTGCCTAAGATTAGTAAGGTTAGCTTTGCTTAGCTTAGCTAGCTCTTTTTTGATCTTCATTTGGAATGTGTTAAATGATGTTCTTTGTTGCCCAATATTTATGTTTGATGATGACTTGAGATTTTTTTGGTTTTTGTAGTGTGTGGATTGTTGGAGTTGATGATATAGATGTTAATGGAGCTTGATAATTTTTTGTGGGTTAGAGCAAATAGGAGAAAAAGGGTTCATTAAAGTTAAAATGTTAGATTTGCTTAGCTAGCTTTCTTGTTTTGATCACTAGCTTTGTGTCTTAAAAAGTTATGTTTTTGGAGTAGTGTGAATTGTTGGATTTGATGATGGATGTTAATAGCTTTTGTGGGTTAGAGCAAATAGGAGAAGAAGGGTTCATTATATCAAAATGATTGAGAAGTTGTGCTTATGGTGTTAACAATATAATATAGTTAGGATTCAAAATTTGAGACTAGAGTTGCTAGTATTTTTTGAATTGGACTTTGAGCTATGATAATAGATGGACATAGTAGGTCGGGTGTAAAACTCGATAGGAGTTTATCAGGATGACTTGGTAAGTCTTGGATCTAGCTTTCCTTTGTGTTTATGGAGTGTAGATAGTAAATTGGATTTTGAAATATAGTTTTTATACAGAGGAATGCAAAGATGATACAGTTGATGATCAAGGAGGGCTAAAGAATCCTCCTTTAAGGGTGTGTTTTATTTAACTCAATTGGAACTTATGTTAACTTGTTAGAACTTTTGTACATGTGAATTGAGCTTGATGGAACTCAATTGGATTTTTATTCAAAATACGGTGAGATAAGTTAAGTAGAACACACTAACTTTACAAACTTCATGAGCTTCCTTCTTAAGTGCTTTCTGATTTCAGGATAGGCACTGCTTATAGCCTAACATCTTCCTTCTTAACTTTTATCATATTAGTAAATTTGTAGTCAAGGTGCATGCTTTCCCATCTTGTATGCGTGGTGGTTGGATTACTCAAGATAATTTTCAGTTCAGTGTTGTTTCGTTGCTATCTGTGTTGCAATTGTGAATGCTTCAGAAGTATTTAGTGTACCTTATCAATCTTGTTGTGAGTTGCTTAGTATGCTTTGCTATCACTTAGTTCATTTTTCTCTAATCTTTTCTTGTTGCACTTTATGATGCATTACAAAGGTAACTAGTAACTATGAAAGATTTCCTCCTCCAATTTCCTTTTGCTTTTCCTTCTTGGAAGGGGTGGAGTGTTTGATTGGGAATTGAGTAGGTCTCTATCAATCTAAACACTTATTCAACCTGCAGATGGACAGGGCCTCTATACTTGGAGATGCTATTGATTACATGAAGGAGCTCTTGCAAAGGATCAGTGACCTTCACAATGAATTGGAGTCTAGTAATCATAGCCCTATGATGCCAACAAGCTCTCAGCCTTCGACAGCAATCGTACCCTCTCTCCCATGCCGTGTGAAGGAGGAACTTTCGCCAAATTCTCTGCCACTTCCGAAGAACCAGCCTGCTAGGGTAACTTCATGAAATCACCATAGAATATATTGCTGGTTTCCTCATTCTTGTGCCTCAGTTTTCTTTTCCATTTTGTTTGGGCTTGTTGAACATGATTTGATCAGGTATTTGATGATCCCTTTTATTAAGCATTTAGGTGCAGAAATAGGTGCTAACACAGTTTGCAACAACAAATTTTATGAGATTCTCCGGCTGAAATTTGGTGAAATGGTGGGCAAGAGGCTTGGACTAGGAAATCTAAAACAATTAGCGAACTAGACCAGGAGTCTATAAGGCTTGGACTAGGAAATCTAAAACAATTAGGGAACTAGACCAGGAGTTTATAAGCAATCTGAAAATGATGGGAAGGTAAACAAATGATGAGGTAACCTTTTAGTTCGGTTTCAGTTGTGGTGTTATAATTCCTTTTGCAATCAAAGAAATCTATGTTGAATTTGTGTGCCCTGACTTGTATAAAACATTTTTGATTTCGATGTCTAGGATTGCAAATAACAAGCAAGAAAATGTTTTGTTTATAACTATAGAAGTGGGTCTGTAAATTGAAGAATGCATGCTATAATTTTCTTATAGGAAATTAATGCAAAATGCTTCTGTAGATAAGCCTGACCGAAGCGTAACCCCCTACTCAGTTCAGTTCGCTTTATTAAGCTTCTTTTGTCTTACCCTGGATCAATAATTTGTTGCAACTCTATTTTGTTGATGCACTTTTCTTTTCACTGTGTATAGATTGAAGTTAGAACCAAGGAAGGAAGAGCTGTCAATATCCACATGTTTTGTGCTCGTAGACCTGGTCTGTTGCTATCCGCTTTAAGAGCTTTGGACAATCTTGGGCTGGATATTCAGCAAGCTGTAATAAGCTGTTTCAATGGGTTTGCTTTGGATATATTCCAAGCAGAGGTAAATACTATATCCTTCAAATAATCATAAGCTACTATTAAACTGGATCATTGAAATGAGAATGTTTACCTTCAATGTTTGAATCTTGTCCTATCATAAGCCGTATTCTGTATTCATGTGCATATGCTTGAGGATTTGCTTGTCGGTTGTGCGATAAAAAAATGACTCTTCATGGTAAATCTCTACGTGAAGTGCTAGAAATTTGTAATTACTTCTGTCTTCTTATCGCATTTATCTCGCTCTTGCATTGTAATCGTTTTAACAGTTGAGAAATGTGTATGCAATAATCCTTTTTCATGAGAAAATTTTGTTTGAGTACAAGTTAACAGCAAATAAGGACAGAAATTCATGATTCAATTATGTCTGTAATCAGCAATGCAGGGAAGGAAATGAAGTGTTGCCAGAGCAAATCAAAGCTGTGCTGTTGGATTCGGCTGGCGTCCATGGGGTGATGTAGATTTGTTCACTCACTGGTGAAAGCTTGGATATGAGGATTTCCTCTCTAGTAGATGTATACGTTATATGTCTCTTTACTACTGCGTTTAGATGATTGATTAGTAGTTGTTCGTCTAGCTTCTTGTCTGATAACATTGGTATGTATTTATCAATTCCTGCTTGGAAATGAGAAAGGAGAGTTCATCTCAAGCATCTATGTATTGTTCAATTATTTTTGTGTGACTAGTTATCTGCAAAACTAGTGTCGAAGGGTGCATACATGTACGGAAATGAAAGTCTCTACTCACGAGTCACGACTCATAACAAGCTACACCAAAATAAAATGTTGGAACAGTGAGCAGTGAGCTCATAAGGAGTAAGAGTAAGGACCACCATTGTAGAATGAACTATTCGTTAACCAATGTGGTTTCCCATATTGTATAAAGTGCGGAGAGATCTCCAACTCCTTCATACATGCTCCATTTGTCTAGGGGGGTTCTAGTTGAGTTGGTAGAGTGCCATAGTTGTTGCCTTGTTGGGTGAAAAATTTAGCAGTGTGTAGAGAGAAATTTACCATACATATCCTATAGAATTGGCTCAATTAACTCGACAATTGTGTCTTTAGTTGCAGGTTTACTAGTTTTTTCCAATAGACTTCATATTTTATCAGATTCCACCATACCAAGTACTTAGAACCTTCACTTTTATGACTAGTTTTTGGCCGTGATTTGAACTCTATCTCTGTCTTGTTTAGGGATGAATTGACTATTCAGCTATGCGGATTAGTCAAATTACGGATCATCTACGCATATCAGCCTGCTATTTAGTTTACGTTTAGCTCAGAATAGCTCGCAATTCACCTTAATCAATAATATATATCAAATATAAGTTTAGTGTAATAATAATAAGTTTATCATTAAAAAAAAGTCCATTTTGGTACAAATAAGTTTAGTTTGATTTAACGCTATGTTACAAAATTAGGTCCTCTTTGCTTCACCGTGTTTATACTAAACTTACTTAATATACTGAACTGAACTGAACTGAACTGGACTAATTTATTTATACTAAACATAACATAGCAAAACTAAGCTCATTGTTACTAAGTTGGACTTACTTCTTTGTGTTACCGATTTTTATTGAATTAGACTGATTATTGCTAAACTGAACTTGTTTTCATTGAATTATATTGTTTTAAGGTGAAAGGAAGAGGGCCTTACTGCTTATTTTGATAGTTGTTGCCCTTAAACATGTCAACAAAAAAACTACTTTGGACTTCTAAATAAGTGGTAGATCGAAAACTAATTAAGCATTGCATTAGATCACATCTAAATTTTTTGAATGTTACGTAAAATTTAATTTATAATTGTCCAAAATTTTCATACTATCTGCTATGGGAGCACTGAGCCGCAATGTCATACGCTAAAAAGGAAGAGACTTGTAGTATACCAGAGGCAAATAAAGCTTTTGTACATTTTCATTATCCTAATATCGTTATAATATCAAATTTTATTTCTCTCCGCTACTATCTGCTTATCATCAAACATGTATTATATCATGATACACTCAAGGCTATTTTTTTGCTCAAAAATAGACTTAGGTATATCATGCTCATATTACACTCGTGTGTAAAAGGTATACTCTCCCGAACTTTAATATTTATAGGTTTAAGCAAATACTTTCTCCATTTCACAATATATGCATCATTTACATAGTGTATACTGTATTATTTACAGTTTAAACTTTGATTGGCTTTGGTAACTTACATTTTAAGAAAAACATAATCATGTAGGATATTTTTAGATATGTCTCCATGTATATTTTTTAGATATTCACTTTTTATAATTTGTACTTATTAATAATTAAAAATATTAATATTTAAAATAATATATTAATAATCGTAAAAACACAAATAATATGTCTAGCCGTCTATTGTGAAACAGAAACCAAAAACAAAGTATATATACTGAGCGTAAAAGTCCGTATTGTCTCCGACCGTTCGAAACCCTAAACATTTTTAGGGTTTAACGGCACCTCTCTCTCTTCCAAATTTTCTCTCCTCCATCCAAACCACCGCATCAATGGCGTGCACAATCGATTTCCGTCGCCTCGACGAAGGATTCGGCGGCAAAACCTACAAACGCAAGCGCGAAGCACAAGCAATCGCCTCAGAATCTGCACAAAACGATTCATCAATGGAGATCGACAATCAAATCGAAAATCCACCAGCAAAACGATCCGCAATTGCATCTTCCGACGATCCAAACAAGCCAATCTTCGGTCGTCCAACTTACGACGGAGTAATCGCTGGAAGAGTTTCCGGTCGAAACTGGAAGCAACCGAGAAAGCATCGATCGTCAGCAATGGCGGTGAGTCGAAAACCGCCATCGTTGGAGCAGAGGATGAGAGATAGAGAGATGAAGAAAGCGTATAGAGAGAGGAAGGAAGAATTGAAGGAAGAGATTCGGAGTAATAAGGTGCAGAAGAGGAAGCAGAAGGAAGAGAGAGAGAAGAAGAAACAAGAGAATATTTTGAGGACTGGAAGTAAATTGCAGAAGATTACGAATCCTAAGACGTTGAAGAAGATTGCGAAATCGAAGCAGCGGAAGCAGTTGAAGGTTGTTCCTGATGATCTTGTTAGGAAGTAGTAGATTGTTAGGGTTTTCGATGTTTCGATTTTGTTTTCGTGTAAGTTTCGATCTCGGATTGGATTGTCGAGTTTCGTGTTTATGTTTTCTAGTGATGTTGAATTAGTTGAAGAAGTTTATACTCATCTTTTAAAAGAACTTGAGTTGAATTGAAAATTTTGTTTGAATTCTATGTGGTAACTTTTGTCAAATTTGTTTGATTTTGTTGAATTGAGTGCCACATTGTGCCTAGAAAATGCTGTTGATTATGATTATGGTTATGGTATGAGCTAGGAACCTGAATTGTATCAGAAGAATTCAGACACAGATCAGTTTGTACCAAGAATGCTGTCGATCACTCGAAATAAGTGTATACTCGTCTTTTAAAAGATCTAGAGTTGAATTGAAAATTGAAAATTTTGTTTCAATTATATGCGGTAATTCTCGCTAATTTGTTTGAGTTCTTCGATTTTGGAAAATGCTGTTGATTGTGGTTATGAATAAGCTAGGAGGCTGAATTGTATCGGAAAAATTCAGACCTACTGATGATCCCTGTTTGCTGTCGCGAAATACAAATTAGAATGTACAAGAATGGTGTTGATTACTTGAAAGCTCAAATCCGAATAAAGAATAGGACGAATACAGTATTATGCAATAGGGATACTAAGTTCTAATGAACCTGGGTCACTCGTGATTTCGTGAAGTAAGCTGAGGACAAAACTTTTCATGAGCTGAGCACAGCTAAGTTCGGCTGAAGAAGCTTGTGAAGTGGCACGTATCATCATTTAATAACTATTCAGTATTTATCATTTGGCCCACAATGATGACAACCCCATGCTCGGGCCGGTTTGATTCTTCAACATCTCTATGCTGCAGATTCACCAATAATCGCCACAAGAGCACTGCCTGTCTTTAAAATGATGGAATCGACTAGAATCCCTCACTGTAATCTCCCTCTTGACAATCTTCGAGATGATCTTGATTGCAGCATGGCAATCAGAACAAGCTCTTAGATTCTTCATCACTAATATAGGTGTACCTTCTGGGGTGCTGATTAATGCAAATGCTATAGCTATGCGTTCGCTATGGTATTTCAGAGATTCTGCTCTGGTATCTTCATCCCAGTTATGAAGGACACAGCTCGTATCTGGTTTATAGCCTTCCTCCTCCATTCTTGTAGCGAGGGATTCGATTTTCCTCCTGATATCTTTCCATCTTGGATGGGAATCGTCATTTGCAGAGAAAACGTGCATCTTGTGGTTGATTTCTAACCAACTATAAGCAGGGGGCTTTCTAACTCCTCGTTTTCTCATCGCTTTCTTCACTATCGCAACTTTGTCCCATTGACCTGCTGATGCATAGATGTTTGACATATTCACATAAGCACCGGCATCGCTGACCTCCATATTGAATAGCTGTTCTGCAACTTTTGTTGCAAGCTCTTGATTTTTATGGATCCTGCATGAGTTCAACATCGAGGAGAGCATAATCTCATCTGGCTCAAAGGGCATATCAGATATAAGTTTTTCTGCTTGTCCAAATCGTCCACTTCTGCATAAGATATCAATCATAGTAACATAATGCTCTCTCCTAGGCTCCATATGATATAATTCAGTAATGCTATTGAAATACCTAATTCCTTGATCAACAAGCCCGGAATGGCTACAAGCAGTGAGGACACTCAGGAAACTTACCGGGTCCGGATGAAGACCTGTTGAAACCATTTCCTCAAACAACCTGATGGTGCCATCACCGTCTCCATTTTGAGCATAGGCAGAGATCATGGCATTCCAAGAGACTATATTCCTATCAGGCATCTCACGGAAAGCCTTGATAGCGTCTCTCATTGAACCACATTTTGCATACATATCAAGCAATGCACTTCCACAAAACACATTGGAAATGAATCCTGACCTAAATACCAAAGAATGCAACTGTTTTCCCAGTGACAGTGAGGCTAAACTAGCAGAGGCCCTTAAGACGGTTGAAAATGTAGCTTGATCTGGCTTTACATTTTCCCTACACATTTCAGTGAATATCTTAAACCCTTTTTCATGGCACCCCGTTTGTACAAGACCCGAGATCATTGCTGTCCATGGAACCGTGTCCTCATGCGAAAGAGATTGGAAGATTAGGTTCGCTTCCTCAAACCGTCCACATCTAGCATACATGTCTAACAGTGAGTTACCTACTTGAAGTTCTGATGATGCTGTTGTCACAATACACTGGCAATGAATTTGTCTACCCATTTCCAGATCAAGTGTGTAAGCTGCTACACTCAGCATAGTCGAAAAGGGATAATTACTCCTGTCAAATTTTGTACCTTGCAACTCTTGGAAGAGCGAACGAGACTTCTCATAATTCCCTTCCCACGTGTGCCCCGAGATGATTATATTGTACGAAACACCATCAATCTCAGTCATCTCGTAGAAAAGTTTCTCCGCTTCCTCCACACTGTCATACTTCGAATAGAATTCAAGCAAACCATTACTCACAAAAACATTCCAAATAAAGTTACTCTTCACAACCAAACCATGAACCTGCTTACAAAACCACAAGTTCCCCAACTCAATACCGGCACCCAAAATCGCAGCAAACGTAAACTCAGAAGGTCTAAAACCCGTTTCCTGCATCGTCAAGAAGAAATCAACAGCTCCCTCATTCCTCCCATCATTAGCATACCCAGTAATCATAGCATTAAAAGTAACAGAATCTCTATCCAACATTTCACTAAACACCCTAAAAGCCAACTCCAAGTAACGACACTTACAATAACAATCCACCAAAGTATTACACACGGTTCGAGCTGAACTAAACCCCAACTTCACAACATGTCCATGAACTTGAATCATTTGGTTCATCGAACTCTCGCTATCGAACCCTGACAACAATGTGGCAAATATAACAGAATCTAGCATAGTCATTGACCTATACATATCTACATAAAGCTCAAAAGCCGCGATAGGATAGCCGTGTTTGGCATACCCACCAATTAAAATAGTCCATGTTACAGTTGTTTTATCAGTTATGTCATCAAATAACTGTCTTGCAGTAATAAGATATCCTGATTTTGCATAACCTGAAATTAAGGTGTTTAAGGAATATATGTTTCTGTTAGGCATTTTATCGAACATTTGGTGTGCCTTTGAAAGTTGGCCGTTTTTGATGAGATTTTCCATCTGAAAATTGGTCCGGGTTGTGTTCGGGTTAAAACCCGTTTTGATGATTCGGGCATCAATGACATTTTTGCTGTTGGAATGGGGTAATGGGGATTTGCGGGTTCTGATGAAGGTAGAGGAGATTTTATGGAGTTCATTAGTCCAATATTTATGGTTCATAGGAAATTAGGAACCAATTTAGAAGAAATGAATGTAGAATCAATCTTTTCAAAACCCCATTTGATATTTAGTTGTCCTTTGGAACTTTTTTAAGAGTAGAGAAACTACAATGTCTTCTTTGCTTTTCTTAAAAGTTTAAACCAAATCCTTTTTAAAATAAAAATTCATTCTTTGATTTGAATTTATACGACATCTATAATATACGGTTAAATTAACAAATATATATCAAATCGATATAAATATAATTCTAATATGGAAAAATCAGGATCTTTGATAAGATCTAACACTTATGAAAATTCTCGTCTTTTACTTTGTTATTGGATGCATTACGAGAGAGTTTATCGATTTGTTGTTGTTTTGAAGAAATGGATCTGATTGGCATCTGTTACAGCCTCGTATACATTCGGACAATAAAAAAGGGCTTAACACCGTCTAAAAGAGTGGCGGTAGCCCCTAGATTAAAAACTAAAGTCTTATAGTCGAGAAGTGAGAGAAGAAAAAAGGAAATAAAGGAAGCGCAAGTTAAACCAAACATCGAACCAAGCAACTCTTTAATATAGATTATGTAACATAAGGGAGCAACCTATAAGTAATAATATCTTCACGTAATAATAACTTAATAAGTATAAATGATTGGAGATAGTAAGTATGTGCTTAAATTTCATTTTTTGAAGATTAGTGGGCTCTGGTTATTGGATGGGAATGCTTGGTTAGAGCCAGAGGCATGTGCGTACTTGGGCTATCCAATAAGCCCCTCGTGAAAGCGAGTTGTGGAAATGTGTTTGGGGTCTTGACGGTCCCCCTAAGCTAAGTCACTTTGTGTGGAGAGCTTGTAAAAGAAGTCTTGTTGTTAAGAAATTCTTCAGTTTCAAGCATGTCAATATGTGTTAGGCCGAAGTTGAAGCGACAATACATTTTCTCTTTTAGTGCACTTATGCGACAACATATGAGTGCATAGCGGTTCCCATAGGCTATCTCTTAGAGGCCCCTACCTCTTTGTTTGCTTACAAATTTCCTTGGATGGCGAGTAAGTTTAATATTGATGAGCTTCACCTCTTTGCTCTTGCATGATTTCTTGGGCTTACCGAAATAAGTTTTATCTTTAAGAACGAGACCCCTTCCTCGTTGGTTGTGGTTGCGCGGTTTAGTAGTTTGGTAGGGGAATTTTCGTGAGAAACAACAAGTACATGGTCAAGTTGGAGTGAGAAGTGCGTGGTGGCAGTTACGTTCTGTTGGATGTTTAAAAGATAATGTTGATGCTTACGTTTCAATTGAACATGTTGTTCGTTAACTGTGATGGCTCGTATTGCAAGGGAGGTGTGGTTGCAGCTGTTGTCATGAACACATTCGCACGTCGGGAAGCTGGATTGGTGGATGCTTTGGGACTTGGTATGGTGTTGTTCTGACTTGCCGCCTTGATTTCACGAGAGTTTGGCTCGAGTGTGAATACATGATCGGTAATCCATGCTATTTCAAAGAGGAAGAGTGCTTTGCCCCTATCTTTACAGTGACATTTTAGATCTTACTGAGTTTGTTGAGTTTCATTATACTGATGTTAGCAGGGCAGGGAACGTTGTTGCCCATCTTGTGACTTGAAGGCAGTTAGCGTTGTTAATGAAGTATTTTCGGACTCTTTTCTTCTACTTTAAGCAAAACTTAACCTTGCTTACTATAGCTATCCCGTCTTTCCTTTCAGAAAAAAACCAAAACAACCAAATAAAATTTTATGTAACTATTACGAGTTTATAACTTCAGAAAGATAACTTTATTGTGTATTAGGGGTGTTCATAACCGGGTACCCGGCTTTTCGGGTACCCGCTTCTTCGGGTAGTTATTTAGGCGGCCCATGACCCGACCCGGAATACCCGGGTACCCTTTTTTTTCGGGTCGGGTCATGGGTACCCGATTAATTAAAAAATTCTTTGGAAACAACCAAATTGAAAAGTAAAAAAAAACTTCATATTACCAATTAAAAGTCAATAGTTATGTGTAAGTTAAAAATAGAGGGAAGCAGGGACCTATGATTTTATGAGTAATACTACCTAGAAGGCTAACTAACTAGTCTGCTTTGTGTTTTCATGATATTAAGCTAATGCTTACTGCTTAGTACTCACTAGCTTTGAGTGATGCACTGCTTAGTAGTGAAAATAGAGTGATTAAAGGCAAAACACTAAAGCAAAGCTATATGAGGGAGCATACATTTTAGGAAAGGCAAAGAAATAAATTCTAAGCACAATTGAAGCGTAAAATTCATGAAAATTCAATGTAGAAAAAAATAAAACCGGGTCATCGGGTACCCGTTAGCTTTGATAGTATGGCCCATGACCCGGCCCATTAATTACCAAATTTTTACCTGACCCGTTAAAAATATAAAAATACTAAAAATACCCGATTATTTATACCCATCTCGGCGGGTCGTCGGGTATTACGGGTCGGGTTTTTTGAACACCCTATTGTGTATATAATGTCCCACGTTCAACGAAATGACCAACTAATAAAATATCATAACATGAGGACTCTTCCCTAAATAATTCCATTTGTAGGAGCCGAGATTCGGTCACAGATGCGTCAGATCCTCCAAAAATCCAACACGACGAATTATTATCATCATCATCATCATATTCAATATTCATAGGTATAAAACCATATTACATTCATAAAATTCCCAGAATAAACATTTCTCCTCAAAAGAGTTTGGAAGAACCCTCAATCAAATTCCCCCAAATTCTCTCTCCATAATTTCATGTCCATCTTGCCTTCACTGCATCAAGGTTCATCATCATCGTCGTCTTCCTCTTTTCCTTCTCAAAACCCTAATTTCAATCATGGCTTTTCAATCGAAGATGAAAATCAGCACCGACATCACATTTCTCCTTCCTCTCCAGAGAGTTCGCAATTCGATTCGCTCCGGATCTCCGATCCTCAATCTTCAGCTTCTTCAGGTGATTTTTAGGATTCTTATGTGGAAATTTTGAAGTGATTCATCGAATTAGTCTGTTTGTGTTAATTTTGAAATTTGATTTGATTTTTGATTTTGTTGTTGCTGATTTTAGGTTCAATTGCGGAAGGAGCAGCGAATTCTAGTGGATCTTCCAAAAAGGTACTTATTGGAAAATGTTAGGGTTTTTGAATGGCCTTGGTAACCAAATGTTAGCTTTTTAATGAATAATAATGCGTGTGTAATGTGAGAATTTTACGAGGTTTCTTAGAATATTTCTGTTTTGTCATAAGAATATTGTAATTAATGAGCTGCTATATTGTTTCGAAGTTTGGAAGATTGAAGGGGTGGTTGTTGGTAGCTGATTGTCTTTTTGAACTTCTTGTGCTAAGTGTGTTTGTTATTGTAAAAAAGAAAAATGCCATGGTTCCCATACAAGCGTATAAGTTCGATTAGCTAATTATGGTTTGCAAAGCTCCATAGCTTGTAAATGAACTGAGTAAAGTGAATTTATACGCTCACAGTGGCTCGTAGTGTATTAATGAGCCGAGCCAAGTCCAACACGACCCTTTTGATGGTCGTATCAGCTTAGAAGTACTAGTTAGAGGTTTTTTTTTGTTGTTTGTGTAAGTTTGCCTCTTTAAGTTCATATTCATTTTGATGTTTTGCCCTCTTTGTGTAGGGATATTGAGGAGTCTTATTGAAACTCAAGAATTAATCATACTAATGCTTGCTTCTTTGACTTTCGTCTATACAAAATAGACCTAATCACGCTAATGCTCTTCCATTTGACTTCTCACAAACAATTAGGAGTTATAACAAAGACTAGTATGTGAGCCATACTGCAATAGTGTCTTACCATAGTGAAATTGAGAATGGTAATTGGTTGAATGCCATCTACTAAGGAAACCGAGCGGTTAAAAGGGGCTTACCAAAAGAAATGACGGACATTTCTTAGGGACCGATTGAAATATAGCTATGGATGTTAGGAGCAGGGTGCAAAATAACGGCCGTGTCAACTCGGTTCGCCAGTGTTATAACGGATTTCAACTTTGGCGAACCGAGATTGACCAGAATGCTGTTTTGTAAAAGGCCATTATTTTGCCCGATTCGCCTGTTCCAACTGGTACAGCTCGGTATCGCCTGTTGTTTTTGCCCGACCCAGCCGTTACAAAGCGGAGAAGCAGAGAGTAGGTTTGCGTTTGAACTTAAAAGATATATTTTTTTAGATCTACACTTACCTTGACCCTAATCTCCCAATTTCGATCAAAAATCCTCTGTTAATTACACATCTTTTCATCAAATTGAAGCATGACTGAAAGCCCTAATTTGGGGGAAACCCTAACTCGTGATTAGAAAGCAATTGGTGGCCACCAACTCGTCGGAGGTGACAGGACAACGGCGAGTGACTTCCATCTTCTCTTCATCTTTCTTTCTCTTCCTTCGATAAGCTATGGAAGTTTCACAAATACTTCTTTTACTTTTTCTCTCTCTTCTATTATTGCTGTAACACGTTGCTTTACTACTCCCCACTGGTTTTCTTTTTTTTAAAGCCTTTATTTACTTATTTTTACAACCAATTTATTTTAACATGAGGTGTAGCCGTGTAGGCAGTGGTAGGTATCCAACACGTGTTATGCTTTTATTTACCTTTATGTTTTAAGTCAAGCTATCCCCTTTCAACTGTAGATAAAGGCTTTTATTATTTACTTTAATGAAAATTTAGTCTTTTAAAAGCATTTTTTTAAAAATAAACTATAAAACCAAAATCCTTCCACGACAACCGTATCGCAGTAAGCGACTGACGTATCTGTTCCCTTCCAGCGAAACCGCGGCCGTTTCCGTTCCCTCGACCGAAACCGTATTTTCGAACCATGGCTAGGAGTGATAACATTGTCATCTAGTGTTCTGTATTTGTGTGGGTGTGTACACTGTACAGAGTTTCATAAATCGATGCACCCCCCAAATCGGAGTTCGATTTCGAACTATGCGGTGAAATGATCTTTGTTTTAGAATGGAGGAAGGGTAGAAGTGAAGAAAAATTTCATATACAAACTAAAAGGAGCAAAAATTTATAATAAAACCCTAGATAAATCTTACCAAACTCCTTGAAGGGAAGAAGGTGGCGATTTCTGAAACTTTGTCCAATTTTGTCGGCGTCCCAGAAGATGATGATGGTGATAGTGCAGGTGAGGAAGAGGTGGTTGATGATGGAAGCATGAAGGAACTTGTGTTTTTCCGGTGAGGTTGCGTTGGTGATTGCGAAGGAGAAGGAAGGAGATGAGGGAGAGAGAAAGTGGTGGTGAGGAAGAGAATGGAAAGTTGAACTGTTGAAGTCGCGTGGGTTTTGGAAAGGGAAAATGTGTTAGGAGTTGAGGAGAGGTTTTGGATAGGGAAAGTTGTTGGGGAGAGAGAGGGTTTTGTTTTACTTTAATTTGTTTTGGGGATGTAACTGGCAGGTGAAGGAGAGGGTATGGATGTGACCCACTTTTTTTTTCTTCAAAATTGCATTTAAGTTTTTAATACTTCCTCCGTTTCTTTTTAATTGCAACATTTGCCACAAATGGAAATATCAAATTAATTGCAACAAATGTTTTCTTTCCTTTTTTACAAGTCATTTCTCTCTATCTCTCTCCTTATCACATGCCCCACTTTCTCTCTCCATTTGTTTCATACTCACACCAAAATTTTGCCTAGGAGTCTACCCACTTGAGTTTGTTGCAATTAAAAAGAAACGGAGGAAGTATAATAATTTAAATAAAAATAAAAAAATATTTTAGATGGTCAATATTATGAAATTAAATTTTCAATTTCGTTTTCGATTTTCGATTTCCATGTTATGCAAATCCATGATCGTCCCGATCCAGACCGAAAGTACGATTTTCTATTTCGACCTTCGCCTTCGACCTCTACGATTTTTCGATTTAGGTGACCTTGTGTGTGTGTGTGTTGGGGAGGGGGGGTTAGATAACAACTTTTGTATTTAACTTATGGAGTATATGCTGTTAAAATTAGCTTTTGTCTATAGCTGGGCCAAACGTTGGAATAGATTTTGAAAGGAAAATATCAAAAAGCCAATGGGTAAAATTTCAATAAGCTGATGAATGGGCAATACTTAATCTGTTTAGGAACTCAATAATTGTATCATTACATTGAATGGCTCATGTACATGTGCTCCGAAAGTTATGGTTCTTTATTGAAGCTAGTCGTAATTGTCCATATGCAAGGACATACTGAAACTGTAGTATCAACAATGTAAAGCATATGGTGTTTGGATTCTGTTTCATTTCTCATGAAGTTCTTGAGTCGCCCCTTTATGCTAGGGGTACTTCTATTAGTTTAAGGTGTGCCCAAGTACAATTTTGATGATGTAAGTTTCTGCAATTTATGCTGATCAGACGATCAGAATCCTATGTAACTGTAACTTTGTATGCAGCATAAGAAAACTTGTATAAATAAAACTGGATGACACAAGAAAGTAAGCAATTTCTTCAAAATAGATTGGAGGCAGCATAAGTTTAGTGATCCCTCATTTGTAGAGCAAGTTCAATGTTACTATGTGGTATACTTGTATAGACATATCATGTCATTCTATAGATTTGTCGTGTGCATTGCTTTTGATGAGATATCATGTTTCCTGTTCAGGTGATTGGATATGGGAGTTCAGATGGTAAGAAGACATCATCTAATCACAGCATCAACGGTAGAGTGCAATCTACCTCTGTTGCTCATGGAGGAGTTGGATCTTCCCAATCCAGTGGTGAAGTTTCTGGTTCTCCACCAAGTGGTAGAGCAAGTGGTTCTGCGCGGAGGAGGTATCAAACAGTGAGTGGTAATCACCTGTTGAATTTTCAATATAATCCAATTTCTCGTCCTCAATCGAGGGGTCCTCCATTGAAAAGGCCTCAGAAAATTAAGCCTTACAACAAGGATCTTTTCCTCCAGGCCAACTACAAATTTGTTGTATTAGATTCTGGGAGCTATACTATTGATTCTATGGATCCTGATAAATTGCTACAGTGGGAGGATATAATATGTGTGAGATACTCAACTCCACACCCAATTCAGTGTCCAATTTGTTTGGATACCCCTCTATGCCCTCAGATCACCTCTTGTGGACATATATTTTGTTTTCCATGTATCTTGCAGTATTTACTTATGAGCGAGGAGAATCATAAAGCAGAATGCTGGAGAAAGTGCCCACTCTGCTTCATGACGATATCTTCAAGGGATTTGTATACCATATATATTGAAAATGTTAAGGAGCACACTATTGGTGATGTACTAGAATTTATGCTTTTGACTCGGAGAAAAGACTCCTTTTCTCTACAGGATAAGCTCAAAGGGGGGATGAGCAATTTGTGTGACTCCTTTTCGAAGTTCACACTTTCTTTGGATGTAGATCTCTCGGTTAGAGAATCGATATCAGAACTTGATAGTTGGATAGCACGGGCTGATTCTGGGCTTGTTGATGACTTGGAGAAGCTTCCGTATGTCTGTGCTGCTATGGAGCAGTTGAAACAAAGAAAAAGATTCTGGAATGCGCGTCGGAGTGTTGCAAGCAGAAAATCCTGTGAACATATTGATCAAGACAATAACTTTGAAGTTGCTGAGCTTGAACATGGAACTTTGTCTCCTCCTATTCATGATGCATGCAAGGGGACAGATGAAATGGTAGATGTAATGCATGGTGGTGCTTGTTTAGTTCTGTCTTCTTATACTGATGAACCACTGGAAGGACATGATAGGTCCCTATCATCTTCATATGATGAAGGCAAGACCTTGCAAACTCCGCTGCATGCTTCCGGAGAAATTAGGGAGGATTCATACAATTTTTACCAGGTATTTATTTGATAATAATCCCTCAGATCGTACTACTTAGGATGTGCTCTCTTCACTTGAACTTGTACTGAAGTTATTACACACACTTATTGAAAGAGTTAATTAATGAATTTGTTGTGAACTGAAATATTAGGCAGAAAATATAAGGAAGGTGAAGATGTATTCAATTGATTATAATTGGAAAATACAGAAATTAAAGATAGTTTTCAGACTTTCTAGAGGTCTGATTCTTTCCAAATGAGCTTCAAGTTCTAACAAACACCAACAATCTTTTCATGATGCTCCTTCCATCACTGATCTTTTTAATTTCTAGAGCCTACTCAATTGCTTTCTCTCCTAGCTAGACAAGTTATGCCATACTTCCAATATTACCCCTTCCCTATACCCAATGCATAACAGAATTCTACACTTCTATTACGCTGTATGGCTGCTTCAGATTTTATAGACTTTGTTTGAGCAGAAGTTTCATGTTTATGGGTGTGCACCCTCATGTTTTGTTGTTTCTAGCCTGACTATCATGGACAGTCTAATAAAAATATAGATACCTCTGTGTGGGTGTTAAGAAATATAAAATTTTGTAAAAGATCTTTAGTTAAAAGTAATCTGGTGTATTTTTTCCCAGTTACCTACTTCCTCCGTTTTTTTTAAATGTGACACTTTCTAGTTTAGGAAGTTTTAAATTAAATGTGACACTTTCTTTTTTGGTCAATAAACTCTCTCTATCTCTCTCCTCTCACATGGGTCCCCTTATTTTTTTCTCTCTATCTCTTTCCTTCCCAAAAATTGCCTAGGAGTCCGTGAATCTAAAAGTGTCACATTTAAATAAAAACGGAGGAAGTATTAATTTTTAACATGATTAATATTTATGGTTGTTTCAGGCAGTTGATGGTCAGCCTACTATTCTTCATCCATTAAACCTGAAGTGTCTTTTGCACCATTATGGTAGCTATGATCTGCTTCCTGCAAGGTTTGGCATTTGAAGGAAGTGAATTTGTTTTGTTTCTTTGTTGACCAAAAACAGGCCTCCTGTTCTTTGCGAGTACCGTGGCTATGGGAGGTTTGGGTTATATGCCTATGAAATAGTCAGGAATGTCGTTGAATTAATATTTGTATAGGTAATTGTGTATATGATTGTCTTTGCTATGATGTCAATTAGTGTGCTGTACTGCTATTACTAGTGTCATTGCTCCAAAAGGCATGAGATGACTTGGTCAACATTTTTTATTTGTTATGGACTTCCTTATCGGCTTATGCCCAAGATTGATGGCCCTTTGAGTTTGATTATAATGCTTGCGGACTTCTAATTCATGGCGGGCAGCTAGTGGAAAAGATTGATTGGATAGGTGGGGAATGAGTTAGAACAGCATGGTAAAGGCACCTATTTTTTTTTCTAGATATAGTTGGGTAGTGTGACTTCTTTCATGACAATTTAGAATAAAATAAAATTCGACTAAGAGCATGATGATTGGCAGGGCTTACTTAAGAGGGCATAAATAGGGAGATCGCTCAAGGTAAAAGGTTATACCTTAAAAATTTGAGGAAGTTAACAGTTTGCTTCATATGGGTCAAATGTGCTTATCCAACCAGATAACTTGTACGCCGGGGGGAGGGGGGGGGGATGACTAGTTACAATGATCCTGCATCCATGACAGATTTGTATGACCAATGTTTAATACAATGCCATGATACTTTACATTTTTCTAAGAAATGTTTGAGCCTGACACCCGAACACCTGTATCTGAGTGGACACTTGTAGGTGAGTTTGAGTGATGGAGATTGAAACTCTTTGACAATATTCAACTTGACTTTCTCTCTCTCTGAGTCTCTCTAAATGTAGCCAAACCAATTCTCCTTTCCTCTCTTGCTCTAACTAACTAACTGTCTCCCTCTTCAAGCTTCTCTTAACAACCTTGTTGCCTACACTACCCCATTAGGGCAGTTCATTACATGTTGTTGGTGAAGTTTATCGTGGGAGAAAAGTCTTCAATATGCCAAAATCTTATTTACGTGATGGTCCTGTAAATTACCTTTTACTTTTAATTTACCCAAATTCATCCTTTGTGGGATAGTTTTTTCTGCTTTTATTATTCGCACCTGAGTGTATTTTGTTTTTTTCTATAAGGCTTCTTTGTGGGGTATCAATTTTTGTTATTGTTCTGAAATTCTTCCATTGGAAATATTATACTTGCTATTTTCGCAAAATCATTTCCAGAAACTGAGTGCCAATGGAAGGATTGCTCAGTGCGTTTGAACTTTTACATAAAAATCAATGACGAAGCATGTTCAAAACATTTGAACTTGGTATATTTGTACTTCCCAGCTTTACAGTGGACTACATTCTGATTAAGTTCCATGAATTTCAGAGTGAGTGGAAAAATATTACAATTTGAATCTGTGACTCAGTCTGAGGCTATGAGGAGGCGATACCGTTACCTAAGCCATTTTCCTTTGACAACCTCATTTCAGGTAATACTATATTTTGTGATTTGGATACCTATGGACATGTCTCTTGTCCTAACTTTCAGTTCAAGTGTAACAGCTATGTGAAATCGACTTGAGAGAGGTCTTACCCGCTGAAGCCTTGACTCCTTTCATGGATGAGATAAAGAAACGTGAGAAGCAGAGAAAGCGGCTTGCTAAACAGGTTTTTGTATATATTGTTTGATAATTACTTTTCTTCCGTTTTGTGCCTGTGAATGGAATTTTCTTTGTGAGCATAAATGTGCAAGAGTTTATGACGAAGTATATAAGTACGGCACTTCTGGCTATGGAATGACCATTGCCGTGATTTCTTCATGATATTAAGCAGTTGTGGCAAAACCTTCTGGAGATCAGTAGTGGTCGTCTGGTCGATCCTTCCTTCTCTTGTGAAGTCAGTTTCTTTTAGGGAAGGCGTGTGACAATTTAGCTTCTTCTAAAAGAAAATTAGTCATGATTGAAGTTGGAAATTCCATGGCTTCAAATTGTTAAATGGTGGTAGACTTTTTTGAGCTTTTCATTGGGTAGAATAGAAGCGCTTTGATGCCCTTGTCTTCCACCCTTCCTCTCCAGTGCTGTAAGGTATTGCCTATTGGGTTTAACATTGTAGCTATTCACTGATCAGAACCTCCTAATGAATAGATTGCAGCATATCTATGTACTTTATTTTGTTATTTTTAATTATTGGGTATGATGAGCACTACATATTGCATTTTTCTGTGAGCATGGATCGCAATATAGCATGTCTGACTTGCTTAACATAAAAGTAAGAAGTACCCTGATTTTTGTGTGATGTTATCCTCAGCTTGAATCTTATTCCTTCATTTGTCTTCCCTCTGAACTTATGATTCATCGAATAGTTGATGTATTGGCGATATCTTTTAATTTGTTTGCTATTTTGCTCATGCAGGAACAGGCTGATAAAATTAAAGCTGAAGCTGTTGCTGCATATTCCATACCTGTTCCATATAACATTCTACAAGCTTCCTATGATAGCTCACCTGCCTTCTCCATGGATGACTTTGAAGGTAACATGCCTGAGCCTTTTTTCCTATAAGTATTATTCTTTTATAGACTTTTTTGCATTCTCTGTTCATTTTCTAATAATTTGATTGTCTACATAATGCTCTGCTCCTTCCATGTCAGAGGAGCCTGAATTGATAGAAGTGGTTAATAATGTTTTAATACACTTAGGTTTTTGTAATTCAATACCTGCTTGCTATTTGTTGTTCTCCAAATTCTAATCACTTTAATTACTATGTTGCCATCATCTCTTGCTATTTTGGTAATCACAAGCCAGCTCATCTGTTGTCTTATTATTCAGCTCTTGGAAGTCCTGCCACAACAGTGGCATCAAGCCCCTCCAGCACAAGGACGCCAATTATTCTCAAATGTTGCACGGTTGGGTTTTGCAGCGGGATGTGATTCTCCCTCCTTGATTATTCAGGAAACAGCACCTGAGGCTAATTCTGCACCTGAGGCTAGTTCCGGAAGAACCCCTTCCTCTTCTGCTCTAAATGGTACTCAATTCTTAGCAGTTTGAGCCACTTTAGTAGCTGCATGTACTTTTACAAAGCATCTTGATATTTTTCAAATTAACTCTTGATGCCATCTCCTTTTTCAACGGGTTTCAGATGACGATTCATGTTAGTCGACCAATAAGGCTTAGTAGTAGTAGTTGTTGTTGTATCATGATCAGCTGATGCCACTACTTAGCCCTCTTATCCTTTATTATTGGAGAAAGAAGTAATGGCCCCAGCTTACAGATATGAACTAGGTAGTAACCTAGGCCATGCCCGGTTCTTTAGGTAGGCAGATATGAAAATGATACTGGGCATCTATATTGTCAAAGTATTAATCAATTGATGCTTTCATCTAAATTCACATTTATTACTTCCTCCGTCTATATATCTTACCTTATATACTTAAATGTAGACTTTTGTAGAAGTAACAAAGTAGAGTGATACAGGGGGTGGGTGAAAATGGGTTTCACCTTTATTGAGAAAGTAGATAGAAAAAACTGTTCAAAATATGTTTGAAAATATTTCTGTTTTATGATACCATAACATTGATTTATTATTATTTAGTCCAGCTCAACAATTGAATTGGTGCTTCTGTAGGGTCAACAAATCAGGGTGTACGCTCATTTGCGAACGTAATATCCCGAGAGAGTGCAGATACACGCAAGTTGAACGAAGCCGGGAAGAAAGGAAAGAAACCTAGTCGTGTGCTCCTGTCTACTGCTGGTGGTCGCCGCTACTAGAAATCTGCATGCTTGCTCTCCCGCACACTCTCTTGTCCTTGTTTTTAGCAGATGTTTTGAATGCGTGGGTTCGTAGTTTAGTAATGGTGAGTATAAAGAGGCAGTAAAGATGGTTAAGATGTGGATACATGTATCATTATAAATGCTTGTTTTATTTGAATGGAACAACATGCTTGTTATGGATGGATGATGTATGAAATGTGTTCTATTAACTAAAGTTTGACTATCGATGCCGGCGTACTGTGATTAATTCAGGAGCTGAGCTATTCAGCTAAAGTGTGCTGTGTTTACTACTACTTTCAAGGAAAGGTAAATAAAGAATGAGTATGGGAACATCAATATACACCTTGTACAACATCTCACAAGCCACATTCACTTGATGAAATGAACGCCAATCCAAGTCCATATAGCCATATAGGTAGGCAATAAGCCCAGTATTACAACAAACTTCTTAAAGAAACCACAAACTTCAGAAATTACATTATACTCCCAAAGTCCCAATATGAAACTTTAGGAGTAACATTTGTTTTCATACTTTCTCCGTTTTTTTACTCGCATTATTGAACCAGTTTAAGCAATCTAATGCACAATTTGGATGTTAAATATCTTTAATTATACACAATAAAAAATTATGTAAATTAGATTTTAATAATCTATATATTGAGATGAATCTAACGAGATCCCACATTATTATATTATTTCTTATATATAAGTCACAATATTCATTTAGATAGAAATGATGCGAGAAAAAAAAGGAGGAAGTATTTATTTTGTATATGAAACTTCTTTCATCCCAGTGGTACTTCTTATTCTTTAATTTAAAATCCCATTATGAGCAACTTCAAAAATTGTTATTATTGTTTTACGAAATCATTTTCTGTTCTACTTATCTCAATTCTCAACAAATATTTTACTTCTTGTTGGTTGGCATATGAACGAAATTCTTATGAATAATTGCGTTTCACAAAAAATTATTCCTTTCAGAATAATCCTCGAAAGAATTTATATTTTATGTGAATTTATTTGATAATAAAAGATATTCAAACGATCAAGTAGCAAGTGAGGCCGAGTATCGGTTTGGTCGAGCCAAAAAAGTTGTCCATACTATGGGCCCAAGCCTTTGGTGAAATTTTTTCTTTCAACGAATTCCTAATTTGAAATCAGGGGATCTTTTTTAATTGATCTTTTGAGATATTATTCATCCTTGAATGTAAATGGGTTTAGCAAAAAACGATTGAATTATGGCAAAATCATAAAAAAATTGATTTCCTTTGTAAATACCCAACAACGTACCAACAATCCTTTGTTAATGAGGTTATGTCTTTGAATATATGAAATAAAATTTAGTTTACATGCTTCACAGTCTTCTCGGCCTTTTAACTTAACAGGTCTTAAAATCCTTTTCCTCAAAAAATCGCGTCCATGGCCCGGCAAACGTGATTGAAGTCTAACAAAGCGTTTTTTTCGGACTAAATGTGAACGCACCGGGCCAAATTTGATCACATCTATAAGCTTATAGGGCTCACACCCTCCTTACAGAAAAGCAAAAAATACTCCAATAATTGAAAATCAAATCGTTAGGGGTTTGTACCATCGATAATTATCGAAATATTAGGGTGCATGTATTGTGTTATTCCCTCTTTTCTGTAATTAGAGGTTGATCAAGCTAATCACTGTATTAACAATGGAGGGCCCACAGAAAGTGCAGGTGTTATCTGCAGAAGCAATTCTACACTTTCAAGAAGGCATATATCTTTGGTGCTTTCAAAGTGGTAGGCTTTTCAATTTGTTTTAGGAAAAGGATGCGGAGGCCTTTACTCTCGTGAAAAAGTTCTCAATTTCGCCTCTCTTATTTTTAATTTCTTCCACCAACATAATCGCAAAAGTTAGGCCCCGTTTTAATATCACTGTCGGTTTCTTATTTTTGGTTTTTATGATTTTAGAATGATACTACCTCCGTTCCATATGTATTGCAACATAGGGAGTTTTACGCCTTCCAATGCACTATTTTAGACGCTAATATGTTTAAATTTATTTAAGTAAAATTATAAAAAGTTGATATTGATTAAGCATATATCGAGACGAATCTAACAAGATCTCACATGGCTATATTTATCCTTGTGTATAAATCACAAAACAAGGTCAAAGGGTAGTGTATGAATAGTGAAAAATGTCAAAGGTTGCAATACATATGGAACGGAGGTAGTATGATATAAGTCGTGAAAAACCTTACTTAAACGTTATCTTTATCTTTCGTTAGAGAATTATTAAGATGGTTCGATGAACTATAGGTAGAAAATTGAAATTAGAATAAATTCATTGGAATCTACTACTTGATCGTCACGCTATTGCACTATTAGGGACATGGTATTACTAAGAAAATACAGGGCGTCAAATAGTGGCGCACTAAAGTATCCAAATACTTTGTTGAAGAGAATTGCCAAGTACCTAACGGTTAGATACACTGTTCATATGCATATATATAGGAAATTTATATGAAATTTTGTCGGAAAATACCAAGTTTTTAGGTCATTTTCAAAATAAATACCAACTAATTGAGAAATCAAAAATAAATATCGACTAGTTCTAATTTTTTTTTAAATACCAAGTAACAGAAACCGTCAGATTTTTCGTTACCTACTAACAGGGACCACATGCGGAAAATTTGACGGTTTTTGTTAGTTGGTATGAAAATTAAGAAAATTAGAACTAGTTGGTATTTATTTTTGATTTCGCAACTAGTTAATATTTATTTTGAAAATGACCTAAAACTTTGGTATTTTATCACAATTTTTCCATATATATATCAATGTACTCTAAAAAACCGAAAAGGAGGGGCCATAGTGGAGGGGGTCCAAAATCAAAAGTCGTATAACTGTAGTATATTTTATGATAAGGTATCAAATATTCTAGATAAAGTAGTAGTACATTTACCAAAATAAGTTGAATATTGTGTGTTTGCTACAAATAAGTTGGTACTTTCAGATGTTAAGTAGTACACCTTTTACAAAAGGTAGTGCATTAGGTTAGAAGGTAGAATTACATAATTTCTCCATTTAACTTTGATTACTAATAATGTTGCTTGGTGTCATATATGTAAGACAATGCACTTGATGTTATTTACATGAAAGTCATTGATATATATGAACAGTGTATCTAACCTAGGTACTTGGCAAAGCTCTTATGTTGAACTTGTTGAGGTTTATATTTTGAGGGTTTTGATTTTTAGTATGTTTTGGGCAACATAGAAGTGTTTTGCATTGAGCTGATCAACTATTGTTTTTTAATATTTGTACTAAGAATAATGTCTTTTTCTATGTTACTCCGACACTTTCATTTACCTCAAAAATCGGTGTTGTGTCGTGTGACACTGTACTTCACTTGGATACTTCATTTTAAACTAAAAACTTGACTTTTTTCTACAAAATAACCGAGTCCGAGTCGGGACACTTAGACACCCGTATCCTAGTAGACCCTCAAAACGTGTCTGAGTAACTTAGGTCTTTTTAATTAGAAGAACCCGAATTTGACATGTTTTTCTAATGAATTTGATATTTTCTACAATTTTCTCAGAACCATATACATAGATGATCTAGAAGACTTGCTCTTCTACGAATGCGTCCATTCTTTTGGACTTATGGCCCTGGATGGCAGCGTGGACAAGGTTAATTCTTTGATACCATTTGGAATATGTATCTTCTATTTACTTGCTTTTCTATCATGTTACATTCATGAATTGAAATGAATTGCTTAGTTTAGAATTCTTTGTAATGGTGATGTAGGTGGCAGAGCAATTGATGAATATACATGAAGAGTGCTTGGAAGGTGACTATCCTCTATTGAGGATTTAAAGCAAGTGAAACCTCTTCCTCTTGTACTAATAAGACAGGTGAATGGGAGTTCCGATCTCGATTATTATGTTTTAATGAGGATTTAGACGACTATGCAAATTGCATTTTTCAGATGATTTAAGGCACTAGGTAAAACATTATTTGTTGAGATTTTGTATTGTGTACATTAGTACATAAGCACATGAGCATTGGTTGTTTTGAAATGTGTTTCTATAATAGTAGGAAGATTTTTGAAGTTCTAATCTGTTAAGAGAATTTGATCTAGCTGTTATCATACCTACGCTTAGCATGAAAATCGCTACTCCAGGTAAAGGTTTCGGCCAAGCAATCATATGGGAGCTTCTAGTGTAATATGTGTAGAAGTTAAGCAATGTGACTATGTATTTAAGTACCTAGTAAAACCAACTTTGTTTTCATTGTAGTTACACTCTGACATCATGTTGAAGATGATAGTTTCCGTCTGAGATCATCTATGAAAATCGTACGTGCATCATGTAGTCGTGTTTGGTTCTCTGTGTTTAGGGTGTGGAAATTGAATCAAACAACTAACTTATTGATGTTTGGTTCAATGTCATTCATTCAATTATAAATGCTCTTTGCCCCAGCCATTGTGTTCTCAGCTACCATTTATTTGGTTTAGGTTTGTAGGAATGTGAAAATATGGAGCATGTTACTTCTATTCACCTGTTTTAAGTATAAGCTGTCGTATTGCAGGATGGAGATGATAGTGATGAGGATGGGGATGAAGACGAGGAGAACATGGGGAATAATGAGGCATCCAATATGATTGTAGATTCACCGGGGTCTTTGCAAAATACTAAGCAGACGGCGGAAGCTGAAGATGGTTGGACTGTAGTTACCTCTCGAAAGAGCAAGGGTCGATAAACATCACTTGGGACCTGATGGTGCACAATCTAAACCTTAAAAATGGTGGAAATTTTCTCTTCTATGTTCCCAATTTTGTTTTCCTTCGTTCTGTATAGCACTTAACATATGTTGGAGCTTGAGTGTTTAGACCACTTTTATCCTAACTTGATATGTTATGGCTCTTGGAGCAGGTGCAATAGTAGTATTTGCGAAGTTTCAATCAATGTTCGTTAGCAAATGCAAATGCATAATCTTTTGATGCATGAAGTGAAACTCAGTCATCTGAGATTAAGGTATTAGCTAGTTATGCTATCTTTTCTAGTTCCAAGAGGTCTTAGGATCGGCTTTTATCTTGCCTTCGCGGCTCTTCCTCTGTTTCATACTACCTATTATAACACATTGATCTGTGGTGAAAGGGAGAAATAACCCAATTAATTAGTATCCCACTTGGTCTCAAGAGGTTTCGAGATCGATTCTCATTGTACGTTTATTGCCCTCTATATACTGAAAAAATATTTATATCTCGTAAATGCTATAGATTATGTTTCCTTTGATATTGATCTGCAGTAAATGCTAGACTAAGGGCCTGTTTAGATTTACTGAAAACAACTGAACTGAACTGATTGGAGCTGAACTGAATTGAATAGAATTGAATAGAATTGAATTTAATAAATATATAAATAATATCTAAACAATAATAATATGAATATTAAATAATAATTATGATGATAGGTAATAATAATGAATAATAATAAGGAAAAATTGTTTTAAATAAGCCAACCTTTGCCCTGTCTTCTAATAATAAGTCAACCTACTCGAAATCCCAGAATAAGTTAACCTTGTTAACTAATCTTCTAAAATTGAGTTATGACCGGTTGGTAACTTGTTTAATAGGTTAAATGTAACATGTGTCGATATGTAACTGGTCAGGCTTTTTTATATTAAATTTACTTTATTTAATTTCAGTTTAATGATTTTTGACTTAATTAAAACTTTTTAAGAAACTAATCTAATCCTTCAATCTCTCTCCTCCTTGTTAAACACCACATTTCCCCACCCAACCACCCCCACCCCATCAACAAGCCCCCGCAAAACGCTTCCGACCTCCCCCTTCCAGTAAAAGTGTAAAACAAAGCCGCTACCATTCAAACTCCCCCACCCCCGTCAACAGACCCCCTCCCCGGAATTTAACCTCTACAGAACCGAATCTGAAATGTCGTTGCTCCTCTTCTCTCAGCCCCCATAAATCGTCATTGATCGTTTTCTGGTGAAAAAGACAGGTGGGAAAGACGGTGGGTGCTGGGTGGGTGATTTTTGGGGCTGGGACTAGGGTTTTTGTGCGGTGGGGTTTAGTTTTGGGGGGGTGGTGGTGGATGGTTTTTCTGCAGGATGGGTTTTGTTTTACGAGTTGGTGGTGGTTTTCGGTGAAGTGGAGATGGTTTTTCGGCAGGATGGGTTAAAATTACGAGTTGGTGGTGGTTTTCGGTGAAGTGGGGATGGTTTTCGGCAGGATGGGTTAAAATTACGAGTTGGTGGTGGTTTTCGGTGAAGTGGGGATGGTTTTTCGGCGGGATGGGTTTTGTTTTACGAGTTGGTGGTGGTTTTCGGTGAAGTGGGGATGGTTTTTCGGCAGGATGGTTGTTTTTTGTTGGGTTGGATGGTTTTTGGGGTGGTTTAGTGTTGTTGCATTTGGTTTAAGGTGGTGTTTGGGATGGGGTGTTGGTGGTTTCGTGGTGGTGTTTGGGAGGTGGCTATAGAATCCGGCGTGGTGTTAGGGTGTTAGGATAGTTGGAGGTGGTTTGGAAGTTAAAGAGGGGTTGGTGATGGTTTAAGCCTTTAAGGTGGTGGTGGTGGGGAGTTGGTTAAGGTGGTGGTGGTGGTGGTGGTGATGGTTGAGCACATGAGCAGTAAAGGGAGGAGCTCGCGGGAGGGAAGAAGATGGGAAGGGAGGATAATAAGGTTGGAGAGCAGAATAATTAAAAAAACAAAATAAAATAAATTGACTTGTTCTACAGGTTACCGGTTTTTTGACTTATTTAAATTTAAGTGAGTTACAAGGTTTACTTATTCTAGGATTTCGAGTAGGTTGACTTATTATTAGAAGACGGGGTAAAGATTGGCTTATTTAAAACAATTTTTCCTAATAATAATTGTATTTTGGATATTTTTAAATGATAATTATAAATAAATAATATTAATAATCATAAAGTATTATTATTAATAATGATTAATGATTATAATTATTTTATAGTATTTTTATTAATATATTAATACCTGATGATGATTATATAATAACAATAATATCTAAGAATTAAATTAATATTACTATTTTAATGATTAGATTTAATTATATATTAATATTTAGTAATAAAATAATGATTGGGTCGGACTGTGCAAAATTACATCATAAATCATTTTGACGTGATTTGATTGGATTATGGGCTGAAAACTCGGGTTTATTTGTGCTTTTAACTTAAACTATGTTCCTCCCTAATGATAATAGTAATAATAATGAATAAAGCTATAATAAATAAAATAATATACAGATAATAATAATAATAATATAAAAATATATAATAATATAATAATAATAATAATAATAAGAGCAATTAGTAAAATAAATTAGACCAACATAATAATATTTAACAAAATGGTTATAAAAGAATGGAGCTGAACTGAACTGAACGGAACTGATTAGAGCTGAGCTGAACTGAACTGAACTGAAATTAAGCTGAAATAAACAGGCCCTAAATTCAAATTTCACTTCTTGTACTTCCAGTTTTTAAAGCCTATGTTAGACTACAAATTCCTTTCGATTTCTCCCCATTGCAAAAGTTTTTTTTTTAAACAATGGACATCAAAATTAGTGGAACGCTGTTCATTCAGCCCTCTGTGGTAGCTTTTCTACACATGTGGTTATTGGTCTATAAACATAAGGGGAAAAAATTTGGCTTTCAAATTTTCCTTTTTAAAATAACATTCACAATAAACTGATAAAAAAATTTGAAAATTAGTCATATAGATCGTAATCATATCTAATTTAAGCTGACAACAAAAACTGGAAACGTGTTATTTGGCTTTCATATTATGGTTTTTGATTTTCGAAAAAGCTGAAATAAAAAATAAAAAATGATAACAAACAGGCCTAAGTTAGCTACTTTGCGCTGGAGATCGTATATATATTTCGTGAACCTGATCTTACGTGGACGTATGGTGAGAATTATTTTTCGAAAAAATGTAAAGTGGAGAATTCTTTTTCTTAGCAATATGTTGACATATATAAAGACAAGCTATTATTTCATATACTAAATTTATGTAAATATAAATTACAAACTTTATTGAAAAATAAAATAAAAAGGAGAATTGGAGGGTGGTAGTTGATTTTTGTAAGGGAGCATTAAATTAAAAGAAGGGTTAAAATGAGTTATTTCTACAAATAAGCAGGTTTTATGGTACCATATTCTTTAAGTTAGGTGCAATCTTTCTCTTCTATCCTTCTATGCAGCCTAATCCAAGGACATTACATCTTTCAGAATGATGTTTATAGAGAGATCACAATTTGTTCATTTTGTATCTACTTAATACTAAATTCTTCAACTTCTTTTTACCAACTTGTTCAACTAGAGACATCCAAACACACCATTACTTTACCAGTGTGTGACCAACAATCCATCATCATGCTCACCTTGTTCCTTGTTCTATTCTTGGCTATTACCTCTCCCTCTCCGGCGAGATGTCAGAGCTCTTTATCGAACCTCCAAAGCCCCGGCGAGTGGCAAGTCTTGCAGGAAAACATTGGCATATCAGCCATGCACATGCAACTTTTAAACAACAATAAGGTTATAATGTTTGATAGGACTGATTTTGGCCCCTCCAATCTTTCCCTCCCTTATGGTCGTTGTCGTCAAGACCCTACAGACACTGTCCTTAAGATGGATTGCACGGCTCACTCGGTGTTATACGACATTGCTACCAACTCGTTTAGACCCTTGATGGTTAACACCGACACTTGGTGCTCTTCGGGCTCTGTTCTTCCTAATGGAAGCCTAGTTCAAACTGGTGGTTATAACGATGGTGATCGTGTTGTACGTATGTTTACACCTTGCGAAGATGATAATTGTGATTGGTTCGAGTACTCGAGTTACTTATCAGAGCGTAGATGGTATGCAACTAATCAAATTTTACCTGATGGCCGTGTGATCGTAATAGGTGGTAGAAGAGTCTTCAACTATGAATTCTTTCCTAGAAGTTCTAGTGTATCCCCTGCTTCTACATCGACATTTTGGCTAAATTTCCTTTTGGAGACTCGTGATGACGAGGAAAACAACTTGTACCCTTTTGTGCACCTGTTGCCTGATGGTAACTTGTTCATCTTTGCTAACACTCGTGCTATATTATTGGATTATACTCAAAACATTGTAAAAAAAAAGTTCCCTCCAATCACCGGTGGAGACCCTCGCAACTATCCTAGCACAGGCTCGTCGATACTCTTACCTATTGATGAGAATAAACCCATTGAAGCAGAGGTCATGATATGCGGGGGCTCACAACACGGGGCTTTCACACAAGCATCAACAAATAGGTCGTTTGTTCGTGCAAGTAATAATTGTGCACGCGTAGTAGTTACCGATGCAGACCCTAGTTGGAAGATGGAGGACATGCCAATGGCTCGTGTTATGGGGGATATGTTACTCCTTCCCAATGGCGATGTTCTCATTGTAAATGGCGCGGAACTTGGCACTGCCGGATGGGAAAACGCAGCAAATCCGGTAACTACTCCAATAATTTATCGGCCAAACAACGACATTGAGAAGAGATTTTATGTTATGAGTTCATCACCAAGGCCTAGGATGTACCATTCCGCGGCCATTCTATTAACGGATGGACGAGTTCTAGTAGGGGGGAGCAACCCACATGTTTACTACAACTTCACCAATGTAGAATTTCCCACGGATTTAAGCTTAGAAGCCTATTCACCACCATATTTGTCCACACAATATGCACCCATGAGACCTAACATTATGTATGGTGATCAGGTTGTTGGTTATGAACAACCATTTACAGTCACCTTCAATGTGCAACAGTACCAAGCCGATGCTGTTGTGTATGTTAACATCATTGCGCCGTCTTTTACAACACACTCATTGGCTATGAATCAAAGGATGGTGGTCTTGAAGATGTTAAGGATTTCACAAGTTTCATTAGGGATGTTTAATGTAGGACTTATGGGACCATCAAACAAAAATATTGCACCTCCTGGCTATTATTTGTTATATGTGGTTCATGCCGGTATACCAAGTTCTGGCTTATGGGTAAAGGTTCAGTAAAAGCTAGTTGAAGCTTGTGTTATACAGTATAATGTTAAAAAAAAAAAAAAAAGCTAAAAGAAGATGAAAATTCTTTGTTTTTCTTGGCTTTTTAACTAATGAGGATTACTAGAATTTATGTATATAAATGTGTAATTCTAACATTAACAAAATGTATATTATTGTGTAGTTCTAACATCAACAAAATGTTAATCTCAACATTTATGCGATACACAAATGTGAAATGTAACATAATTAATCATGACTACTATGTCGATTCCTAATAGGAGGAACTCAGGAGGACAAAGGTAGTAATACAATGTTATTTTCTAGAACTAGCCCTTTTGGCCTAGGCGATGCCCCAAATACGTTAAGTTCGTTTGTTAGAAAAGGAAGATGAGAGGATTATAAACTTCTAGGTTAATGTTATGTAATTGCCAATCTTTCTTGTTCAATTTTTTTTAAAAAAAATAGTTCTCTTACATAACTTAAAACCTTAGACAAGAAGATCATCATGCATGGATAAATACTAGCATTAAAAAGGCAAAAGCTAACAACCAACAGGCGCACAGGCGTTAGATAAGAAGAATATGTAGTGTCATTTTTGAAATCTTAAATATGTATCAGAAGCTAAAAGGGGAAATTTAAGTAACATTCAAATATTAACAGTATAACACCAATTGACGCTAATATTGGCATACATCTCCAACTTAAAGGAGTACTATATGATCACTGTTTTTAAACTCTTATCTAGTGCCGGGGCGTCGCTAGTTAGCGGGCTAGATCGAAAAAAAGCTATTGACCGAAAATGTTTGCTCGACTGTCATAACATAATTCTCAATGAGGATGAAGATTTGACATTAGCTTTTCAACAGAATATACAGTATCGAAAGTCTTTCTACAGAAAAACAAGTCATCACAACAGCTCAACATAAGCAGGAAGAAGAATGAAACCTAGTGCAAGTTCTCAATTCATTTTTGGTTTAATTGGAAAGAACTGGAGGCAAAGCATCAGGTTCTAAGTGCCAAGAACATTCAGGTATACCATGAGCTTCGATTCCCGGGACTACAAATGCCTCGATACGGTGTGAAAAACTAAGCATCTCTGATCTTGGAACTGCTCGATTCAACACAAACCCATTAGAGTGTTGCTTCTGAAAGAAAGTTTTGTACCCCGGAACTTCTTCTAAACTAGCCGTGTGCACACCAGAAGGCTCGACGAAATCTGAAGTTATTTGAACTATTCGACAACGGTAGTTACTGAAATCGTGTTGTTTCCATTTCCTATTCCAGTTTATGTACATCGCCCATATCTCACCTTTCCTAGGATAGATTCTGAAGAACATATTCTTGGCGGTTCTGTCACAGTTTACCAAATGAGAAAACTTACTCAACTCCATAATAGCGATTCTGGAACCAAGTTTAAAAATTCCAGAACCAACAGGTAGGTTCTCTTCTATCCAAGAAATCTCTTCATTATCCATAGGATTAGGATGAGGTTCCAAAAAGGTTACTTCAACTGCTGCACTTGGAAATATTTTAGTTACAACTGCATATTGTCGAGGCATTCTGTCAGATCCATCATACATCGCCCACACTTGACTTTCAGCAAAATCTTCAACTGTCCATTCCACTTTCAGTGATTTACCCCCTGAATTTGATGCTGAAGGGTGTACTGCAGGCTTCTGAGAGGTTGAGAAGTTCACGGCCAAGGGCACTTGCTCAGGTATTCCGCCATAAACTCCAATTAGTTTCCCACCTTCTAAATCATGGGCGGGAAGTTGGTGAGAAAATCTATACAAGTAACTAGCCGGGATCCTGAGCGAACGATCTAGACCAACTTCAGTTTCTCTCTTGTAAATATTGTCGGACCCACTAACCTTGACTAAGGGCACAATGAGCACACCCTCTTGATCAGAATAACTTTCAAGGATTCTTACTATCTGTAAACTACATCCTTTTCTAGATTCAGGATCTTTTAACCAATCAAGTGGTCTCCAGTCTTTATAAACTGCCCAAACTTCATCTTCTTGTGGGAGAATCTCAAATTCATCATAAGTGGGGCTGGCTGTACAATAAACCAAATGGGAGAAAATAGCAGAGTCGATCATAGACTCTTCATTCTCATGCAATTTGAAAACTCCACAAACCACTGGCATTCCGATCTCGCACCAACTGCTTTCATTCTCAGTTCTTGGTACGGGTTGTAACCAAGTAGCATCAAGCCTAAAAGGTGATTCTGAAACGTAATTAATGCGAGCATACCTTCGAGGCAACTTCTCACTGTCATAAGCAGCCCAAATTTGGCCAACTTCAAAAGGTTCAGGTTTTTCAGAACTATCTAAGTTGTATGTATCTTGATCACAAATATGATCTGTGATGGGTGTTAGAGTTGGTAATGACTTCTCTTCTAAAAGATCAAAGTCCATGGAGGTCACTGCACTGTTATTGAAAATCGGGGTTTCTTCCAACTTTAAAGAGGATGACCCAGAATTCACTTCTGCGGAGCTGATTACCTTATCCCATTGATTAATTTCATCTCCACCATCTGAATCATCAATTTCAATAGGTATTGAACTTCTTTTATCTACACCTACAAGACCTTCTTCGGCATCTGTGTCCTTCAAAACATGACTTTCACAAACGAGTGAAGAATCTAGTTCTTGATTCAGACTACTACAACTTTGATGCCCCGCATCACCCAGAGAACTCACCACGGGAACAGATGGTTCACAATCAGTCCAGCTCGTAAGCCTCTTTGAGTTAAAGACCAAGGCTTTACGTGTGTCCGAAAGTGCACCATATGCATTACGAACCAAGTTCAAAGCAGTCATGGCCCCAGGAAAGTCACCCTTAATCCCTTCCAAAACACCAGTAAGTTTATCATGTTTTAATCTTAACTGAGTAACGGTAGCTTCTGGACTAACTTGAAGAACCCAGTACCAGTCAGTTTCACCATCTATAGTCAGTTCTGATGCACATAAGATCTCACATGCAGTTATCATTTCAGAAACATGTTTGGAACTGGGTAATTGATAATGTAGTTCAAGCAGCTTGGATCTTGCACCCGCATAGTCCTTGTTAGAAACCATCCTCTTGGCAGCTTCAATCCTTCCAAGAACCTGCGACTTTTCTTCATTCATTTTGAAGAGATCTTATGACCTACAATGTCAAGTGAAATTCTGAGTAAATCAACAGTTCATAAGCAATGCTATTACTCTAAAACTACTACGACTACTAAAAATGAAGAAAAGCATCATTAGTAAGTTGAGCATTGAAAATTGTCAAATTATATGGAGTCTTGAAGAAAAAAAGTTAAATTCTAAACTTCAACTTAATAAGTTGCAAATGATCAACAAATTCCACTAAACGACGATAAAGGTTGGCTCTAAGAGGAACAAATAACCTAATTAGAGTGCGTTCTCTTCACCTTAAAATAAATAAGTTTCAAGGATGATCACGCCTAATCAGGTCCAATCGGGGGTGTTAACAAGAGAAAAATCAGGGGTGATCAGGTCTAATAAATTCAGTTCAGGTGAAGAGAACGTTTGTAGTCTCTTGAAAAGCATGTCAAATCTCAAGATCGGATCTTACGAACTGCCTATAGTAGGTGATGAACCCTAATGCTACAAAGATATAGGTTAAATATAAGATGATTATAAACAACCAGAAGCCACATTCAGATCCTTCTTGCTGCAAACTAAAGACACATACCGAACAAAATCAAAATCGACTTAAAACCATCTATAGCGATTTCGAAACCCCTAAATCAATACATTATTAGCAAGAAAATAACAAATTGGGTATTCCTACAAACTCACTATTGATAATTGATTAACAAGGAAAACATATAACTAACTATTGTTTCCAGCTAAAGATAATACCAGTGTCACCTAACTCACTAATATCCCCACAAATGGTAAATTGAGACAAGCGAATTATGATCGGTTTCGGCTATTTTTGGCCCATTTTGGGCGAATTGCAAATTCAAAAAGCGAATTAGATAACACTGTATAGCACAATATTAGCTTCAAAAAACCACAATTTGGATGATAATACAGAAACCCAAATGAGAAAAACAATGAAACATTCAACAAGCTGAAATACCCAGATGGGAAAATAAACAGTACAAAGGAAAACTCCATTAAAAAGTGATGAAGAATTATTAGAAAAACGAAACAAAGTAAAAAAAAAACAAAAAAACATGGGATTATAATAAGTAATTTCTTTCAATTACATTTGTCTTAAACATTTGTAGCAGCAATTGAACATAGAATTTAAGCCCAGAAAACACAAGAGAAAAGAGGTTGTACTTACTGTTACTTTTTCCCCTAAATTCAGAATATTGCAAATCAACAAATGGGAAAGAGAGAGAATTTAGGGTGAAGGTGCAAAGGAAGTCTTCAATGGTGGCAAAATGGCATGGTGCAGCAATTCAGCAAACCTCTGAGTCATTAACTGTTCATTCTGTGTTTCTTCTGTGCACTAAACTCAAAAATAAAATGCATTTTTTGCCTTGTTTGTGTTGTGAAAAGATGAATACAGAAGTAAGAGAAACTAGACAGAAGAGAGAAATACTGAGGGAAGATTTCACACGGTGCAGTTTGCATTCATCCTTGCATCATATATATATACTACAACCATGCTATACCCTTGCCTATATGCTATAGCATAGGAGGGTAATTTTTTCTACATGCATTTATGACATGCATGGTACATGTTCTAGATGGCCATTCATCTTTGACATTTAACACTCCCCTTGAATGTCCATCTTTTCTAATGATGCTCCTTACAACTATATCTCTTTATATGCTTAAATATACTGCCTCGTTAAAAACCTTATCAGGAAAAACTCAGTGGGATAAAAACCTGATCGAAGGGAAAAAGAGTGCAGTGCATATAAGAACTATAATACTCCCCTGGAATGCCCATTGCCTTATTTACAACAAAACATGGTGCCACTTTATTGTGTTATATGCTGATATTTACTGCCTCGTTAAAAACCTTGTCAGAAAAACCCAGTGGGATAAAAACCTGATCGAAGGGAAAAAGAGTGCAGTATATATAACCCTCCCCCTGAGTCTAACGTAGGTTACTGAGGTGACGCATTCCAATCTTGTGCACCAATTGTTCGAGTCTCTTTGAAGGAAGGGACTTGGTAAACAAGTCCGCAAGGTTTTCACTTGATTGAATTTGTTGAATGTCTATCTTTCCTTCTTTCTGGAGATCATGCGTGAAGAAGAGTTTCGGTGATAAATGTTTGGTTCTATCTCCTTTGATATATCCTTCACTGACTTGGGTGATGCAAGCAGTATTATCTTCATATATCAGTGTTGGATTATCAGTAACTAAATTCATACCGCATTCTTTTTGGATATGGCTGATCATTGTTCTGAGCCAAACACATTCTCTTCCAGCTTCATAGAGAGCAATCAATTCGGCATGATTTGATGATGTGGCAGTTAATGTCTGCTTCGTTGATCTCCATGATATTGCTGTATCTCCATAAGTGAATAGATACCCAGACTGTGATTTGGCCTTTTGAGGGTCGGATAAGTATCCAGCATCTGCATAACCAATGAGTGAAGCACTTTGCTTCGATTGATAAAATAATCCAAGGTCATGTGTTCCTCTGAGATAACGGAATAGGTGCTTAATTCCATTCCAATGTCTCTTTGTTGGCGCATTACTGTATCTAGCTAAGAGGTTCACTGAAAAAGCTATGTCAGGCCGAGTATTATTAGCTAGGTACATTAAAGCGCCAATTGCACTCAAGTACGGTACTTCAGGACCAAGAATTTCTTCATTTTCTTCTCGAGGTCGGAATGGGTCGTCTTTCACATTCAAAGACCGCACAACCATTGGAGAATTTAATGGATGCGCTTTATCCATGTAAAAACGTTTTAAGACCTTTTCCGTATAATTTGATTGGTGAACAAAGATCCCGTCCTTCAAATGTTCCATTTGTAATCCAAGGCAAAATTTTGTTCTCCCAAGGTCTTTCATTTCAAATTCTTTCATCAAGTACCTTGCAGTTATTTCAAGTTCTTTATAAGTTCCAATGATGTTCAGATCATCAACATAAACTGCAATTATAGCAAATCCTGATTTGAATCGTTTAATGAAGACACAAGGATTGATTTGATTATTTTTGAATCCTTCTTTCGTTAGGTATTCACTGAGACGATTGTACCACATTCTTCCAGATTGTTTAAGTCCATAAAGCGATCGTTTTAGCTTTATAGAGGTCATGTCTCTGGATGTGTACTTTTCTGGTAGTTTTAGTCCATCAGGGACTTTCATGTAGATGTCAGTGTCAAGTGACCCATATAAGTATGCAGTCACGACATCCATCAACCGCATTTGAAGTTTTTCGAAGACGGATAAACTTACCAGAAATCTAAATGTAGTTGCGTCAACTACTGGAGAATACGTATCATAATAATCAATCCCTGGCATTTGGGAGAAGCCTTGGGCAACAAGCCTTGCTTTGTATCTAACGATTTCATTTTTCTCGTTTCGTTTTCTGACAAATACCCACTTGTATCCTACTGGTTTTACCCCTCTTGGTGTCTGAGTTATTTGTCCGAAAACTTCTCGCTTTTCAAGGGATTTTAGTTCTGCTTGGATTGCTTCTTTCCATTTTGGCCAATCTTGTCTGCGGCGACATTCGTCTACGGTTTTTGGTTCTACACCATTCTCGTCAGATACAATTTCAACCGCTATGGAGTAAGTAAAGACATCATTTATGACAACATTTTTTCGATTCCACTGTCTCTTTGTACAAGCATAATTAATCGAAATTTCAATGTTGTCGATACTTTCGTGTCCCTCGTTATTTGGAACATCTTCTTCTATGTCTTTGTCTTTATCTCTTTCTCCATTTTGAATTTCATGATTTTCAATTGGAGGAACAATCATTTGTTCCTTTTCTATTTCATCTCGCCTTTTATTTTTTCTTGGTTTCGAATCTTTCGAACCAGGTGGCCTTCCACGCTTACGGCGTGCCATAGACTCTTTTTCAATTGCCTTATTATCTATGGGAATTTTAATTCGTGGGGGAGCATTCTCTGCTGGTATATGTGACTTCGTCACTTTTTTACTGTCAACGAATGCATCAGGCAATTGATTTGCAACACCTTGTAAATGAACAATTTTCTTAACTTCTTGTTCACAAGAGTTTGTTCGTGGATCAAGAAAAGATAATTGTGTTGCATTCCATGTAATTTCTATATCCTTTTTGTTTGGGTCCACTTTCTCTCCCCCTAAGGCTGGGAATAAGCTTTCATTAAAATGACAATCGGCAAAACGAGCCGTGAATAAATCACCTGTCATTGGTTCAAGATATTTTATAATTGATGGGGATTCAAAACCAACATATATTCCCAGCCTTCGCTGTGGACCCATCTTTGTGCGTTGTGGTGGAGCAATAGGGACATATACACCACATCCAAATACTTTCAAATGTGAGACATTTGGTTCTCGACCAGATACTAATTGTAGTGGTGAGAATTTATGATAAGCAGTTGGTCTCAATCGAATCAATGATGCTGCATGTATTATGGCATGACCCCAAGCAGATGAGGGCAACTTTGATTTCATCAATAATGGTCTTGCAATCAATTGCAATCTTTTTATTAATGATTCAGCAAGACCATTTTGTGTATGAACATGAGCCACTGGATGCTCCACATCAATCCCAATGGATATACAATAATCATTAAATGTTTGGGATGTAAATTCCCCAGCATTGTCGAGTCTTATTCTTTTAATTGTATAATCCGGGAATTGAGTTCTCAATCGAATGATTTGAGCAAGGAGTTTTGCAAATGCACTATTTCTGCTTGATAAAAGGCTTACATGTGACCATCGTGTTGAAGCATCAATCAACACCATAAAGTATCGAAATGGTCCACATGGGGGATTAATTGGCCCACAAATATCTCCTTGTATTCTTTCAAGAAATGTTGGAGATTCAGTAGCAATTTTGTTTATAGAGGGCCTTGTTATCATTTTCCCAAGTGAGCATGCTGTACATGCTAACTCATTTGTCTTTGGGATTTTTACATTCTTTATTGAATGCCCTATTGAGTTCTCAATGATCCTGTGCATCATTCCTGTGCCAGGATGACCTAAACGGTCATGCCATAGATTAATTAATATCTTATTATCTAACTTCTGGTTAGATATCATGTTTACTTCAAACGGACTTATATTAACACTGTATAGTCCTGAGGAATATGCTGGCAATTTCTCACAGATATATTTCTTGCCATTTCTATTTTCTGTGAGACATATATATTCCGTTTCATCATTTATCATTGTTTCCAAATGATAACCATTTTTACGCACATCTCGAAAGCTTATAAGATTTCTTCGAGATTTACTTGAGTATAGTGCATCATCAATAGTCAATTTTGTCCCTTTTGGGAGTATTACACAAGCTATTCCGGATCCTTCGATAAGTTTTGCTGTCCCGGATATGGTGTTGACATCACCTTGAAACATTGTTAGTTTTGAAAAATACTCTTTATTTTTCAGTATGGTGTGCGTTGTTCCACTATCCAGGAGGCATTGGTATCCAGATCCATTTTTAGGTTGATCCATATCTTCATAATAAGAAACAAAATTAAATAAGAACATGCATATTTCATTGATAATAAGATGGTAGTACAATTCTTAAATAAAACAAACATTAAATAAATACTTGATCAACAAGGAAATAAATATTTTCATAGCTAAACAATCAATTTTCCCCTAAATTAAAATCATTTTCAGCTCCAACTCCATCCATAAAAAAATCGGAGACATCAAGGCTAGGCGGTGAGGTATTTGCCTCATTCACAAAATTGGCTTCTGCATCTTTTCCTTTATTTTTCTTAGAAGCCTGGTAGAGATCTACCAAATGCTTGGCTGTTCGACATGTACGCCCCCAGTGCCCAGATATACCACATCTAAAGCATATATCTTTTGCCTTCTGATTATCATGCTTGTGGTATTGTTGCCCCTTCTCATTGTTTTTGAAGTTATTATTATTTTTGGGGAAATATCCTTTACCTCGGCCTCGGCCTCGACCACGATTGTTTCCACGTCCTTTCCCACGGCCATTTCCACGCCCACCTCTGTTTACGGCATTTGATTCAGGTAGGTCTGAGCTTTCTACTGCATTCGCCTCTTGGAATGCCAAAGACCCAGTTGGTCTAAGATTATGATTCTTTAGTAAAAGATCATTATTTTGCTCAGCCACCAACAATACAGAGATTAGCTCAGAATATTTTTTAAAGCCCCTTTCTCTGTATTGTTGCTGTAATATAATATTTGAGGCATGGAATGTAGAGAGAGTTTTCTCTAGCATTTGTTCCTCCGTGACCGAATGATCACAATATTTCAGCAGCGATACAATTCTAAACAGTGTTGAATTGTAGTCACTGATGCATTTAAAATCTTGGAACCTTAGATTAGTCCATTCGAATAATGCCTTGGGGAGGAGAATATTTTTATGGTGGCCATATCTTTCTTTGAGGCTGTTCCATAGTTCTTTTGGATCTTCCACCAATAAGTATTCAGTTTTTAGGCTTTCATGCAGGTGGTGTCTCAAAAGAACCAAGGCCCTGGCCTTTTCTTGTTCAGTGGCCAATTTAATTTGTTGGGCCGTACTTGAGCCTATATTGACAGTTTGATCTTTAATAGTATGCTCTAGTCCTTGAGCCTTTAAATTCATCTGGGCATCTACCGTCCATTCCAGGAATTTATTTCCGGACAAATCTAGGACATTGAATTGTCTTTTCATTAAATCTCCCATTATAGCTACAATAAGGTAGATAATAGTATGAAATTAGTAAATGATAACAAATCACATATAATATCTCCCCCTGATTTATATCATTTATAATTATAAATATTACAAAATAAAACAAAACAAGACATAACATTAAAATATTACAAGCAAAAATAATAACTTACAATAAAAACACAGAAAGTACAAAAATAAGCTAAAATAACAAAATACTTCCTAGAAATGCATATGAAGACAAAACAACACATGCATTTTCACCGTTTCACCGGGGAGAAAGTGTGTGATATCATGGTTCCTACTTGTGTATGAGGAGAAATATCATTAATGCCATGAGAAGGATAAATAAACCGGCTATAAGGAACAAATAGAGTTTTATTTTTCTAAAATCCTCCTCAAAAGAAGAAGAGGAGGGTGGAGGGCGGTTGTGTTCGGCGTTGGGCATGGTGGCCGGGAAAAATGGAGGAAGAAAAAAAAATGTGGGTTTGAGTAAAAGATGGAAGAAGATAAGAGATATGTGGTGAAATTGGGGATGGGTAATCCGCTTTTATAGAGGGTTATCCTTAACTGTACAGTTTGTTGTATATTTATCTACAGTTGTTCAAAGAATATAATGCGATAAAATTTTAGTTGGAGTATTTATGGGTACTAAATATAATTTGTTACTATTATGCATGTCGGTAAGTGTAAAAAAAATGATAATAAATATAACTACAAATGTCATATAAAGGAAATAACACATAGTAAAGGAAATAAATATGTAATACGGTTCTAGGTTAGCTACTCCTGCATATATTGACAATAAAAGAGCAAGAAAAATTTACTATTGTCGGCCAGCCATATAGGCGGCAAAATTAAATAAAACAACAACCTGCCATATAGGCGGTAAATGAAAATAACCTTCCATATAGGCGGTACAACAAAATAAAATAGCATAAATTAAAGTGTCCTGGCCCTCCATAAAGGTGGCGTTATTGTTGAATTATTATTTAATTTACGGGCTAGTGGCATGGTGACGTTTGCTACTAGTTCCTTCCTGTTCGTCCCTATTTCTTTTATTATCTGGTGGTGGTGGATTTTCAGTTGGTGGTGCTGGAGGATTATTATTGGTGTTAGGAACAGGGGTTTGTGGATTTTCACCGGTACGGACATTAGTACCGTTGGCGAGGTCAGTGCGAAAAGGATGACTTACAATCCCTCTAGCTGGGTTGGTAGCGAAAGGGACGGTGTTACGTTCTACAATTAAATGTATACAACAGAGAGAAACATTGTTGAAAACAACATTGATCCCGTTACTTTGTTGATCCATGTTAGGATAGTGAAAAAAGGGTGAGACTAGAAAAATTGGATACCGGAGTTTGAAAGATTAAAGGTTAAAAATACCTTTTGGTTTTTGTAAGCAAACTCGTGCTGATAACGTGTTGTGAAAAGATGAATACAGAAGTAAGAGAAACTAGACAGAAGAGAGAAATACTGAGGGAAGATTTCACACGATGCAGTTTGCATTCATCCTTGCATCATATATATATACTACAACCATGCTATACCCTTGCCTATATGCTATAGCATAGGAGGGTAATTTTTTCTACATGCATTTATGACATGCATGGTACATGTTCTAGATGGCCATTCATCTTTGACATTTAACAGTTTGATGTTTTTTGGTAGTAATAAGTTAATTAATTTTTGTGTCCCATTAGTTTTGGCCTTGGGGGGTAATTTTGTAATAATGTATTTTTATTTTATAGGGGATGAATCCGTAACATTAGGGTCTGTTTTCTTCGGAAAATAGTTGAATTGAATTGAAAATAACTGAAAAAATAATAATATATGGGAGTAAAGATATTAATTAAAATTTGCTAGAGTTTTTTAAATGAAAATGTAAAAACAACTAACAAGTAAAAAAACTATCTCTCTGCTGACGGTTTCCACTCCCCCCTAAACCGCCTCCCTGCTCCTGTTCGTGTGAAGCTCGCCGGCAACCAAGGCAGCCATGACAAACGCCTTCGGTGGTCGGCGAGCTTCCCTCCTTTCCCTGGTAATGTTTTCTTTTTTTTATTGCTAGATAGATCGGAGGTCTTAGTTTATGGCAAAGATCGGTGGACCGATCTTCTTCTCGCTTAGCGGCGGGTCATGCTTTCTAAATAGGTGGGTGTTTTTAGTTGGGTGTAATCCTTGTAAGGTTAATGGTGCTTGTTGAATTTTGTTTTGATTTTTATCAGTTTGTGTCTCTGCTTGTGGTTTTCCTTGAGTGTATGCTTGTTTTTTAGTTCTGTAAGTATGGAAGGGCAATCTAGTCTTGCTTCCATAGTGCTTCACCAATTAAATCGATTAGATGAGAATGATAGGGATATTGAGGAGTTGTTTCAGAAACTTGACGGTCCGGAGGAAGTTGTTCCTTATGTGGTTTCCCTGAAGGAAGTAGGGAATTCACTCTATAAGCAAAATAATTTTCGTACAGCCTTTGTCCAGTATGGGAAGGCTGTCAAAAGTTTGTGTTTCGCCATTCCTGTAGTTTGTGGTGATATTCAAGATTGTGATGTTAATCCTCTGTTTCGGGAGTTAATTATTTCTCTTCATTTGAATCTTGCTGCGTGCGCAATAAAATTAAACAAATTGAATAAAGCCATCATGTTGTGTTCTTTGGTCCTGGGGTTGATCCAAAGAATGTTAAGGCTCATTTTCGTAAAGGTTTAGCTTTGAAGCATTCCGGAAGGTGGGAGGAGGCATATGTGGACTTGACTAAAGCTAGGGCGTTAGAACCGAAGAATCAGGAGATTGTTCGGGAGATTTTGAGTTTGAACAATAGCTTATGTAACATCCCGTCCGATACAAAGAACAAAAGAGACAATATTAAATAAAATAAAGCAACTAGTGGTAGCGGAAATACCACTAAGACGGAGATGCTACTCTAAGAGTAGAATTAAACTATAAATAAACATAAATCCTCCAAATAAGATAAACAACTTCCGATAATCATAAATAAAGGGAAATGAGGTCCCATACCCTCATTCCAACCAAAGCTCCAAACATTTAAAGAAACTCCAAAAGAAACCTCAAGATTAAGTGATCCAAACCCAAAAGACAATACTAATAATCCATGGTTAAAAACATACGACAAAATATAAAGGAAAATTATTTAAGACCCACTAAGTAACTATTCCTAATTCCCGACTCAAAATGCTCATCCACTATGACAAGCACCACCTTCTTGCTCACAAGGCCAAAAAGCACATTCCCGGTCCAAACCGTAACAATCCTAAACAGCATCGTCATCTGCATAATAAATCAACAACTTCCACAATCAGTGGGGAGTAACTAGCAGTTCTCCCAGCACAAATAGGAACAAATAATAAACTTAAAGAAATTAGAAGCACGCCAAAGACATACATCACAAAGAAACATAATCACAACATGAAATACATGTAACTACGAGTCATAATCATCAAACACACATAGAGAGAAAACTAAATACCAATGATCGAATAACAGACACAACCAAGCACACATCAATTCAAAGACAACAGACCATACCGCCTGTGAGTAGACTCATTGGACCATACCGCCCAAGGCCTAATATGCATATTCGAGGACCATACCGCCCTGCCGAATAGCAATGCACATTCGAGGACCATACCGCCCTGCCGAATGGCATACTCAAAGAACCATACCGCTCGTGAGTGAACCAATGGACCATACCGCCCATGGTTAAGTAACCAAATCCTAGGACCATACCGTCCTCATGATACAAACAAATTCCTAGGACCATGCCGCCCATAGGATCAATCAAACACAAATTCCTAGGACCATACCGTCCATAGGATCAATCAAACACAAAGAGCAATGTATACATGACAAGGCATACAAAGGAATCCAATCAACATCCATACATGAGTATACACGACAAGGTATACAAAGCAACGCAAACATTCAACATATGTATGCACGCCAAGGTATACATAGGAATCCAAACAACAACAAACATGGGTATACACTACAAGGTATACCAAGCAACTCAAACAACCAACCTACGTATGCACGCCAAGGTATACATAGTAAATCCAAAAAACAACAAACATGGGTATACACGACAAGGTATACACCAAATCCATTCCATAAGACATCAAAACATACATGTTGAGGCATATAACACAAAAACGTTATCTGAGTTTGGGTACGAAGTCAATTATGACTAAGTCACAATATTCCCCGTACATAACTCTTGGCGAAGAGATGCTAAGGGCAGTGTTATCCTCCCTCAAGCATTTCAACGTCGACAACTCAAAATATAGGCCCACAACACTCGACAAACCGAGCAACAACCAAAACTACCCAACCAACTAGGGTACATTCCCTTAAATAAACAACTCAAACCAAATCAAACGTACTCTAACATGCTTAACATACATGCATAAACCCAACACCCAACATATAAACATGCTGTAAGATCAAAGGGAAAATTCAACAACAAAACGCAACCAAGAGGACAGGCCTTGGTCGCGGGTCGCGAGCTGCCACTGCTCGTGGCTTACGGGCTGTGCTCGTATGCACTCGCCTCGTCCGACCAAAGTATGTCAATGCTCAAGCAACAAACCCATCATCAATACACAACCAAATCAACCTAAACCACTCCCTAGCATGATACTAAGCATCATCAAGAACCAATACTCAAACTCCAATGGTTAATCAAGTTACTCCAAATCGACACAACAACAAAAACATCAAACTTGACAAACCGACTAACAAAGACTAACAACATGAACATAACAACACGTTCACACATGGAAATACCACAACACAACCTTCCTAATCATGATAATACATACACTAAACCATAATCACACAATCATCCAAGTTCCACCAAACATGAATCTAGGTTCCCTAACGCGATTCTAACAACCTAAGTTCAAAATCTATTCCCTATCGAACTAGAAAAACGCTAGTTACCTCGATCTTCGAAAGGAGTGCCGCAAAACATAATACCATAGCCTAGAAAACGTGCGGATCATCAAAACCTTCTTCTCCCTTGAAGACTTCTCCTCCATTGAACAAAGTATATCCATCTTAAACAACTTTAGGGTACTCTAAAACAGTCAGTGGCGTTCCGACCCTGATTTCCGGTGCTCTAAAGCTCGGATTAAAAATTCCTCCGGTCAAAGTGAAGGTCTAGATGTTAATAACATTCTGTCCAAATTTGAAGACGATCCAACGGTTAGATCTCCGGCAATGGCCATTTTCGTGAGGGTGTGCAGGGGAAAAACGGGAAGACTTTCCCTCTTCCTTTCTTTGTTGAGGTGATGCGTGTGGGAAGGCAAAAAGGGAAGAGAATGGCTCGCTTAATCTGATTATATGGACAGCAAAAGGGAGGGTTTTATAGGGGGTTTAATAGGTGTTAATGAGGGTACATTATGGCCATGATTATGGTAGTTTATGAGGGTAAATGAAGGGGTGTAACCCTTGGATTGCATTAGTGTTACAAAGCAAAGGATGGACAGCTTTATTGGAGTCTTCTAAGAGCATCTAGATGGTTAACCTTTCGGCCCTATAGGAATAAAAATGGTGGGCTAAAGTTCGTTACATGGTTGGTCCGCAAAAACAACGATTAAGCTAAATCAACATATTAGCCTAACTAAGACTAACTCAGAAATTATACATAATAATAATAATAATAATAGTAAAATGTATGATCACATTATCATATATCAAAATAAGCTCAACTTAAAATAAATAACATTAAGTTATAGCTTAACATACAAATCAAATCGTCGGAGCAATATTATAGATAGTTACTCCGTATAAAATATAAGCTTAAAGAAATATGATATAACTAAATAAATTAATAAAAACATAAAATGAAATCAAAGAACACAAGTTAAATTAAGAAGCAAGGGTCTAAATCAAAATTAGTAGTCTTAAAGATAATTTAGCTTAATAGGTAAAACCTATGCAAATTTATAAAATAAAAATACTATGAGCATCGTAAAATAATTAAGCGTCCACCGACTAATAAACACATTTTGAAATTAAGGTACGTATGCACAATACATTGTCCACCGAAATATTTTCCGGTTTCAAATACGACCATTTATTTAATAGAATATAATTTTATAAATGAAATTGTATTTAGATTTATAAATAACAATGTAAACCATATAAATTAACACGCGAAATTTCTAGTGAAATTACGGGGTGTTACAGCTTATCCCCAGCACCAATAGTGGCTGCTGGTGCTCCTCTGGTGCCTGAGACTCTAGGGCGAAGGCCTTTCATCGGACTTAGATATCATGCAGGTATGAAGCGCAAAAACGTTGGCCCTCCCTCTTGGGATATCTCCTATCATTCTAGTAAGAAGTTGGTGGGTGAGGCTTGTGTAAGTTTTCCTAATTCTGTTTGTCAGTATAGTGTCAAGGACCCCTATCATGTTACAGCTTTGCCGGCTGGGTAGGGTTCCTTGTTTAGTTTCGTTAGGTTGTATTTTGTTCTTTGTTTTAATATATTTGCTTGAGTTCCTGTCAAAAAAAAAATATATCTCTAGGGATGTTAGTGGGGCGGGGTTCGTGGAGACCCACCTTGCATTTGCCCAGTTAGGCGGGGATGGGGGAAAGTTTTGCGGGGGATGGGGCGGGGATGAGGATGAAAATTATCCCTGCTATGGACCTATGGTGATGGGGTGGTGTGGAGTTTAAAAAGTACCCGCCCCATCCCCACCGGCCCCGCCCCATCCCCGCCCATCCCCGCCCCATCCCCGCCCCATCCCCGCCCGCCCCGCTTCATCCGCACCTCCTAAATACTTATTGAATAATATTTAATAAAACTATATTGAATAGACGTATTTTATTACAACATATTTTTTTGAAAAAAAATGCACAGACCTTAATAAACATGTGACGTATATTAAGGCGGATATGGCGGATGTCGGGGGTATGGTGGGTGTGAGAGGGTGAAGAGACCCATGTGGGTGAAGGGCGGGAATGATTTTTATTGCGTACCCGTTGGGGCGGGGATGGGGATCACAAATTTTCCCCGCCATGGGTGATGGGGCGGGGATGGGGATGAGATTTTTAGGCGGGGATGGGTGTGGAGGGACCATCCTTCGCACCCGCCCCGCCCCATTGACATTTCTAACTATCTCCATTTTTATTAATTTTCATAGGTTGACTTTGACCCTATCTACACATTTTACTTTGACTATTTTTTAGTTTGACTTTAACCCTTTTTACACATTTCACTTCGACTATTGTTTTTCATTTGTAGTAGAAAGAAAACATAATGATTTGAGATCTTGTTTGATTCATCTCAATATCTATTTTCAAGGTACCAATTTTTTTATAATTTTACTAATCGATAGTTAAAAATATTAAAGCGTATAGTATTGCATTGATAAATGTAAAAAATCAAATGTTATAATCGATAAAAAAAACAGAGGGATTATTAAGGTTTAGTACTAAATAAGCAACTCTAGAGACTAAAGGTTGGTTCTTATTTCTTCATGGTTTGATTAGCTTTTCTTAGTCATATAAATAGCCATAGCAAAGTAATTAGATGTCTTGCCTTGTCTTCCAACGAGAGTGTGGAACAAGTAGATTACCTTGATCAGATTGATGAACAATGCATGGCGTCTTTTTCTTCTATACTATGGGCTATATGGGTTCATAGGAACGAAGTCATCTTCAGGAAAGTTACCCCGAACCCGAGGAAAATTATGGAAATTCATAAGGATTCATTTCAAAGATGGAAGAGCTCCAGCACTGTCTCAAAGAGACAGCTTTCCCACAAGGGAGTGAACTCCGAAGCTCGTAGCAGAATCATCAGCTACAAATTAGGCACAGGAGACCCAACTGAGTGACTAAAAATTCAAATAGATGGATCATGGATACCAGGTGGAAGGGGAAAACCTAACAAATGGGAGGCTGCTGTAGCTTGGATCAGTGAGGACAGAGAGCGGAGATGCTGGGGAGCAGAAAGAGTCTATGCGTCAGGTCCACTCCAATCGGAAGCAAAAGCCCTTTTGCATGCTTTACGTAAAGCTACTCCCATCACACAAAAAATCCATATCATAACGGACTGCGTGACGATGGTCAACGCCTTGTTAGATCCGTTAAACACTCCGAGAGAAATTCTCTCAATTTTAGAGGACTGCAAACTAGAGATATCAAAATGTAATTTATTCATATGTTCTAAAGTCCCTAGGATGAATGTGTCTATGGCTCATGACCTGGCTACCAAAGCCAGGAAGGGTCTTCTCCTGTAATATGTTTGCCTACCATAGCTGCCAAAAAAAAAAAAGAGTCAGCACGTGACAAGTTGATATATTAGAGGAATAGTTTTACCTACATACTCAAGCTACCATTTTAAGGATATTGTTCTCTTTTCACAAGTTGTCACCACACAACTGCACACAAGTGTTAAGCAAATAGTCATGATTTTTTGTAAATAATTATGAAATAAAAATAGAAACAAATTAACAAAGAAAAAGATCTGAGGCCATTTTCCATTAGAGTAGGCCTTTTCTTCCTGAAGTGGGTCATTTATCGTACCTATAAGATGAGTTAATTGTCAACATTAAGTATCTACAATCACCTCTGTAAGGGCTTTGCAGCAATTCGACCTATCATTTATTAACTTTTTTAAATTGCCATCATTTACTCTTTTCACCGGGTGTTTTATACCTTAAAATTAGGCAAATAACCTAACTCTTGGTTTAATTATCTACAATATCAAAAATCAACTCTCTATTAATGGTGTTACCTCCTATTCAATTTCAAGAGTATGGCAGAGTCATTACATGTATTACATGCATCAATAGGGGCTGATTATTTGATTACAATATGGTACAATGATATTCTAGTCTACTAACAAGCTAAGTTCAAATCTTTTTCTCTCACAATTCGTATGCCACTTTTTAATCATTTTTTTGTATTGGTTGATCATCATTTTGAATATTTAAATATTGGAAAATTTGCCAAAAAAATTCTTATAAAAGTTTAATTTTGCGGAACAAATCTTAATTTTTTTTTATAACAAAAATCACAACATTAATTTTTTTTGTAAAAACAAACCCAACGCCACCCCACCCCCTAACCCAACCCCACCCCCAGCCACCGTCTACCCTAACCCACCCCCATCCCCTGCGCCTCCTCCACCACAGCGCCATTGTGCTCAACGACAGCTTCTGATGAAGACGTGTTGATCGCTGGAACCGCCGCAAAACAACTCATTCAATCAAAAATTTTAAACAAGTTTCAAAACACTCTGGGCAAATTTCGAATCATTTTCGAAAATTTTAGGCATTTTTCGAGTAGATTTTGAGCGAATTTCATTTGAAAAACAAGTATGTTATGTTGAATTCATTTAAAACAAACTTATTTCATAACTTGGCAAGCTAAGTCAATATTTAACCAACTCTAAAATCAATTTTGGGAAAAAATTAGGATTTTATTCATAAACTTCAACTTAAAACCAAAGTCAACAATTATACTAGATAAATCTGCAATTTGTTAAAACCCTCAATTCAATTTTACAAAAGCTATAATCAATTTGTTGAATTTTGGAACAAGAAATTCGCTAATTTTTCTAGTGAAAAAACGGCAGGCTCAACCACGAAGGGAGGGGGTTTCGTGGTGTGGGAAGGGGACGAGGGAGAGGGTTTCGCAGTGGGGGGAAGGGGAGGAGGGAGCCCAGGGAGGGGGTGGGGCTAGGTGGGGGAAGAGGAGCAGTGGAGGAGGAGGGGAGGAGGTAGGGTGGGGGGACAGAGGTGGACAGGGTGGGAGAAGAGGTGGGGGTTTTAGTTTAGTTTTTGTTAAACTGCAAATAGGAAAAACAAGTGAAATGTCGGAAATGTTATAGTCAACACCGAAAAATGGCGTTGGGTTTGTTTTTACAAAAAATGAATGTCGTGGTTTTTGTTTTCAAAAAAAAATTTAAAACTTTTTTTCGCAAAACTGAACTTTTATAAGGTTTTTCTTGGCAAATTTTCCTTAAATATATAATGATGGATCAGAGTGAGAACAACAATCAATAACAAATGACACACAAGTAATACATAGACTTATGAGACAGAAGTTTAAGATGCCATTACACATAGGTTTCGCCTGACCTTGTAATAGGCCAAACAACATTAGTTAGCCATCATCATACTTCTTTGACAACTGAAGCGTCTAAAATACCAATTAAGAGTATGAACAATAAAGTTGACTTACAAATAGATCTTACATGACATTCCATTTTTCATATGCAGAAATGGCCCTTCTGAGACTAGGTTAAGGCCTCAAGGGATATATGATAAGTTGATAATGTCAATTTGTTAAGTTGTTTATAACATTAGAGTTAATATCTTGATTCTTGAAGCATCCAACTATAATTCTACATATTAAGGAATTAGGCTGATAAGTAGTACATAACCCCTCTTTAATAGTGAGGGATTAGTTCTCTGGCTCTGCGGATACTGAACTATTTGTCAGCTTCACCGGCATTTCATGGTTATGCCTTCCCTCATATGTCGTTATAAAGGTCGTAGGATCGTCCAATGCTCTTTCTACATGCTTCCGTACATTACATTTGAGGCTGGTGCAACGGTAGTAACTTCTGCGTGAAAAAAATAGTAAGTCAAATCTAATAATATAAACCTACTTCAACCTTTTAGTCTAAGTGCAATCATTAACACGAACTTGATACCCCTCAAAAAAGATATCACAAGCCTGGCAATTTTAGACAACTAATAGCACGATGGTCACCAGCCTGGGAAAAACAGCTTAGAACTAGTTCCTGTCTCACTACTACAACCTCTGTATATTCTAACAGAAGCAGCAAGTCCATCCTATTTACCTCGTACTCATTTCACTCTACGGCTATTCTTTAAGCGCTCATGGTAATGCTATTAGTTGTCTAAATTTAAGTTTTCGCAGTTTTGTGAGAGTGTCAAGTTGATGTCTATGATTGCGTTTCGGCTGAAGTTTGTGTGTTTGAGTGCACCACCAAAATTAATTATCAGTTATCAGTTCTACTTTTGCCTGAACTAGTTCGAACATTGGTTATTCAACTACTTTAAATTACACTATCATCATGATAGCTATACTGAGAAAGGAAGTATATATTGAGTTTTAGGTCTTGTGGCGGTTTACTGCTCATGGTGAATGACATCCAAAAGGCAATTGATTGGACTCATTTGGAGGCAACTTTGAAGCAAATTGATCGAGCAATCAAATTCACCTTAACAGACAATTTGGTTGAATGAGGTTATGAGAATGATCATAAGCACTAACCTGGGGTACGAATTTCCTTTCACTACCTTCTGGCCATATTTTCTCCAGCGAAAGCCATCCCCCATTATCTCAGGCTCAGTGTTGTTATGCACCCAGATACGAGGCTCTCGTACACTTTTACCTGATTTTCCTGCCTCATTGTTTTGATTTTCCTGTTTCCTGATGCTGATAAAAAGGACAAAGTCCATGTACAATACTTTAAGACATGGGTGGTAACAGTGTAAAAGATAATAAGTCATCTGCCAATGGCTAATTGCCATTAAATTATATCTTACCTTCTCTTCCTTTTTGTTCCATCATTATCAACCTTCAATCCTTTCACGGGTTCTTCACAACCCCCGTCAAGTCCAGATGTATCTTCAATGGTCATGTCACCCGCACCTTGCTTTGCGAACTCAACAGGATCATCACACGACGGAACAAATTGTTTTTCAGTAAGCGTAGACTTCTTGGAAAAACGCACTGCATTCTCCATTTGTCTCTCAGAAACTTCATTATTGCAGATATTATCATACAATTTGTGGCCGTTGCCATTGAAATCTTCATCAAGACCAGGAATGGCCAATTCCTGCCCTTGTACTCCAGATGGGTTGCGCTTGCCATGATCTGGCTTTGTATGGTTATGCTCTCCTTTGTACACGATTTCTGTTATTTGTCCATCTAATGATCTCTCCACCTTCTTTTTCACCAGGCAATTCGGATGTGTACATTTATAGTAACTTCTAGGATACTCACTACCCTTGACTTGTTTTTGCCCATATTTTCTCCAATTATACCCATCGGATGAAGGTCGATCAGCAGCAGCTGTAGAAGAGGTCAACATTATAGGGTCTCCATCTAGCATCTGTTGTGCCATTGTATTGGGATCAACCAATTGAGATAGCTCAACTTCAGCCATGGACAGATTGCTTGATTGCTGATTCCGGAAATACTGAAGCTTGTCCTGTTGTGCAGACACATCAGCCTGAGGTAGTGCTTGTTGATGATTTATATCGGAATTTCCCTGGTCCATAAGTAATTAGAAAACAAATTTAATCCTTCAAAACTTCATTTGATTTCTCTAGCGTTTATTTTCTCACTAGAATTTAGAGTCAAGTTGTCTTTTTGATAGTTTCAAGAACAATCAAACTTCTCTTTCGGTTTAGCTTATATCGTAGCTTGCGTGCTTAGTGTCTATGCTAATCTGTGCGGATCTTGACCCTTCTTTACCACTATACTCGTTATATTGGTGTAGTTAGGTTTGAATTTGAGTCTTTGTTACGCGACACAAAAGCTCTCTATCAAGACTATGAGGGAGGTCATTCTAAAAGATCTATCAAGAGTGCATTTAGCAAGAGAAGTTACTTAATATAAGTTTGTCACCAATACTCATGGTGAAGTTATATCGAATTTCTCAACAAGAAGAAAAGGTTTTCATAACTTCCTAGATATGGTTTCTCCAGTACATAATCTAGTATTAGCACAAAGGGGCTTATGTAAATGATGTGATCATATATGTGAATATACAGACATAACATACATCTATATTTCTCTTTCCCAAACCCCTTCCTCTCATTTTCCTTTATCCTTCCTTCTACCTTCTCTTTCCTCCAGTTTTTTACCCTACTCTCTCTTGATTGTAATCTCTAAAGAAACCATCACATCCCGAGTTCAGAAATTTTCATTTGCTCAATGAAATCGGGGAGGAAAACATAACCAGCAGATCTCATAACAAAACAACCTCCATGACCATGAGAACAACATTATAGATCAATATCATAGACCCTCCTGCCCTCAAACGCCTTAATGCTCTATCCGCCTTCTTTTTGCTTCCTTCTATAGATCCCACTTCAAACAATACCGAAGGCTAGTGGCTAATATGCATTGAAAATCAGAAAAGAAACAAAGAATTGTACTAACCATACTGGCCATAAGAGAAACAGTTGACTTGGATACAACCTTTGCCAGTGGTTTGAAGATGGTGGATTGATTTCGGGCACTCGAAATATCATCAGATGAAGAAAACGGAGCTGCACCGGAAGCGTTGGCCTGTGATAGTGAGTACAAGTGTACAACAGTGATCAGAACAGATGATTAACTGAAATAATATTTTGCTCCATCAACAGAAATACGAGACTTGACCTGAATATTTTTGGCAAGAGGAGCCTGACTAGTTGTGGCCCTTGTGGGATTAACTCTCACGGTTTTGGGCCTAATTGCAGCAACTGCCATTTCAGAGCATGTATGCGCAGGTGGTGGTGAGGCATTGACAGGACCAGCAAGAAGTTCTGAGAACAGTCTAAAGTCTGTACAGTTAGGCCTTGAAGCTATTGGCCTTGATACGACTACTCGGTCTATCTCCTTCACCTCCATCCCCTATGATATACAACAAAGTGACTATTAATTATAAGGCTCTAAAATCAGGCTTATGCAGGATTAGTATTAATTACTTGCTTCAAAAAGTCTGTTCAATTATTGTTGTGCAGCAAATATAAATTGTTGGTGCAGCAAATATAAATTACAGATAAACTCCACATGACTGCACAACTGAACTAGTCGAGTGATACACAATAAATAGAAGAACACAATAACGTTTTCATCATTGAGCAAGTGAAAATTGTTACACTAACAGCTACATGATTGACATCAACATAAGTCCAATGCTCTTAGAAAGCTCCTCCTCGATACAGGCTATCTCCAGTTCACCCTTGATCAAGCAAACAATAACGCTCGACTACTACATACAAAATAAGAAGCACAAGCATTCTCATGAGTTATTTCAACATCATAATTCAAAAGTCAAAGACCTCCTTGATTCACCACATCAATTGGCTGGGTATTCGCCATGACTTATTCCAGTACCATTTTACCTACTTCCCTAAACCCTCATGAACAGCAATTCAAAAAATGCGAATTGGTACATGTACTGATGCAGGTGTAATACTTTCGGGAAAAATTGAGGAATTTTGGTGGCGAACTGCGTTCCAGTACCGATTTTTGTATTGCAAATTAGATATCACCTGTCTAGAAACTAGAAAGCTCTCAATCACAAAGTTAGCATCATAATCTATTATGACTTGATTCGGACACCACGCTGAAAAGTTAAGAGAAGAAGCTACCCTACTATTGTCATCTAATTACAAAATGCCAGAAAAGTGCCACCCATTACCCATGACTCTATGGAAGTTGGAAAAGGAAACTGAACTTAGCTGCAAGTTGAAAATGGAGTTTCTAGACAAATTGTGGACTTTTTAATAGGATGGAGAGGCACCTCTAACCAGCACATTGACATCTGACAAGCAATTAATTTCCTGCCTTATGACTAGCTAGAAGTTCAGTTAGATTGAAATGATATAATCTAGCAAGATCACTCATCAGCAGCAGTGTTACCTAATTCACTAACCTCCCTGTGAATCACGAACCGAAAGAAGCGAACCATAGACCATTTTGGGCTGTTTTTGGCACATTTTGGGTGAATTGCGAATTCAAAAAGAGAATTAGCAGCATGTAACCAATTAATTAATCTAAAAACTTGAACTAGAACCAAACTCTATGCCAGACAAAATTAACCCAGTTTCAACCAAACCCATCTGAATATTCATTCATTTTATTGATTTGACTTTTCATACAGAAAAAAATTTGACAACAACTAACAAAAAACTGAACTGATATAACCTATGTTACTTATACACAGATTAAGTGTCGAACTCAGCCATTTTGTAGAAAGTAAGTCAAGGTTTTAGTTAAAAACAAAGTATCCATGTGTCGCACGGCACAAACGCGACATGCAATTTTTGAGGTAAATGAGGGTGTCGAAGCACATAAGATATAACATAAGTCATACTCATAAGGCAAATTCCCAGAAACAAAATGGATTCAGTCCATATATAAGTAAAACAGCACCAAATTACCGTTGAAACTGAAAAAAAAAAACTGAATTAAATTAAGGTGAAGCAAGAAAATGATACCTTTGCTTTATTAGCAGAAACAAATGAGTGAGTTATCCTTTTTCAAGAGATTAGTTAATAGTTGAGATGTATGTACTTGAGAGATTAAAGCATGGGTAGAAATAGGATAAGAGATTAAGAAAGGAGGAAGGTGAAATTGATTATACATGAACATGGTGATGAAGGGGGTGGATGGATGATGATGTTCTTGCTAGATTTGGTTGCAACGTTTACTTCCAACTACCAGTCAAGTTTATATGCACGAGCTTTGACTCCTTTATATACATACACAAACAACCACCAACACACACCCAAGCTTAATAGAGCTAGAGCCCGGTGGTTAACCCGGCCCGTCGGTATATGATCGCACGAGTACAACTTTTATCCTATACACAGATGTGTGATGAATATCTATATCCAGATTTATTTTTTTAATCATTACACATTTGAAAAACACTAAATGAGCAAGATTCATACTAATATAAGGGAAGTTCCAAGTCAATAAATAAATAAAAAATACCTTTGAGTATATGATGCTCATCCTATACTAGGATATAGGATGAATGAACTTCTGTGCAAGTTTGGTGGCTCGGCATAATAAGAATTTAATCAATATTGTCATTATTAACTGTTGAGGTTATATGTTGTAGTAATAAACGAAGTTTTTTTATTGATTCGAGTTTCAATTGGGTTAAGGTTATAATTGAGTTAAGTTGCTCAAACATAGACAAGTTCGAATCAGGTCACATTAAAGTCTAGAGCAAATGGTGTATAATGATGAATCAGTCACGAAAACATGACTAATTTCAATATACGTTTTATATTTAGCTTAGATCAAATTTATTCTATGTTTAAGATTAATTCTAACCAATGTCAAATTATTTTAGATCAATTAAATTTGGTCAAGTCAATTCTATGTTGATTTTGCTTGACATTAGAATTGGATTACCTTATTTTACGTCCAGTTGGAATTAATACACATAAATCGAAATTTAATTATTTCAATTGGACATGTAACAAGTCACACATAAATAATAAGTCGTTTCATTTATAATGAGTCAAATTTATTCATAACATGCAGACTCACTTTCAAGACTATTGAAATTGAGGCTACAAGTAAGTCTTTTCAAGTACAAAGAAATGTTTTTTGCTACCCTTTCTTAAGATGCAAAATCTGCTTCAATAAGAGAGTATAATCCGCCCAAGATAGATACCGAAGAAGGAAGCTCATCTATCAATCTTCAAACCCATATTTCAATATTTTTATACTTACCTACACATGATGATGCATCCTAACGGGAGAAAAGAATCAATTCCACTTATTTTTTAGTTATATTTCCACTCATCTTAGTTCCTTAATACTCAAGTTTAGCCATTTTCAACTCCAAATTAAAATTTACTACCACTAAAGTATAAATTTATGGAAAAATTGACAGGAAAAATCCCACATTTGCCCGGTCTTCCACCATTAGTACCACCTTCAATTTATCCAGCAATAATTTCACATTTAACCCCCATATTCTTCCATTGGTACAGGATGACGACAACCTGTTTGACCATACTAAATTACCATTGACTTTTTAAAAAAACTTAAAAAAAAGAAAATTCCCTCCCTCCCCTCCCCCACTACCGAAATACACCACATTCTCCACCCCAGCCCCCCTAAAGTCACCCCTCCCTCCCCACCTCCGAAAAGAATCCCCTTGCCCCGAAAACACCCCACCCTCGCCGGACGTGGAGAAGGAAGAAAGCTCCCATTCTTCGTCGCTGTTTATAGTAATAGGAGTTTCAAGTGGTGTGCCGTGGTTGGGAGGGGGTTTCAATGGGGTTTGGTGGTGGGGAGTGGGTTTCCGGTGGGGTCTGGGGGTGGGGATAGGGTTTCAGGTGGCTTTGCTAGTAGTTCTTAGGTTGATGGTGGTGTCTGGTTGTGGGGAGCGAGTGGTGTGCCATGGTGGGTAAGGGGTTTCGAGTGGTGTGCGGTGGGGTCTAGTGGTGGGGAGAGGGTTTTCGGTGGGTTTTGGTGGTGGGGAGTAGGTTTCCGGTGGGGTTTGATGGTGGGGAGTGGGTTTCCGGTGGGGTGGGTGGCAGCAGTGAGGGAAGGGGAGGGAGGGTTTTTCTTTTTTTCTTTTTAACTTTTTTTTAATAACTTTGATTTAAAACTTTAATTAAAATTTTAAATTTAAAATATACTTAATTAGCTATTACTCACGTAATTAGGAAGATTATCCATGATTCTAGGTCATCAACAAGTAACGGACCAATGAGAGAATATAGGGGTCAAAGGTGGGATTATTGCTGGATTAATTGCTAAGGTGGGATTATTCCTATCAATTTTTCCTAAATTTATTACCACTTAATTATAAATTTACTACTATTCATTAAGTAAAACTCTTTTGTTTCGCTGCAAGATTGCAACTAGAGTTATCAATCTCTGACACGACAATACATGTTAAGACGACAAAACCGACACAACATGAACAAAAAGCTACTAATAGAAAACACAAAGTTGATCCGGCACGACACAAAATCAACCCAAACACAACCAAAATAGATTAATTTACCATATTTTTCAATTATCCTATGTATTACACCGTTGATAAATTTTATATTTCATACAAAATAAACACGATATCAAACCCGAACACGACCCTACCCGACACGTTTGCCACCCCCTCCCTACTTGCTACTTTTGGGATGGTCGCTTCGGGACTTGCGGTGTTATTTCACAGTTCGCACTTCACACAAATCACACTTCACACAAATCACACTTCAGACCAATCTATCCGCCAAAACTTGGGAGATTTTGATTTATATTCAAGAGAATTGATTCCTTCTTCATTACTTCTCTTTCGCGCAAATCACTGAATCATCTTCATCATTATCATAATCGCAATTGCGCAAAATCCACATCGTCGTATTCATCCTTTCGACATTGATAATCTAGTGTTCAATCAATCTCGAACTACTTCAAAAAGTTCCACTCTACAGTAGAAAACAATCAAAATTCAGCACAAAAATCATTCGTTACATCAAAATCAAACTTATCTAATGATCTGAGAATCGAGTTCATTAGAATCAAGAATGATGAGAATTCAAGCTCAAAGCAAGCACCGACATACAATTCTGCATCTAGTTTGCATTGTCGTTATTTTCTGTCTCTTCGTTTTCTTCATTCAATCTTCTATCTTCACTGGTTTGCATTTCTCTATTTACTCTTTAATCCTGTTTTTTAGCTGCATTTTTCTATTATTTAGTGGATTTTGTTGATGAATTCACTCTTTTTTTCGTGATTTATTGTGTGGATGATTTGGTGCAGGTAGTGAAAAGCTAGATCTTTCAACTAGGTTAGAAATTGAAGTGCTGTCTCAGTTCCAAAGCAATGTTCAGCAATGTGTGGTGAGTTTTCAAAATTTTTGCATAATTTTCTGCGTTTTATTGATTTTTTTGTTGTCTTAGGGCGTGTTCGTTACATTTTTTTGTTGTTAGTTTTCAAGATGAACATGATTAGAATTGATACAACTGATTTTAAGTTTAGTAAATTTATATCACATGACTATTGATTTTTTGTTGTCTTAGGGCGTTTGCGTTACAGTTTTTTGTTGTTAGTTTTCAAAATGAACTTGATTAGTATGAATACAACTGATTTTAAGTTTAGTAAATTTATATCACATGACTTGATTTTTTGTTGTCTTAGGGCGTGTGCGTTACAGTTTTTTGTTGTTAGTTTTCAAATTAACATGATTACTATGAATACGACTGATTTTAAGTTTAGTAAATTTATATGACACGACTTCAAATCATAAAATCAGAAATTGGTTACTGTGATACAGAATGGGCCCTGAGTTTTATGGTTTTTAGTTTCTTGATTGTATTTGGAAAGTTTGAGCTCTTTAATTTGATTGTAAATATTGAAGGCATTAGGTCGTAAATCGAACCTATTAACTAAGGCTCTTCACAACTTTCTGACCAGTTCATGTCTCTAATACTGATGCCAAAACCTTTTGATCTGAATTTTATGTTTGGAAGACTCAAACCTAAGTATCTATATGTTTTTGAGGTGCTGGAGATGGGCATGATGAGGTAATCTGAGAGTCGGAGTAAGAGTAACAGGCGTTGCATGTCCTGTTTTGCTACAGTTTGAAATTGAGGGTATTGTAGCGGTGTAGCCAATGTCTTGCTGGAAATTTGCGTTTGAGAAGTACCTTGAAACATTATGGGTGTGTGCATATTTTGAAGAGCCTTATGATCTTAAGAAACTAGTTTGTTTGGTATATACTGTTGATGTCTAACAATATGATGTGTTTATTATTTTAAATCGTTTCATTTAGTGTTGGTTGCAAACATCTTCAATGCACTATTTCATTAAAATGTAGTCAGCCACTTTTCCAGATACTTCCTGAAGCTTCACCGCACTGTGTTTGTTATGATGCTTTTCAACTTCAATGTTCCTTCATTCCTCATTTCTACTTTGAGATGTTGTAGAAGATTTCTCTGCTTTTCTGGTATTGTTGATTTTGTTATATAACAATACAACTCTTCTTTGAAGGATTTTTCTTAAATTGTGTCTCATTCGGCAGTGATGCTAATATTAGATTATTAGTCATGGAGTATCTTTTGAGCTGATTGCTTCTTTTTCCTTTGACCAAAGATAGAATTAACCTTTTTTTTATATATCATATGTGAAACTTGTTTCAATTTTTATCGTCCATTATGCCTCATGTGTTATGACTTAGAGAAACCAGAAACCCTTGTAGGCAAAGAGAGGACTTGGACTTACAGCTCATATTATTGACCACTGCAAATTGAAACTCAAATATCCTGAAGGCACTAACAGTACATGGGTACATCTCTTATACCTGTATCCTTTTTTCGGTGAATTTGTTTAACTTTGAACTACTCCATTCCGAAATAACTTTTCTATGCAGGTTAACCAGCAGTTCAAGAAGAAGGAACCATTAGAGTATGACTATGATGTCTGTGAAGCAATATTACTTTGGGAACAGGTCAAACCACTTAATCTTATAGTGTATGCATCATGGTTCAGGAAATGATGTCTAATGATGTGTTGATTACTGCAGTATCGGAACGTCACGACAGTATTGACAAGAGAATATCTAGATGTTCGTCCAGATGGTTGGTTAGACTATGCAGCAAAAAGGATAGCCCAATTGTATGATTCTTAATTTATGAAGAGTGTTACCTATTTTTTGTTGCTTTGTCTTTACTTAAGTTTCTCTTGGTCTCTATTGCAGATTATTTGGTTATCTTGCATCAAACTGATCTCCTGTTTTACGTTATGTCAGGGGAGACAAGAAATGCTATAATAAATCTCTTTGTGATGAGCTTCTTAGTCCTATCTTACCAGCCACACCTCCTTTTCATCCCCGTCAGTTCGAAAAATGTGCAGTGGTTGGAAATTCCGGAGATCTTTTGTTGACAGAATTCGGTGAAGAGATTGATAGTCATGATGCAGTGATTAGAGACAACGAGGCTCCTGTTATTGAGGTGAATCTTTAGAATACATGATGATTTTGTATTCAGCTTACAATTTGGGTACATTGCAGCTAGCATTTGTAAAAAGCATCAAACTCTATGCTTCTTGTGTAACTGTAACTATCTTCATTTGTACAAGCATTACGATTCGGTTGCTGTTGGGGGAAGGAGCTGAAAATATTTTCAAATTAATGCATCTAATCTGACATGAAACAACAATTTTACTATGGGCATCAGCTGAGGCCCTGAGGGTGTTAAATTATGTATATGTTGATATTCTGCAGCAGTCATAGTTAATATATATTCTGTTATGTAAATTAATCTTACATGATTAAATTATATATATTTGCTGAAGTGTCAAAGACTGAATCATTCTCATGCTTGTCATCAATTATGAACTTGAATCAAATATAAACTCTTCTGCAAATACGACATTTTCCCCTTAGATTACACTATAATGTGTTGGTGTGTGGCATATCTACTAATAAATGGGCTTTTTCTGTAGCCTAATTGCTTTCGATTCTTTTTCCTTACCAAGGTTGTTTAATAGCTATCTCATTTGATTTCCATGGATATAATGCAGAAATATGCCAAAAATGTTGGTATGAAGCGGACCTTACGTCTAGGAGTTAGAGGCACGGCTCGCAACATGATCAACATTCTCAAAGGGGCTCGTAAGTTGTAAATCCATTTCTTGCTTTATTGTTGATTATTATATTTGTGTCGGGAATTAATGAAGTTTATTCCGGTCGTAGAGAAGAAAAAGGGCAGGCTAAATGGAGTCTATTGGTAAAAAGAATGCCTGTTGGGGGAAGGGAGGCCTTTACATGAAAAATGAGGGGCATACTTTTCATCGATAAGGATATAAAGGGCTAGCTACCCTTAACAGTTACAACTTACAAGTCCACCCTCGAACTCCACTTTCCATTACCTTTTGTTCTCGGTTCCGTAAGGTTTGGGCATCGAGACAGATGAAATCCTATTCCTTGCTAAAATGACAGAAGGAAATGGGCAAATTAAATAGTTGATAGCATAGAGGAAGTACTCCATCTTTTCTCCTGGCTAGATAGATTGACAGAGTGCTGTTGGGGGATGGAGTATCAGTTGTATTTCTTACCTTTTTTTGTTTCCTATGCAGCCGAGGAAGTATTTATCATAAAAAGTGTCACCCACAAAGACTTCAACGAGATGATAAAGGTGATAATTCTTTCTCAAGTGTTCACATGATAATGTTACTTCCTTAAATACCATTTTGCTGGCAAAAATTCCCAAAAAGGAAATAAATCCAAAACCGTGGTTCTGAAGTGATTGTGCTTGGTTACGGATTTTGCTGATGGTTTGACTGAATGTTGGATGTGGTTTTCAGCGCTTGTTGTTGGACTTCTTATCTTCTGTTTGCATTATTTTATATGTCCTCTTTTATTCCTTTCTCCTCTTCTTATGTTATGTTGTCCTAGGGTGGTGGAGACTCTTAATCCTTAAATATCTAAACTACTATACTGGTCCTCTTTCTCTTCGATCGTGTTATTTTAATGATGATTAGGGGCTAGGAAGCATCTTTTGTGGTGTTATCTTGTCAATCTAGGTGTTTTATCAGAAACAAAAATACATTATTTTACCCTTTGTGTCATCGAGAAGTTCTCTATCTATTGGTTCATGAATATTATCTCCGTTTCATGTTAATTCTATTGGTTGCAGGGGATTCCAAATCCAGTTTACCTGTTCCAGGGAATTGTGCTGCGGAGAGGTGCCAAAGGGACAGGAATGAAATCCATAGAGCTTGCGCTTTCAATGTGTGACATTGTCGACATATATGGTTTTACTGTTGATCCTGGGTATAAGGAATGGTGAGTTTTGCCACTTGTCATCTATGTATATATTAAAAAGCGTAAGCATAGATTGCAATCCGCCACATGTCACTCTCCCTTCTTTTTAACAATATTTTATCAACGATATTCTCATTAAAAAGTGCAAATTGTCCATGATAAGTTTCGATCCCGCGACCTCGAGTATGGAAGATAAATGCTCTAACCATTGCGCCAGTACATTATTGTTGGTTCTTTTATCAATATTATATGTTTTCAATGAATAACAATAATTAAGTTACAATATTTAAATAGTAATTACAAATAAAACTACTGATTATAACTTTTTACTAACATCTTTCTACACCAAATTTTACTTGTCTTAAATTAGTAAAGTATAATACAGATAAATCCTAGAGCATCGCCTGGCCTAAATACTAGTTTTGCTTCAAATGCTGACCTTACTGGTCTGTGGTATTGCACTTTCCTTTTGCCAAAATGAAGAGGGGAGCAGTTAGGGAGGGAAGAGCTAGATAGGGAGCATATTCAAGTTGAATGGATATGTGTTTTGTGTGCGCAATACCTTGAAGAAGCTAGAGTTTCTTTTTGTTCACAAAGATCCTTTTCTCAGGAGATAAATTTTGGAGAAGCCGCTTTGCTGACATTAGGAACTAGGATCTCAAATTGGCAGTGCAAACTGCTTTCTATAATATGTGGTCTTGTCATTATGAGAAATAAGTTAAATTTTGGATGTCATTTAAGGGTTAAGACTTAAGAGGTTGAAATCAGTGTCGACTTGTATGAAATAAGAACTTCAATGTTATAAAAACAATGTTAGGGGATAATCTACCTTCAAAATAAATGTTAGGGGATAATCTTAAGGCAAGTAGACATCTGGGAAGAAATGAAAGATCAATATGACCAACTAATGAAGATGAGCTGATGAGGGGTAAAAAGATTATCGTGAGAAAATTTAATTGGTGGAATTACAGAAGAAAGACGCTTGTACGTGGGACGATGATTATCTAATGATGATTGTCAACACGCCAAGTCAGCTTAAAGTGTGCTCTCTTCACTGTGAATTCCCCTGATGTGAACTTATCTGCATTTGGATTAAATTCATATGACCTCGTTGGCCAATTAGCTTGTTTGAACTTATTGTAGTTGTGAATTGAATTTGGGTTGCGCTTTTTGGACATGAAGCTAACTTATTAGAACTTATCGAACTTATTATAGTTGTGAATTGAACTTGGTTAGCTCTTATTAACCCTAAATCTAACTAAACAGAACTTAGGCCCTCAATTCGAGTCATAAATTTACCTTATCCGAACTTGAATTAAGTTAATATACGGTGCAAGAGAATAGAGTCTTGGAGCTCTTAGAGAAGATAATGGAGGTTGGTACTTTGGACACACTACAAAAGGGGAGGAGGGGAGGGGTTAGCTGCTTGGTACTTGCCATTTGGTTACATAATTTGGGAAAGTAAGATAAGTGATTTGGACCAGTTAGCAACAATTTTGGGGCTTTTTTTTTTTTTGCACTCAGCTTATATTATGGAGTTAGCCTCTATCGCATGTTTGAGGTGAGAGCATTGCTGTTAAAATCGCGATTAGTGTAGAATCATTCAAATATAGTTGTACGATTCTATTCGATCCTATACCTTTCTTTCAACTAGCGAAACTTGACAAATATATACTTCCTCTGTTTTTTAATACTTGCACCATTTCCCATTTTTGGAAGTTACAAAATACTTGCACCATTTCCTTTTTTGGCAACCAATTCTCTCTATCTCTCTCCTATCACATGGGTCCACTTTTTCTTTCTCTCTATCTCTCTCCTCTCCTTAAATTTTGTGCATCAATTCAATGGTGCAAGCATTAAAAAACAGAGGAAGTATTTGATTAAACCATACCAACAAAGCTACTAAAAACATATAATATTATTGCTATTAATCTAATGGTTAAAAAAATAATGATTTTAATTTTCTCTTTTTAAACCTATAATATGCGTGTGTATCTAGACCATGCGTGTTTGTAGAATCATATGATTCTACGATTCGATTATACAATCGGATTCTGAGAGGCCCTTCCGATAAGTAGAATCCAAATTCTGACAACCTTGGGTGAGAGTTTTAATTGTTTGCAAATGCAAACAATAATTCATTTCTTTTACATGTTGTATGGTATGAGGGGTGGCCGGGTGGGGCAATGGTTTCCGTTCCTTGAGGTAACTATTTCCACAAAGTATACTATTATCCTCTTAACCCTATGATAACACATTTTGTCGTCCTCTGTATTTCCCTTCCATAATTCAGGTGACAATTCTTGCTACCATGCTCCCCTCTACTTGACTCCATTCCCTTTTTCGTGCATGATTTGAACTAAACATGCAACCAGTCTCTCTGGAAAGTTAGAGCTATATACAAGTATCACTCTTTTTTCTGTTGTGGAGCGCTTTCAGTATTTGGGTGGAAGTTGGCAAGAACTTCTCTTTGACATCTTCTGTAGCGCCTTGAAGTGCAGTTGAGTGGAATTCATAACATGATGGTTTAATATGCATGAGCTGGTGTTAGTTTGGTCTCAAGATATTTGAAATGTCTCAATTGCTTTGGGAAGCTTCTGAAAATGTCAGATACTAAAATCTTGCCAAAATTGGTTCGTTTCATCTGCTGAAAATGCTTATTATGCTTTCATTGGTCCATTAATCTTGATCATTAAAGCAATTGAGATTGAAAAATTGTTTGATTGGATTCTCCATTGAACAAGTCAAGAGAATTATCTTTACTCTACCTTTGACAGTATTACTTTGCAAACCTGATCCAACTTCATTAATGAATGATAAGTGTCTGGAAGTAATTTCTCATTCTGCCCGGTTTGTATTTGGTTTATCGGTTTACAAATCTGTTGACCTGATAGGCTGATACAATCTTTGAGTTATGTCAGCTCATATCTTCTAACACTGTATAAAATATGAGTTACTAAGTGATGATTTCTCTAGGACTAGATACTTCTCAGAACCCAGGAAAGGACACAACCCACTTCAAGGAAGGGCATACTATCAGCTTCTCGAGTGCCTAGGGGTATGATTGACCTTTTTTCCTTCTCTCTCATCCCTGTGTTTTTTTCTGTATAGAGTGAGATTTTTTTTCTGGATGCAGGTGATAAGAATACACTCGCCAATGAGAGCGGAAAGGAAGGAAGATTGGTCAAATATACCAACCCGAGATGCAATAAAGAGAGCTCACACTGCAGCTATACGTTTGAAGCAGATTGAGACAAGTCAAGTTGGCGATGAGGGGCAGTTTAGGAATTGCAAGTTTTGGGGTGAAAAAGGCGCCGATTACAATGGGCCTGTCTCGGGCTCTCCAGACATGAGTGAAGTCAGAAAAAATTCAGCCTACAGTAAGTGGGAATTGATGCCCATTGAGAACCTGAGAAAGGAAGCACAAGAATACTACAGGCAAATGGAGGGGGTTTCGTTGTATAAGGTGGATGGCAATAAGTTGGACGATCTCGTTTGTATAAGACACGCTTTAAAATCTGCAGAATAATTGATATCTTTAGCCTTAGAACCCTCATTCTGAGCCAATTCTGCTCAATTTTTGGTGCAAATGTGCTCATCTGATAGCCTGATTGTCTCTTGTGATGTAACTGCTGTATTTTTTTTTCTTTTTCTCATTTTCTGTAGCATTTTTTTAGAGTAAAACGAGTTCGGAATATGTGAGCTTTATAAGTAATTGGTTGTCTGAACTCTGATGTATGTATGTACAAATGCTGATTAGAAAGAAATATTGATACACTACGATTATTACTTCATATTCCAAGCTTTATTAGCGAAGGGAGCTGATTTGCGAATTGCTATACCCATCTCTCTTTTTTTGGGTGTAAAAGATCCATAAGGCAGAATGAAATCGTTCTCATAAAAGGATGATTTCGTTCTTGTTTACTCTAATTTTGTAGCGTATCTGTAAAAAGAAAACATTTTGGTGGAAGACTTTCCAAATGGGAATGCCCATGAACTCTTGAATGTTATTTTGCATCTTTAGCATCAAGTCTGAGACCATATGAAAATCCCCATCACATTGATAAATTAGGTTTCTGCCTTGATAAAAGGCAACCATAGGTGTATTGTTTCCATTTGAACACACGATTTCATAGATTTTAAATGGATAGAGATTCCAAGAGGACAAGATGGAAGATATTTTAAGGCAAATAATTCAAAACATTTAACTTTTAGTGGGAAAAAAGAAAAACAAAAGAAACCTCCAAGATGATAGGATTTTTGGATAAGGTACTTGGTAAGTCTCCATCATCATTCAAGATATTGCCACTTAGTCACTAAACTTCGTCTAGTATAGTTGGTTGGGGATTTCCCTTATAATCTTAAGGTTATTACAAGGTTAGATCCTCCTAATTGCGGTGTTTGAAAGAAGAGATTCATTTATCTTCCCCCTACTTTCAACATCACGCTTGCAAACGATTGATCAAAAAACCATAACGGTTGCGGTTTGGACAAGGTTCGTCTCCTTAAAAAAATACTGCCACGCAATTATGCATCTATAAATCTTATCCAAACTTACAAAATATCTAGTGAAGAACACCACTTCTTCTAACTATTTAAATTGAACCTTGCTGTTGTTCCAAGGAACACAAGACACCAACCCAAAAAAAATCGTGACTCCAGTTCTCTATAAAAAAAGAGGATTCTAATATAACTATCAAAATGCAGGCTGTTTCTTGCTTTGTACAACCAATTTTTCCTTCAAAATCTGCCATTTTTCTTAGCTCCCCTTCCAAAACACCCACATCTTTAACTAGCAATATTTCGAGCACTTCTCCAATTAAGGCTACTTCTTCAGTAGCCTTTGAACCATTAGCAGTTAATTACAACTCTCAGTTCTCGTAAGTTATCTACACAACTCTTGTAGTTATATGTAATTATTTTATTGAAAAGTAACGCACGATGTTCTACTTTGACTTTTCACGTTTGCCGATTTTGCAACTTTGACTCTTAATATACGTATTATATATGCTCCTATTTTACAAGAAAGATAAGTTCACGTTAAGGAGGGTTTAACTCATACAGTCATACTTAACTCTAACATGTATTTTTTTCGTATATATTTTAGGGTGTTTCCTGCAGAAGCATGTGAAATCCTTGGGGGAGATGCTTGTTCAGCAAATATGTATCCTGAAGTCAAACTTGATAAACCCAAAATGAGTGAAACCAATAGAAAAAGTACTGCCCTTGAACAATATGATAGGGAGTACTTTGATTACGATAGTGATCCCAAAAGGTATACTTCTATAATCTAATTTTTGAAACTTAAATATCATCATCATAAATAGATTATCAAATTATTTTTTTAGTTTTTTTGTGTTTGATGTTGCCTATGTTCAGAAATAATTGCCATATTAATAGGCTAATAGCATAATTTGAACAATTACTATGAGTTTTTATTGTTCTTTTTTGGATAAGGCATACACTATATGTATAGTCGAACTTTGACTACAATTTTATCATATAGTAGGATGCAAGGATGAACGAATCCAACTTTGACTATTAGTTACTCCAATACATTAGTACAAAAATTATAAGATATATTATGAAAATATTTCTCAAGATATATCTAATATATACTCTAAATTTTTTAACCTTTATCTATCACATTATCGAAAATATCAATCATCATGGCCTATTTTTGAAACGTGCGCATGTTGTATTATTCACTAAAGGGTGATTAGATTATTAATAGACTAATTGTAAATTCTAAAATCGTGCAGTGTGTTAAGAGGAGAGGCATGTGATGATCTTGGAGGTGAATTTTGTGAGGCTCCTTATAAGAATGGGGTCTATTAAGAGGGAAATCACGGCCAAATATTGAAAATTTTAGTTCTCCCGCTTAATGTACTTGTATAAGTATTGTATAGACATAGATTTTGGGCTTTGTAAAATTGTAACCATCTCTATAAGTTTTTATGTACGAGGTCTTGACACTTTTGAATCAGTACTACTATATATGTCAACTAGTTTAGTTAGTAAAATCTCGTGTTCGTGGACCGTGATACTTAAGATTAGTATCAAATGTCGTTTGCATCCATGCGATTTATTACACTGTGTAAAGCCCCATCAATCAATGTATTAGTTTTATTACTTTTAATTCAAATCTTCTAGTCTAAACAAACTAGTAGAGTACATTGACATGACTTTGAATTTGTGAAATTATTGAAGTTTTTCTTTGCATGATATGCTCATATGTAGAATACATGAAGGAGAATGCGAGATGGTGTATATTCACACAAGGATGTAGGATGGATATGCTTAACCTTCTGTTGTAACTCTAAACCGTTCAGTTCAGTTCAGATTTGTTTATTATTTGTATTTTGTTAAATATTAATATTATTGTTATTATTTCCTCCGTTTCAAAAAAATGATACACTTTCCATTATAAGCAGTTATTAATGACTACACTCCTCTTTTTTCCTTTTTTTGGTAACTTTTTCTCTCTATCTCTCTCCTACCACATATCTTACCCTACAATCACTCACACAAATAAAAAGTGCCTAGGATTCCGCAAAAAGAAGTGTAATCATTTTTTTGAAACGGATGAAGTATTATTATTGTTGTTGATATATATTATTTTGTTTATTATTGTTACTATTATTATAAGGGCGATGCATGGTTTCGGTTGGTGCAGTTTGTGGTTTACCATATTTTATTTCAATATGAGTGTTCTAATTTGCAATTGTTGTTTTATTTTACAGATTAGATATTCACCATTACATCATACAAATAAGCTACAAAATATTGAAATAATTACAAAGTTGCTAATAATATTAATATTTAAGGTACAAAATCGTCGATATGTTGAATGCTAAAGATACTTTGGCAGTTTGTCGTACGGTTTGATTTCTAATGATTATAGACCAACCCAAAACCGCAAACCGTGGTTTGGCCAAAAGCACAAGCCAACCCACGTTTTTTAGCCCATAAACCAATCAAATCGCGCCAAAACAATTTACGCAACAATTTTGTGTGATCTGACCCAATTATTATTATTGACCCAATTATAGTTAACATAGTCAAAATGATTTAGATTACATAAAAGCATCACACTAACTACAACCAGTCTCTTAGAAAAAAGAAAAGAGAAAATAGGCTTCAAATCTCCACTCAATAGTCATTACAAATACCATTATTAATTGCTGGTGTCTCAACAACCCTATATACTTGCAATTCACATTATTACATAATATGGTTAATTCCAGCATTGTTTCCCAGAGTTGCACAACCAGAAAGAAAAGCAGCTCAAAGCAATGGTGGGATGAAGACCAGCTGGAAAAGATAAAAAACTAGACGTTGAACAAAGTACCTGAGATATTTAAGCATCAAAGATTTGGTCAGACGTATGGCCGAATTCAATCAGCAGAGTACGTATTTCCATTGGCCCGAGTTCTAGAACCAGTTCTGAAGGATCAATAGGTCTCCCTCTCATCACTTTGGATGCCTGAGCAGAAGAGCCTTGAGACTTCCACACCAGTCTCTTTCTTTCCATTTCTGCACGTTCTTGATTTGCCGAAAGATTTGTCTCCGTTACTTTTGCAATCTGAGCAATTTCACAATAGAGACAAGTATAAATTACCAGATACATAATGGAAAGCCAGAAATACCAAATGTATGTGGATATTGCATGCGTTACCTTCTTTGATGGGAAAAGTCTTTTCAGCTCTACATTTGCCATGCTTGAAAGATCTTTGTCTTCTCCAACCTTAAAATCAACAAGAGAAGTGATGATAGTTATACATTCATTGGCTCCTAGGAAACATAGAGTAGATGAAACATGAATCACAAGTTAAAGTAATGGACTGGGCCTGGCTATCTCCAGCATTTTGAAGCTCCTCAGTGAGACTAAAAAACATGCATAAACGTATTGTTATCAAAATGTACGAAACACTACTAATAAAAGATAAAGCTAGACTTTGGTTGTTAATTTTCCTAAAATACAGAATGTAAAATTCCACAAAAAAAGATGGGGGAGTATATGTTTTTGGAAGAACCCAAAAATGATGATCATCTCTGTGGTACCATGGATATCTAAAGAGGTTAGAAAACTCGCATCATTAGAATTAAATTGCCAACTATAACCTTTATTATTATGGCATGATAGTACACATATACTTCCTCTTATTTTTTTCTAATGCTACCAAGTACTTTGGCACGGAGTTTTAAGAGCGTGTTAGATTAAGTAAACGGACAAAATTTTTCATAATTTTTTAAAATGTGGTAACTTAATCACTCCTCTTCATGGTGCCAAATTTCTATAAAAAAGTTTGTCCGTTTACCTAGTCTACCACACTCCAAAAACTGCGTGCCAAAGTACCTGGTAGAATTTAAAAAGAAACACAAGAAGTATATGAGTATATAATGACATATAGAACATCATTACAATATTAGTTTACTAAAAAGAAAATTTTGTTGAGGCCATTAATTGGAAGAAATGGCATGCCCTTGGATATGAAGTAGGAACTCATCATTGTTCCTTCCTCAAAAATGGGTTTCAGGTGGGATAACCTACTATTTTACAATTTGCTTCGTCCTCTTCTTCTGCATCGCATGCTCTCTCCACACACACCATCACTAACTATCCTTTATGTGCTTCCTTCCCTTAGTAAAGGTGCATGTACAGATATTGTGACACCAGGATCAAGGCACTGACAATTATCCTCTATTCAATACAAAAGTACTATTTACTTTTATCTCCATTTTACATACTGCATACAAGGTGAAAATCAATTAGCTCCTCCATATTCCTGAAAGCCTCTCGTTCTTCAGTTAACAAAGAGTCCACAAGCCAGAATCATATAACAAGAAAACGAAACAACCAAAAGTTGCATATAAATAGATGCAGCAAACACAGGAAAACAACAATAGAATGAGGGACACAGCCCACAAGTACCAGAAAATCTTTTTATTAATTGCTGATTCTTACAGGTAAATAATCTATAAAGTAATACCAAAATTCAATAAAGTGCATTATTTTTGCCCACAGCCACATATAAAGAACTTGGTGGTTAAAATACGGTTCCTTATAAAGAGTGATTGCTAATTGGTAAATATTGAAGGAAAGAGGGAACGGCAGTCAGCAAGTTCAGGCTTTTCGTTTTTGGTACAAAAAGACTTGGGCTTTAAGTTTTGGAGAATGGAATGAGTATCAAATATCTTTGACCTTTAGGTTTGAGCGTTCCATTAATGATTAAATCAAAACCTTTTAAGGAAAGTTAAAAATTGGCCATAGAAAGAGATTTTTGACTTCCTTGTGTGTCTAACTCAGATTTGGAAAAAACGGATTGGAACATCGAAGTGGCCAATATATGTTTGCATATTTGAAAGAGACAAACTAGTATTTATACCCAAGCGATGCTTTGGGTTTACATGAATTATACTTTAGTAATTGACAACTAAAATTTAGTGTAGAAGCATGTTAGTAAAAAGTTATAACTTAGTAGTTTTATTAATAGAAGCAATTAAATATTGTAACTTATTGTTTTTCATTGAAAACATTTAATATCATTATGAGTATTGATAAAAGAAACAACAATAAGGTAGTGGCACAATGGTTAGAGCATTTATCTTCCATACTCAAGGTCGTGATTCGAAACTTCTCATGGGCAGTTTGCACTTTTTAAAGAGAATATCCTTGAAAATAAGGGAGAGTGACACGTGGCGAATTGCAACCTGTGCTTACGCTTTTTAATATATATATAGATATTAGGGTAAATTGAACTTTCCCACCTTTTTAAAACAAGTTTTTCAAAACTCCCACCTTTGTTTTGTTTTTTTTTTAACTCCCACCTTTAAAACACAAAACGTTTTAAAGATCCCACCTCTTAACAGAATCCGTTAATTAAAGTGTGTTGTGGGGTCCAGTTATGTCTTAGGTTGTCTCTTTCTTGTTGAAGGCCACGAATTGGGGGTTTTTGTTCATTTGTTAAGCAATTGAAGGTAGAAATTGACGCTCGAAATTGCAATTCAAGTTAGGGTTTTTGGAAGTTGGTGATTGCGCACCACATTTCAGAGGTTTCACTACAATTCGTTAAGGTAATTTGTAGTAATTGTTGAGTTTCTTAATGTTTTCATATTTAGGGTTTGTTAAAGGTCTCTTTAATTACTTTTGAATAGAGTTCAATTGAGTTGGTTTGCAACCATAATTTAGCAATTACAGGTTTGTTTATGAAAATTAAACCCCAATTATGCATAAATATTGTAGTGTTTTTAATGCAATTGGAGCTTTAAATAACCCACAATAACCTTCTTCAATGCGAATCTGAGATGGCCCACCTGATTAAAGTTGTTGATGATGCTCAAATGTTGATAGAAGGAAGATGACAAGATTCGCAGTAAAATTTTGGGGTTTACTGGTGTTTTACCTGGCTGAGGAAGAAGAAGAGAGAGAAAGATAGAGTAGAGGAGAAAGAGAGCTTCATGGCTTTGAGAGAGAGAGACCAGGAGAAAGAGACAACCTAAGATATAACTGGGCCCCACAACACACTTTAATTAACGGATTCTGTTAAGAGGTGGGATCTTTAAAACGTTTTGTGTTTTAAAGGTGGGAGTTTAAAAAAAAAACAAAGGTGGGAGTTTTGAAAAACTTGTTTTAAAAAGGTGGGAAAGTTTAATTTTTCCTAGATATTAACAAAAAGTTGCTCATTGTGCTCAGTACGTGGCTCCTTAATGTGTCTTACTTGTCCGGTACATGTCGGACACGGAGCTAGTACAACATAGCAGAGCAGGTACTGATTTCGTAGACTTTCTCACAAAAGTCGCCTTCTAAACCTAACTGGAACATCCATGCCACCTCAATCAAAGCGTTGTGAAAAGGCAAAACAAAAGGAGGGAGTGGCGACTATGCCCATAAAAAATGACTTTTTCAACTACACGAAACTTTCTGATATACAATACTTTATGAGAAAGACCACTGTCAAAAGATTTTGGAGCAAGTTTACTTGAGGGTAAAAGTTGAGCAAAAGGCCGAGAACATACCTCAAAGAGATGTGCTAATCGAAGCAGGACTTTTCCAGCATCAAGCTCCTGTTTGTTTCAAGAAAACGGAAGAATAAAAATTTGCAACCAAATCGCAAGCCATATCAAGCCTCAAGCGGTTATCAATGGGCCTAATATATAAGAGTGAACCATCTAGAACTCAAAATGAGATCAAACGTCTTTACCTGAAGAGTTATCATAGCAACATTTTCGGGTAAACTATAAGAAGAATCCATCCCCGAATATGTGGGTACATGAGAATTAAACCAGTTGTCTTCATCCTGCAGAGAAGATGTGGATTCTAGTGATAACAATACCCACACATCTATTAGTAGCTTTAAAAATGCCAAGTTTATCTCACTTGCTCACTGAAGGCCAAGAGAAGTGGAGAGTATATCTGCTGACTGAACGAACGCCTCCACTTAGCACCCTCTCCTACACGGTCAATTCTGATATAAAATTTTCCTTGCACCTGCAGAACGAATTAACACTTACCATTATTGAATTTGTTTCAAAAGTTGATAATCTTTCAATACTAATAGTAATAGAGACTGTTTAGGGTTTGCACTCAGAAGTGAACAGGCAGGTGCAGGCCTTTGAGCTTTGACTTAGAGACTTAGAGCTGGCAAATGGGTCGGGGGTTGTCAAGTTCGTGTCGGGTTCACAAGTTGATGGGTTTCCCCCCTAAGGTAAATAGATAAGGATTGACCCAGCCTAACCAGTTTATTAAACGTGTTGGGTTTAGGTTGACCCGATTGTTACTTTATCTCTTAACTCATATATTTTTGGATTGAATGTCATGTGGTACTAGTGGTAGTTAAATCAACATCTGATAATGTATAAAAGTAAACATCAAATGAGCTAAATTCAAAAGTCAAAGAATAAAAGTCAAATAGAATAAGGAAAGACTTCAAACTTTTGCAAACTTCGATAAACGGTTTGTCGTGTAGGGTTAGGATTCAAAAGCTCAACAGTAACCCACCCGCTTAATCAATGGGTCATGTTGGGCCAACCCATTTACTTAAATGTATCGAAATTCTTACCCGAACCCAATCATTTCGTGTTGAGCTGCTGGTTTGACGGAAAGCAACAGTAGTTGAACGTACCTTGCAGGTTAACCCTAGGTTTGATTCTTTGATTGACCAGTAGCGCATTCTGTCTAGGATGTGGATCATATACAATTTCCAATGGATCACTACTAGTGATTGTGACACTACTTCAAAATAAAAAAGAGGTCTACATCCAAAACAAGGTGATGAGCATGAGCCTCAACGAACCTTGGAAACAACAATAACAATAGCACATCATAGTCTACAGCTTGCTATCGTCACCCCTCCACCAAAATCCAAATTAAAGCTTATATGTTGAACCCCAATAATCCATTACAATTGGAAATCGGACAATTATAGATTATAACTCCATGCAAGACCGGCATAGATGATCCCAACGTACAACTTCGACAAACATGCAACCAAAGACTACAAATCATGTTTTTGAGTTGGAAAAAGTATTTTCCCACCAAAATGATCCTTTTTTCTCGTGAAATGCAACATTAATCAAGCAGTTTCGATTTGTTTGGTGGGAAGATAACATCAGCGCCCATAAAAAGGCTTCCCTCCCCTCCATCTCCCTTTCCCCTCATCTCTCTCAGCCTAAGTGCATCAATATCAACCACCCCCACCAATCCCCCTTCACATTTTAAACTCTACTCTCCATAATCAGCTGAAGTTAACCATATCCATGTATGTCCAGCTGGATGCATATCAACTTTCAGAAGGTGACTAGCCTCATAATGTCCAGGAAATACCCGGCGGTGACTGGAACTACTTTTTTCCCATCAATATCTGGCAGTTTTATCCATATATACTACTAAAGTATCGAAGAAAGATGTTTCAGGAGCTGAGGCTCTTTGCATAGTGCAATGACCAAAATACTAAGTGGTATGGTTTATGTGGAAAGTCAAAATTCACATGAAATCCCAATTAATGAAGCAAAATCCTTAATTAAATTCATGGCAATTTGGCTAAAGTGTTTGGTTGACAATGGGGGAAATAAATTCCTATGGGAATTTCTAGTTTCCTAGGGTGACCTAGGTAAGTAATTTTCTTCCATTTTGTGGGAGGTTGACATTCCAATGAATTTCTGATTCCTTAATTAAATTCATGGGAATTTGGCTCAAGTGTTTGGTTGACAATGGAGGAAATAAATTCCTATGGGAATTTCCACTTTCCTAGGGTGGCCTAGTTAAGTAACTTTCTTCCATTTTATGGGAAGTTGACATTCCGATGAATTTCTAATCCCTCCATCTTGCCATTTTGTTGTCAACCAAACAACTCACCCGTTTTCCAATTCCTAGAAATTTCTATTCTCCATGTTATCTCATGTCAACCAAACAACACTAGCACACGCATATGTTAGTAAATCATCATTAATGATTAATAATTGTACCACGTGTCTTCCTAAAATCTCAAGATGTGTCATTGTATCTCCTCTGTTACTATGACACATTCAATCTCAGAGAAAGGTCAAAGGTTGTATCAATAGATGGGGATGTCCTGCATTATCAGGCATAGTCGTTACCAGGACAATATATTAAATATACAGCTCTAGAAATAAAATGCATCTCAAAAGCTAGAAGTTTCCAACAATATTAAACTATAGGAAGGCCTTTCACGAGTCTTCTGAAGGATTACAATCAAATCTAATATTACGGGATTGAACATTGAATACTCACAATTAGGCCTGTGCACTTCTCATGAGCACATACTGTTTCATTTAGGGCCTCTCCGACACCCTTACCATCGTCTTTGAGCAACCGCCTACAAAAGAAGGGAGCTAATTTGTTATCCGTATGGTGAACAGTAGATGGTTAGAGCTTCACTTAGAAGGTTATTGTACATCATCCATTTGTTAACGACAGTATACCTATGGAGCATGAGCTCTATCTGACCATCTGATATGCTAGAACCTCCGACCGCTCTATCCACCAAAACGGAGAACTCATTGATATCATCATGCAGATATATTCCAGAATTAATCTGAGTAAAGCATTACAAAAAACACGTGAAATTAGAAAAAGATGCAATAAATGCATAATCAAGTAATCTGGCTGCGTATAGTCACAATTCATGTTGCAACCCAGCCTGACAATAAATAAAAATTCCTTGTAACGAAGCCTAAGTTTCTATTTGTCTAAGGTTACAGAACACTTGTAAAGTGCCTACATGAAGGTAGAAAAAATTGAATATTATACACAGCAGGATAGAATATAAAGGGCCCGAGCAACAGAAAGGAAAACTCGCAAACACTTGAGCAATGAAACCATTCTCTTTGAAGCATCTTTTGTTTACTCCTTGGAAAAGGGCGGAAAGCCATTGTTTATGGTATGATATAAACTCTTACATAGATTCCCTGATCAAATTCCAACCCCTTGCTCTTGAAATTACAAAATGCATATTGGAAGAAGAGAAACTTATAATTTTTGTATAGCCAGCAGCAGTAGAAAACAATCCAACACACACGTGAGAGTTGGAATTAGAACATACAGGATAATAGTTCCCAGCAACTGGTTGATTTACTTGCAGATCCCAGTCTGATCTATAATCCCGGATCTGTAAACAAATACAGATTTTGAGGAAAGATTAAACTTCTAAGTAAACTATAAATAATAGAAAAGAAGATAAACATATAGCTCTCCGACAAATTGCCATGTCACTACTGACTATACAGAATCAATTAGTAAACCAAAACAGATTAATCAGACTTGAAAATTATACCCTTTCAATAAAATCTCGTCCATTTGAATCCGTGTAGAATGTTTTATTTGACTTCATGTCAGTTGACAATTTAGCGACAACTTCTTTTCCAATCCCATCTTCAACAGGTATAGGTCCAACCTGAAACACAAGACAATGCCATAAAATTGCAACAAGCATTGCTCAGGTAAAATTATTTAAACAACGGTGAAGTGAAGACGAGTGCAGTTCATATAAGACAATTATGCATGACAGGCAACAAAGAGAAAACAAGTCTAACACTGAGGCTCTGTTTCTCTTAATGGAAAACACATTTTATGGAAAATCGCTTTTCAAGGAAAACAATATTCAATGGAAAACATGATTTTAGAAAAAGTTTTCCTTTGTTTGTTTGATTAGAGAAAAAGTTAGGGAGAAAAGGTAAATGAAGTAAAAGGTAAAGAAAAGATGGGAGGAGAGAATAAAGAGAAGTAAGAAGTGAAGAAGGAAAATGTGGCATACCTTCTTTATAAAATAAAATTGGTTTTCCTCTTCTAAGAGCATTTTCCCACCTTTAAGAAAATCATTTTTCACCCTTTACTAAAACAAACAAAGGAAAATGAAAGGAAGAGGAAATTCAATTTCCAAGAAAATGGTTTTCCACCAAGACAAACGGAGCCTAAGTCCTTCATAATTCTGCCCCTATGCAAGAATGCAAACAAATCTAAGAATAAGCAACTATTTAGCTTACCACATATTCAACTTCAACATGCTCCTTCCCCTTGTAAACTCTTGTGATCTGAAGATATATATCCCAAGACGACTAATTAGCAATGCATCAGATTGGGAAGAGAACAAACAAACAAAACCAGCAGAAAAACCAAAAAAATCATATATTCATATCTAACAGAAACTTTGCAGCATAAGACATGCTTCTACAACAAGAACTTCTGAGAGCAGTTATCTCTGGTCTCATGCGTAAGCTCCAAACTCTAGACAATAAATAAAAAAGTTACTTTGGAGCAATGACTCATACAAATGAAACATGATGCAAAAAACAATGTCATGAAAACCCCCTAATCATTGGACATATGCTTCACTGGAACCACAAGACTAACAAGTAACAAGCATAGAGAATAGAGATAAAGTACAAAGTAGAGCTGCCTTCTATTATGACTAATGATGGCTGCCAATCACAAGCTAAGAACAAAAGTTGATTGGTGCATATCAGGATCTTGGTATGATGTCCCAAAGTTGAAGGTCAGAAGGTTTAATATCCTTGAAAATTAATGTCACAAGCTCAGAACAGAAGTTGACTGGTGCATATTTACTTCACTTACTACAAGGTCAGAGTGGCTATGATTTTAGTATTAATGATAAAGGTGCCATCTTATGTTAGAAATGCATAAATAAAGAAGACAGAATTCTTCAAAGCATGGAACACTAAATGATACAACAGAACTAACCTTCGGTCATTCAGTCTACACGAGCATTAAAGGAGCTATAATTGTGCACAAGGAAACATAAATGAATTATATAACCGTGCGTTTCAGAAAGAGCGTTTTAAGACGCAATAGGTTGTCTGGCAACATGCTTACAGAGGGCCTCCGTTAAAAAGAAATGGTTATTTGAGTTTCAGTAGAAGCTTTAGCTTTGTACTTATTTTGTACCCAATCTTCCACTTTCATTACCTCAGAAAGACTGTGCCAGTAATGGATATTCGTGCAAGTTTAGCTGCGTAATTGATGAGCAGAATTTACCCCACATAATGTCTAGTTGTCAGCATAGTAGGAATAGGAAATTGTTTGAAGAAAAGAAACCTTCGGTAACTAACTGGGGCAAGTGTATATCAAAGCAGAAACTAGGACAACAATTATGGGACAGAGTAATGGCTTGTTCTCTTTGGCTGAAAACAGCTGAACTCAACTGAACTAAATTGAACTAAAAAAACTGAAAACACTTTATCCGAACCGGACCGAACTGAAAAGAGTAGTGAAATGTGAGAGTGAAAGTATTGTTCATAGCTGAGGTGTGTTGAACTGAACAAAACTGAACCAAAAATAACTAAACTGAACTGAAAACAAGTTGGGGAGTAAGTATGTCTTCTCTCTCTACACAATTTCATCACATAAAAATTTTAGCAAGGATTCTCCTTGGATGATTATACACAGTTGTAGCAGCATACAAGTTGATCCAACCTAATTTATCTGTGGAGCAGCCTGGGTTAACAAACTATGGCAGAGCAATTTACTACTTCCCCAGAGTCACATCTGACGTTTTCCAGTTCTTTTTTTTTTTGGCAAGTCATGAATTCCATACTATATTCCAGAAGTGGAAAGCCCCTAATCTATTCAATAAAGAGTAGAAAGTCTAGAGACAGAGAATATAGAGGTGCTACGATACAAAGCACCTGATATATCCATGAATTGATCTGTTGATGAACTTCATCTATCAAAGGACCACGCATAACAGTCGACTGCACCTGCAAGTCGACAGGCGGAGATTTAGATTAGTTTTCCTTCGTAGTGTGTAAATAGAAGGAAAACATACAAGAAGCATTAAGAACCTTTCCCTTAGACTGCTTCTCATACGTGCCATTTGGACGGAACACATATGCCCCCGAAGCCTGCAGTCACCAACCCAGATAAAATATTAAAATTCAGTTGCACAGGAATATATCCAGAACTTGCTGCAAGTTAGTAAATTGCAGAGAGCTACAGGGCCTACCTGGGGATCTTTGTGCGTCCCATTGTATCCTGGATAAAAACCATAGGACACTTCCACAGAGTTTTTACCCTTCACGAGAAAACATGGAGCATTTCAGGACATGTAGCCAGAAAATTTTGCACATAAACCAACAGAAAACAGCTAAGAGTGGAGGATATGAAATGAACTTCAATAGTCAGCGTGGATAAAGCCTAAAACATAACTAGACAAAGCAACAGACAAATATTGACCAAGAGATGACCCGACTAACTATAACCACATTATTACTTCCAACTTTTAGTATAAAGAATATTATTCAGAGGCATATGCATTATCTTAGCAAGTAGGGAGCAAAAGATTAACATACCAAGTTCCTCAGTTTATTATAATAAGTCAACTTTCCATTCTCCTCAGAGAGAGTAAGTTTCAAACTCTCTAAGCCAATACCAGAAGCAAACTTCTTATTCCCTTGATTTGTGTAAACAGTTGATCTCGTCAACTTGGCACCTGAATTCAAGAGTTACAAGAAATCAAACAGCTAAAGATTGTGATATACTTGTTCAAAGTAAACATATAAAAGCTTCTCATACCTTTAACACCGGATACAGAATAAGAGTTGAAACCAAGAGGTGGTACAGATGCTGTAAATGCAAGCCAATACTTAGGTGCATCTCTCACAGTTACACCCAAGTATGATGCCACGTGGAAGTTGCTCGTGCTCAATTGCACATCAGACATAGGAAGAACTTGTGACTCTATCTCCCTTCCTTCATAATCACGAACCGTAACAGATTCACTCTTGACCTGCACAAGGTGTAATCTTCTCAAATGACACAAGTCAAGCATATATCAGATTTAGGCTTGAACAGACAAGACTTCATAAGTATTGAAGTAGAACATGTGAAAATGAATCACTTTCACATCATTTGTGGACTCAAAATCAGTTTAGATCCTAGATCAAAGCTGCCAAGACAACCATACAAACAATGCTGAAAATAAGGTTCAGATGAACACCAAGAGGATGCAACCAAAAGTCAAGAACCAAGGAGTAGATGCTTACAAGTCATTTAAGATGTTACTTACAGGAATACGTATAACGTCTTCTCTCTTCCATCCAAGAGGATTATAAACTACCACAATCTTGCAGAATGACAAAATGCGCAGTGAGATGATTTCAAACATATCAAATGACGCAGTACATGATGATGAATGAACATAGTACATGGCTACATGCATATGAAGTTTTCTAGTACCAAGTTTTTTCCGTGAGAGAGATCCGCTTCTGATGCAGGACAATAACTTGTATTTAACAGTGGACACTGCAAAGCAGAATAAAAGGTTAGCTAGATGTTCAATGATATCTCACACATTTCAGAAAAGTGAAGAACGGAGAAAACAAAAAATTTATCTTTTACTTGGGTTCACTTTTCTAAGGCCTTGATTAATTTGGACATGATCTTACAACTTACAGTTCAGACTTAAAGAGTATATCCCAGCTTCTTTTAATACTACATTTCCTTATCATTCTGAAATTGCACTAGTAAAATTATTACGATAAAAGGAGATGCTGTATGTATACGCATATTGTAATTCTTAGAAGAATCCCCTTTCTGTAACAATCAAAAAGTAAAAGAAAGCAGGACAAAGCACCAGGATATTAGAACTCTTTTTAGGTTTGCTACGGCGTAGTTAAAGTAGACTTTTCTTCTGGACTAAATGATTTGTTGACTAGCTATGGTCTAGGCTACCGTAAGTCCTAGTTCACCAAAGACCTTGGCAAAGTAACTAGTTTTTTAACATTTCAATTAAAGGCCAATACAAAAGATAAAGGCCGGCACTCGAAATCAAAAACTGCAAAAAGTAACCATTTGTTTAAATATAAAAACCACAGGGAAAGGATTTCTTATGAGTTGCCTGCTGAAATTTAGTAGTAGGGTTGTGACATCCAGTAGCACGGGAAGATTGAGTCAAGCATCCAATTGATAATGCAACCAGCGCCTCAGCCTACAGAGAGAAACAAATGCATGAATCCAGTAGCACAACTCAACCAGGAACACAAATAGCAGAGTAATATGCACCTCTTGATAACCGAAAGAAAGTCTCTTTGCATAATCATTAGCTACATGTTGCTTTTCAGTACCAGTCACTGCGTCATGGTGTTGAGCTATAGCCAAAGCATCTGCTAATGCATCACTATTGGGCCCTGATTTACTCCTTCCTATAAAAAATTCCAGTTGCCTTGCTGCCTGAAATTCAGTAAAGACTACTATTTTTCAAGTTTTTAAGTTAGAGATTAAATCTTCAGATGTCGAGAAAAGGAAGAATACCATATAGTAGCCACTCATCTCCCTAACATAACGCTTCAAAGCGGGTCTGCTAGTAAAGTAACCTGTCCAGTATCCATTAACTCTATCTGCGTATCTGTGTAGAGAAGATTGCCTCATAAAAATGCCAAAGAATAATTTACCAAATCAAATTGCATTCAGATGTGCTACTTACGGAAAGAAGTCATCAGTTTTAATAGGCCAGGATTCTTGGGTTGCATATTTTGCATCTGTATATATTGATGGGGTTGAGTAAAATGCATTGACACGTCCATCCTGGTATCAGTTCATACAAATGAGTAAACCAAGGCAGCAGGTCACATGCATCATTAGTTATACGTGGATCTCTACTCTTTGGCCAAAGGGGGAAAACAAGCCAGGGTATAATAACAATATCTAAACAGTTCTTTTTTTGTAAGAAAATTTATACACATACAATTTGACAGCTGACTAGAGAGAATGAAAAATGAGCACAAGCTGTCCTCAATCAGAAATTAAGATTACAATTTAACTCAATTTCTCTAGAACTTCTCATTCAAAGAACTCTAACAGTGTGTTTGGTAGTGAGCAATTGGATGGAAAAGAAAGGAACGGAAAGGGGGGGGAGAGATTTTTCCTTGTAGGGTAAAAAAATTATAATGGATTTGAATGAAAAAGAAAGGAAATGACAGCAAAGAAGCAGAATTAGCCATACGGAGTCTAGATTAGGCAAATCACTTGATAAGGAAACTCATGAAATGTCGGGGTCCCTGCAAGTGAACGGTGTCGTAGCACAAACTGGTCGAACACAGGTTAGTAGAAATGGAGAGAAATGGATAGAGGAAAGAATAGAGGGAAGAGAGAAGAGGAAGTCCTATTCTCATCATGAATGAATGAATGAAATTATTACATGAGTATGTGTATTTATACATGAGATCTCTTTCTAACTAATTACCTTCTAACTATCTTCCATTCTCCTTGCTTATTTTGTTACAACTAACTGATTACAGCTAATAAGCTAACAAACTAACTGCTAGCTTCTAGAAACGATATGGTGGAGAGCTATATACCAACACCAAGCTTGTAACAAATGAATGGATAACGCGGCACAAATCCTTGAAGAAAATTACATTAATAGATTTTTATACTCTCCACTTATTGCGCCAGAGAAGCTTCTACTGTTTCGCCCTCTAAGTCCAAACCCCATAAAGTGCATTTGCAGTCAGTCTAGAATATCCAAAGGATAAACCTGCGCCTCATCAAGCAGCGCAAAAAACCTCCACCAAAGACAAAATGCCAAAACGTGAGCATGACTCAGCAGGCTAAACAAATATCAGGTGATATAGCCACCTCGGTTTGATTTTGGAGCATATCATTACTATTGATCCTCCCCAATGCTAACGTCCACACTTAGGCTATTACCTCAAGAGGTATCTTTTCCTTCCAAATGAAGTTTGCTACGCAAGGCTGTATACCTTGGAGGTTGACTTAAGCAACATGAAAATGAGTTACAAGAAGGGCCTAACATCCTCCATCAATACCCTACAATGCTCCACTTCAGTCAATTATAGTGAGATCTTAAACATAGAAGTAGGCTCCTCTAACTCTCTGTCATGGGGTAGCCACTAAACATGACTCACTATGCACAACTTAGAGAAGACGAGGAATAATTGTGGAAGAAATATTCTGCCAAAAAAAATGTGCCAGCCATCCAAAAAAAAGTCTTCTTGTGAAATAATACTACACTTATGGACAGTGAAGTTTAGTAATAGCACAATTCCTACCCTCACGTATTTGAAGAGGGGGAGATAATAGAAGAGAGGATGCTAGAAAACAAGATTAGATCCCTGTCATCCTTTCACCAAAAAAAAACTAGACATTCTTCCACCCATCTATTCTTCTAGTAATACTCGGCCTAAAAAGTCTCGAACACAGATCCCCCCCCCCCCGCACACACACACACACACAAAAAGCGGCAAGGCCAACTTTTTATTTGGCAACCAACCAAAAAAAAAACATTAAACCAGAATTATCAAGATTAATACCTATTATAACTTATTTTAGAGAGGCGGATTTTAAAACCTAAAAAAAGCACCTCAAAGACCTATAAACCGAGGGAATGTCTTGGAATTTCTAATGAGCAGACAAGTGCCATCTACATATCGTAAAGGGGATACTATGATAAAGCAGCTAACTCCTAAATTGGGGAAGTACGTTCCAAAATTCAAACGTGAATTCTGGCGCGAGAAATTCATAACAGAATCTTTAGAGGAATAAGGCTCAGTTGTTGTTGTAGAGGAAGAAAGGAAGCAGAAGGAGAAGAGGAAGAGTAAATTTATTAGAAAGCGAACGAGAAGGAATTTGTATATCATTCTTCATGTCAATTATTACAAGAAAGGAGCTTTATACTTCTAACAACCAAGTTAAAGAACCTAATAGACTTTGACAATTTCTAAAAGCTTTACGAAACTCGCATAACATCTTCACCTAAAAAAAAAAACCTTTCTTAACAAAAGAACGTTGGAAGTTTTGCCTAGAGCTTCGAAAGCACTACATATTACTAATATTAGTTGTGCTCAATAAATCCTACATCACACTTGGGACTTACTCCCGGCCAACCTCAAATATCGAAAGTGTTATTCATGCCAGAGAACGCTAGAAAAGGTTTGCAAGATTTGGTCGCCAAAGATTTACATGTATCATAACTAGGGATGACAATGAAATAAGCCAACTCAGGAACTACTTGGACCCCAATCTATCAAAACCCTATCAAAAACTGACATAATCTCAAACTCAGCTCAAAACCTAAAATAGTTTATTTAAGCAAGGCAAACTCAACTCAAATAGCTCGAAGAACACAATAATGATCAATTCTTAGTATATATTGTTATATTTATTTTTTTATTGTCAAAAATCATTATAATGAAAACAACTATAATAATAGGTAGAAAGTAGTTACAAAAGAGCAACAAGTACTCCAATACATTCAAGCTTTTCGAGTTCAGGTCGAGCCTCATATTTCGAGCTCGATGAGTTTCAAGCTAAGTCAAGCTCAAGTTGAAAAGTCACTTACAATTGAGTCAAGCATAACTCAACTTGTTATGGAATTTCTCAATTAGCACCTTTAATCATAACTCATAGTAAGCCACACTATCCCAGAAAATGTTGATTGTAAGTAGTTGCACAAGCACTTTGAAAGAACAACCACTATTGGAGATGACATTACCAAATTAACATAATGAATCAGCTTCTCCATTTGCCGGAACCATGTATGAGCATATTGGTACTTGAAATCTGTTCCCATGGTCCACATTATATGATTTGTTCGAGTGACATTTGCCTGAGAATATCAGATATTGATATCAATAACATCTTAGTAAACCGCACATCAAAAAATATTAGTAATAGATTCCTAGCAGAACTTGGGATGCTAGGATGCTAACCAAGACCGCCTAACCGGGGAAAAGATTCAAAGAGAGATGTTCCAAAAGAACACGGCACAGCATTTTGATCACAAAATAAAATGGTTATACAGCAAGCATAACAATATCAAACTCTAATTTATAATGAATATTGTGTTGAGAAAGGCCATCGTAATTCGTGACGGAAATGATTCTACAAGGTAAAGTGGAAATAGAGCTGTGTCATGGAAGACAAATAAAACCACAACATCCATGACCAGAGCAGCCAAAATCACCAATATTTCAACGATATGTTTGACTAAAATCTATTCATAAGCCCTAAAACGAACTAGGAAATTTACTTAGCTATGTTCACAAAACACGAGTGATGTTATTCCATTTTCCAATGGAGCCAAAGACCTCTATTCTTTGGTTTTGGAATATGATGGAACAACGCAAAATAGCTTCCTAAACTAGGTGCACTTGTTATGTTATGAAGTCGCAGGTGGTCAATGTATTTTCGATGCAATTTTCATTTTGAGTCATCCGCAAATTGCCTCTTTGTGTATTCAATACAAGAGTAAGGTTGTGTACCGACTTCCCCCCCTTACCTCCCCTTATGGAGGGAGCCTTTAAGGCATTGGGGTAATGTTGTTGTTGTTGTTGTTGTTGTTGTTCACAAGAGTGAGTGTGAGACCATGTGGAATTCTAATTCAATCGATCTTATACCTGGAGTCTAGATTTAATTCAGCCAAAGAAAAGGAAAATGTCCCAGGAAAAAGAATCTATGATCACAATGCTTAAGAGCGTTTACTTTCCTTAATGGCTTAGCCTCTCGTGAAAGGAAGCTCCATGCAGTCACACTTAATACTGAGGAGTGAGGACATTATGAATATATAACTCTAGCCCTAGGACAATACATCTTAGCCTAAAGACGACAATGCCCAGTGTTAAAATATACACCAAAAGACAATCATAAACCTATCCCCAACAGATATATAGTAAGCACCTAGACATCCTAGGGAAAATGAAACATCATTCAGCTTTTTGGACAGCACAGTCTGACACAAATAATCCACCATGACATTCTATCTCCACGAAAACAGTTGTGTTATACGGTCATACCCCCTTTCCAGCTACGATAGTATGGTGGTTAAGTACTTAAAAGTTTATCTCCAATGAGGAAGAATATCTTGATGCCCAATGTGCAGTGTGTTTCTGTAAGATACTAAGGTTCAAGCATATCGATAGTGAAGTAATCGATTCATCCAGCAGAAACCAAAATGCTTATATGAAGCAAAATATCAGCCTGTACCTGTGATATTGCAGCAGCAACAAAGTCATTCACTCGATGTTGAACGTTGTAATCGAACAAGTTTGGGTCATCCTTCACATGGAAAGAAGCTTGTAAAGATTCTGCATAATATGACCTCAAGGACTGAGTCGCATAAGAGAGAAGAGGTTACCTGGACAATTGGAGAGTCATCATTTACTTCAAAATGAAAACCATCAGGAGGTTCATAGTTGCCTTGCCAAAAGGCACCAGAAAATATCTACAAAACGGTAAAAGGTTAGTCCTCCATTAGAGATTCAAGAAGCAATTACCGACTGAATCAGATGACAAACAAAGAAACAGGTATGATGTTTGCCTGAGCAGTTGCTCCGAGACTTTTGGATCCCTGCCAGACAACTTCAAGGCTCTTGTCAATCTTACGTTTCTCCAGGTCTTGGTAGTCTATTCTTCCAAAAAACAAAGAATCAAACCCAACCTGCAGCAGCACAGAAGTAAAGTAAATATTCACTATGCAGAATTGTGGGGTGCATAAGAAATTCTCACTAACCCCTAAACTGACACTCAGTCACATTTAACTTGATAGTGCACAATCAAATTTGACTTCCTTGAGATAGAGAAAAGAGAACAAGAACCCATAACATAACTATAGATATGCTAAAAAATGAAACCAGACTTACCTCCGCTCCCAACATATAAGCCTGTACAGCTGAATGTCCAAAGGGGTCGATTTGCCAACCGATTCTTGGTGTCACCCCAAATTCTTTCTTAAGGAATTGGTGTCCAAGTGTTGTTTGATCAATCATGTCAATATAGTGTGTAGCTGCCTCATCATGCATGACCATGCCCCCATTTCTGTCGGAAGTAGGGCAAAACCCTCAAACAACCAAAGTAGTACAACATATATAAAATTCACATGTTGCTATTACATTAATACGATTTGCTTTTTCTGATCCATTGCAAGTGATTGAGAGCCTTTACTTTCCTTTCACGAATTTAGTTTCCTGAATAAATTAGATATATTTATAACTCACCCTAAATTAGTCATTGGACAGCCAATCTGGAGTTGTCAGTCCTTAATGTTTGGTTTACAGTTGAAAATTCTACTTCGGCAAAAAAATTGCATCAGTATTATGATGTCAGGAAATTTTTTCTCAGGTAAATACTCCTAAAAACTCGTGCATTTCTTCAATCTCATCTTAATATCTAGAGTGACTTTTTTCGTCTTTTATTTCTGGTTCAAAGGGACGCAAAGACTGCAGGAATCCAACAAATATTGAGTATGCTACAGAAATGCAATAAAACCATATGAATTAGATTAGGAAACTCAGTCCTGTAATAGCTTTTACTTTTTGAGAAATTTAATAAATATAACAATGTTATTTGGTATGCAAAACATTCAAGAATCATGTGTTACACCTATGGTTTAACACTTTTACATTCCAGTAACTCATATTTCCATAAATAACTACTTTTTTTTGTATATCCTACTCCAATCATCTTTCTCTTCTGTTCAACCATTCACTACTAATATTAAGAGTTTTGGGGGATCATAGACGAGCCCTGACCCATGAAAGAAACTTTCCACTGTTTCTTATTTCAAAAAGTCGACTAAGAAAGACAATTTAAGTGAATAAATGGGAATGAATGTTAATGTGGGAACCTCCATAGTGAGGAGCTGCATGGAGAAGTAATGTTAAAATTATAGAAATAACGTATTTTCACTTGTTTATTTGTTTAATTAAGAAACTACTGTAAAGTACAAAGAATATCTAAGTTTCCATTGTTTGGTTTGTTTAATTAGAAAAAACAATTGAAATCTTACGTAAGAAACCATATTATACTAGATTTTCCTAATCCACCACAAGATTTTTAATGGAATTTGAAAAAGAAAACAATAGATAACAATATGGACCAAATATAACTCGAAGATTTTCACATATTTCTTCAATTTTATCGTTTCCCCTCCATACAAAGAAACATAATAACATTAACATACATCCCTATACTTTCACTTAGTTCCTTCATCAACGTCATGTCTCCATTTCCTAAGCATATCGTATGTTGATCACAGGATGAAAGGCTATTCATGTTAACGACAAAGACTGTGCCATCAAAACTCATTCTTTGTCAATCAACCTGTGGTTTTGCCTTAAGTACATTATATCAACTATTCTTTTGTTTATCACTAATTGATTCTACTTCAATTGTGTTACTAGGAGGAGACTCATCCTTAACACTACAAATCTCAAACATGTTACCATCTCATCTGTCCAACATTACCAAATTCACAATCAGTGGACACCAACATCAGAAACAAATCAAAAATAGAAGTATAGCATAAATACATGAAATCCAGTTGACCAGATTTGACCAATTCCTTGACTATATTTTGCATATCCTCGCTTTGCTCTCTCCACCACCGCTCGAAAAACGCCTACATTACAACAAAACTAACACCAATTACTTCCAAAATACAACATACACTCCCTAAATTCTTCCAAATTACCAGAATTCGAAACTCACCTGCTCAACATACACAAATTTCCTATTCTTATCAGCTAGTAATGCCGGAATCAACGAATCCAGCACATTCTGAACACACGCTCCCTGCATTACATCATTTCTCACAATAATCACACATCAAAACCAGTATTCATCGTCATCAACAATAACAACAACAACATCATGATTCAAAGTTCAATTTGCACGAGTCCAGCACATTCTGAACACTTGCTCGCTGCATTATATCATTTCTCACAATAATAATCACACATAAAACTCAGCAATCATCATCATCAACAATTCAACAACAATAACAGCATGATTCAAAATTCAAACTGATTCTAATAGAGAAGTGAAAGAAATTAACGACTCTAACACATTCTGAACACATTCTCCCTACATTACATCATTTATCACAAAAATCACACATAACAATCATCATAAATTCATAATCATCAACATTAACTACAACAATATCATGATCATCATAATTCAAATTGATTCTTACATAGAAGAGATAAAGAGAGAGAGAGACCTGAATGGAGTTATTAGAGCCGACGTAGTACTGGTCAACAGTTTTCAACCAACCGACATCATCGTGAGTGTGAGGAACTAAATGAACGTTAATCTTTCCTTGAACAATACTCGATGATGTATTATACATCATATACTTCGATTCTACAACAAAACTAGCTAAAACTAACACCATAGCAACAATGGCAGTTGTTTCCGCCATTGATGAAATGCTCGAGAAATTCGCCATTGTTTGAAACCAGAACTTAAACAATTACTTCATTCATGCATTGATACAAATGAGAAAGAGAGAGAGAGAGTTTAAGTAGAGAGGGAGGTGATGAAGACGAAGAAGTTGAAGGAGATGGGTGAGTGATCGTTATCTGAAGGAAATTGAAAATTAGAGCATTATTAAAGTGTGACGTTTTGTTTGATTATGAAATGAATGTATGATAAAATAAAAAGTTATGTTGTTTTCATGGGATGAAAAGAGGGAACGACACGTGAAGCGTGCGAATTGTTTTTTGGGTACGAAGTGGATAATTGGGACCGTGAAGGACACTAGGAATATCTCTTTTGGTCCATTACTAGGAATTTCGGAATTTTGCTTATATACTTACTGCGTATTTAAATAAGTGATATAATTATTTTAATAGTGTTTACTATTTATATTTTATACTTTAATTAGGTTTAGTGATTTATATTTTAAGAAAAACATAGCCTTTTGGGATCTTGTTAGATTCATCTCAATGTAAATTTTTTTAATATCAACTTTTTATAATTTTTATTTATTGATAATTGTAGACATTAATGTTTAAAATAATGTATTGGCAAACATGAAAACATGAAGTGCGTCACTTATTTAGAAACGGGGAAAGTATATTCCTAATAAATTATTGGATTAATTTTTTGTAAAAAAATGGTAGTTTTTTGTTTCAATGATAGTGGATGTTTGGATTTATATATTGAGATAAATCTAGCACATATAACTTATTAAATTGCATAATAACATGGTTATGAGACTCATTAGATCAAAGCGACAACTCTTAAATCATGTAATAAAGCATTGGCGTCGTTGCCAGGGAGATTTATAAAACTATTTCTTTACTCAAGGTTTGACTTATTAACTAATTTTTCGTTTATTGTATGCCTTTGCTGGTTTCAAACAAAATGATTGGTCTTGCTCTAGGGTCATTTAAGCATAATTTACTAGGTATAACTCTTAAATCATGTAATAAAGCATGCGTAAGGCCAAGCCTAAAACTTTATTCTAGGAAGCCAAAAGGCTACAATTTCATTACAAAAATATACCTTTTATTTTTATGATTTGCTTAGCATACATTCACGTAACAACAACTAGTGACCCAAAAAGCAAAAGACATGAAGCTTTGTTCCCCTATCTGATCCTCTGTTGTATTTTACATAGCTCCCCTGTCTTTTTCGTCTTTCTCTATCATCATCTCCCCTATCTTCACTCTCTTCTCTTTCTATCTCAACCTCCTCTTTATGTTTTTTCCAGAAGATTTTTTAAAATATGTTTCATGTTTTTCTTTGGGCATTTGTTAAATTTTGGTATTAACCGCAAATGTTGGTGAAATGGCAATAACCTTTGGGCAAGTTTAATTAATGGCAATACAGATCTATTTGACTTCTTTCAAAGATAAAAAAAATACTACCTTCGTTTCACTAAAGATGTTACACTTTTTTTTTCACGGACTCCTAGACAATTTTTGGGTAGGAGAGAAGTAGAGAGAAAAAGTAAATGGGGACCATGTAATTGAAAAGAGATAAAGAGAAACTTTTTGCAAAAAAGGAATGTGTAACATCTAATTAAAAATTTCCTAAAATGAAAAGTGTAACATCTTTAGTGAAACGGAGGAAGTACATATCAACTTTTTTTTTGTTATGGATTAATTGATACATTTCTTTCATCGTACCAAACAACTTATAAGGGTAACATATATTGTTTCCATTCCTCTCGTTTATTTGTTTCCATTCCCTTTCCACTCGATAGGATGAACCAAACGCCCCCTAACTCCTTATAGACAACATCAAAGCAACAAAGATACTAGCACTGAACGAATAAAAATTAGTGGAAGTTGATGCAATAATGTCATTATCTTGAGCAATATCGATATTAACTAGTTATTTACTTATTTTGTAGTCAGTTTGGATTAGTATGGTCATAACCAATGAGTCATGAGTTTATGACTAATAGTATTAAGGTACTATGCAACATTATAACTGAAAATTAAGAGTGATACTAAACATCAAACAAGCCCGTAACTATAAATTTTGAACTAGGCAAGACAAATTTCCATGGCCATTTGGCCCAATTTAAAGCCCCATCGCCCGCGCACAACACATAACATATCCAAGCCAGCACCTAAGCAGTAAGCACACAGATAGCTGCATTTCGGACACGAAAACTGAATTCTGAATCAAGAAAAAGTGCAGCTAAACACCAAACATTTTGATGTATTCTAACTCTACTTCGAAGGTTCGAATTTCCATTGGTGCAAGTTCCACCACCAACTTCATGGGATCGACAGGCCCTCCCCTCGATACCTTCGTCTCTTCTGAAGAAAAATCTTCTGTTTTCCATGCTAACCGCTTCCTCTCCATCTCGGCTCTTTCTTGATTGGCAGATAGACTTGTCTCTGTGACTTTATTAATCTGGCAAGAAAATAGCAATGATCTATGAATATAAGCCTGTATATGAACATGTATACAGAAAAATTTTGATGTTTCGAAATCTGATTTCTTACATTCTTATTTGAAAAGAGTTTCTTGAGTTCTACATATGCTTTCACTGACAAGTCTTTATCTTCTCCAATCTTTGCATACAATGATAACACAAAAGGAGTACAGTTTAGCCAATATAGAGAAGCAAAAGTAAATGTGCACATATAAGAAACATACATGTAAAAGAAGGGAACAAGTAAAGGAAGCCACATTCATAGACCGGTAGACGGTAGTTAACAGAGAGAATGTACAGAAAAGCTAAACTTCAAGGACCAAACTCATGCATAATACATAAGAGTTGTTCACAGACCTGGTTATGGGCAGGTCGAAGCGGCTTGAGGCGGATCGGGGCGAGTCAGGTCATTAGTAGGTCATGTTCTTGCGGGCCAATAAGGGGTCATGCCATGCCGATTGTGGGTCGTTAGCGGGGTCGATAACATACGGGCCAATATAAAAGTAAGGTTATAGGGGGTAGAAAAAGAGAGAAATGAGCACACATAAAAAATCATTTTTTTTACAATTTCTTTCCTCTTTTGCAAATGGCTGGCCTACAATCATTGCCCTTGTCAATAAAAGATAGCTTTGTCCAACAAAAGCTATTTTAACTTGACCCAATCCTTACACCCCATTAGCCTACCCCGTCGATTATCTTATAGTTGTTCCTTCAATTTGACTTTTGCATTATTCACATATCCTACATTGACCATTTTTTATATAATATATGACGATGACCATTATTATGTTATAGGTTATTAGAATCACCTCATTGTGTAGTTTCCAATAGAAAACTTTTAATTGATTTTACTATTAGATAGTCATAAGGTCAAAGTTGCCCGTTGAAAAACGAGAAAGTCAAAGTGAAAGAACTATAAGTTGATGGAGGAAAAAACATACAAGGGACCAACCAACACCTAGAACAGTACATTAAGGCATCAGGTTGTCTTTAGGTGATCAGCTTATGGTAACAAAAAGTTAAAACCTGTTCACAAAACAATAATACTTCTACTAGAGTAACAAAAATCAATTAGTTGTGGAACTCATGAGACTCTGAACCAATTAGATGAGAGTGATGAGATATGTTACTCAGACACAGATTAAGTGTCTACTCGGATACGAGTGTCGAAGTATCCGACTCGGCCATTTTGTAGAAAAAATCAAGTTTTTAGTTAAAAATGAAGTATCAAGTAGAGTGTCGTGTCAGACACGACCCGATACGACACTCAATTTTTAGGGTAAATGAGGGTGTCGAAGTAACAGAGGATGAGACCCATTTTACACATTCACTGAGGCTCCAAACTGTGTAAAGAAGCACTAGCCTTTACTTTTAAGATGAAAAGAATTTACATGCTTCTACATTGACATTAAACATAAGAGAATAAGCAGGTTGATATATAATCTCTGTTGAAAATCAAGAGAGAAGGTTAGAACCTCGTAAAGATGGGCCAACCGAAGAAGTACTTTCCCATTGTCAAGCTCCTGAATGATAAAAAGATTAAGGCCAGCCAATTGCTCGTAATGAATGGAGCAGCGTTCAAGATTTTCCCACTTACCTGAAGGGTGATTATAGCAACATTATCAGGAAGGCTATATGAAGAAGCAAATCCAGAAAAAGTTGGCACATGAGAACTCATCCAGTTATCCGTATCCTGTTAAAAGAAGAAATGAATGTTTATCTCATGTAAAATCAATTTAAATTGAGTATAAGCACTTTCTATTCCATAATTGTCTCTCCACCTGTTCTGCAAAAGCCAAGATAAGAGGAGAGTAAATCTCCTGGCCAACAGTTCGACGCCATTTTGCTCCCTCTCCGATGGGATCAATTCTCATAAAGTATTTGCCTCTAATCTGCAGAATGGGAATCAGTAAGCATGGTGATGTATATGCTCCACCAAAATGAATCAATACATCCATTACACTTTATTTGGACTTGGGTATTGATAGTGGTGGCTAGTGGGCCAGGTTGGCCCTATCCCGCCCACCTGGTGCACCAATGACCTGTCCCAACCCTAGCCAGCCTGGATTTCTGATGTGCAGATGATGGTTGAAGCAACCGTCAACCTAACCCGCTTCAGCTCACCCAGCGACCCACTCTCACAAAACAAGTATTTAAAGAAATTATACGAACCTATGGCCTTGACTCATGACCAACCCTAACCTCGACTGAGGATAGTCCAAGACAAAACCCACCCAGGGTCAGCCCCCTTTGACCCTAGCCTAGCCCAGACCGCCCTAAAACCTTACCTATGCCGGTCAAGGGTGCGCTTCCCCTAGCCTACTCGTTGACCACCTCATCTATTAGACATGGGTATGTGAAAAGTGTCAAGGTGTCTATACCCGTGTTGAATTGTCGAGGTTTCAACATGGGTGCTTGAGAAAAATTAGGAGTTCGGGTAACAGATAAAAAAGTGCATTTGGTATAACGCTACTGTCGTCTATTTCCAGAATAATACTATAGAAGTGTGAAAGTAAACAGAATGTTTTGTTGCTAAGAGGCGTACCATTAGGCCTTCACACTCATCAAGAGCACATACTGTTTCATTGAGTACCTCACCAACACCTCTAGAATCATCATGAAGTAACCTCCTATAAGAAAGGACTTGTTACATGATAAATCAACCATTCGAAACACTTTGATGTCGTGAAACCAAACTCAGTAAGATTCAAGAGAAGGAAAAGATACCTATGAAGCATTAACTCTATCTGACCATCCATTATACTGGACCCCCCAACTGCACGGTCGACAAGCACCGAGAATTCAATGTTTCCATCTTCCACAAATATTCCAAGATTTATCTGCACAAGAACAATTATCAAAATACCATTACTGAGAAATAGCAGAAACAGGCTTAGTTTCCATAAAAAGTTTTAGTCCATTAGTTAACAGTTGCAACCAAGTTGTTCAGCATGCAGTTTTAGAAGGATGATTAACAAGGTAAACGATCATATTATTTAACATAATTTTAACACCGGTAAGAGAGGTGATTGTATTATCATGTGCTAAATTATGTTAACTACTTGTTCCTTTGTCTAGTTTATCATTCTCTACAATTGTCTGTCAAACAACTTGGTTGAAACTTGCAACTGTGAAATAAAGGAGTGTTAGATAATGTAAATTAAATATGTTGATATTTGATTTCATTAGATAGTTGTTATTCATAGGATAATTGTTTCCTAGTTTGTTTCCTTAATTCTAGGCTTGTAATCCTAGCTTGTAACCACTAGTATATATACTTAGTTTGTATCTAATTAATATTCAAGGATTATAGTTCTTTCATAAACAAACTAGGAAACAATTATCCTATGAATAACAACTATCTAATGAAATCAAATATTAACATATTTAATTTACATTATCTAACAAGGAGGAGTATGTACTGAAAGTAAAGGAGCTAAACAGATAACAATCATTCAGGAATATTGAATGGATACTTGACACTAAATTTAACAACTCAGCCAGAAAGACTGCCACCTTCAAGTGGCCACATTTAAGTTAATGCAAGATAAGAAGCACTTATACTATTCTCTTATGAATTCCAAAAGACTAACCAGTACATACAATCTTCAAACCAAACATCATCACATATGTCAATTTCCATTAAGATTTACAACTAATTGATTGTGTGATCCACTTCAAGGATGGTGTTATGTATTGGGTATACGGGAGGGTGCTTTAGGAATGACAACAATAATAGAAGTAGCTTCAACAGGAAGGAAGAGAGTTATAGTTAGAGGAAAGAGAGAATAGAGAATTAGATTGTTAAGTGGAGAGTACAGAGAGAGAGAAAGTAGTGCAAAATATTGTTGAGTGTTGAGAGCTTGTAGCTCAGTGGGATAGAATCAGACTTCTCAAAGTCTTATCTTTTATTTCTGCATTTTTCATTGTTATACATCTTCATCTTCCTTTATTTTTTGTTTGGTATTCCAGTTAATGACAGACTGCAAGAAGCATAGCCTCAAACATCCAATTTGACACGGGGCAGGGAGAGAAAAGATTCCCACTAACATCAGGTCATATAAATATCTATACTAACTCTAACATAGAGAAGGAAAAAATTTGAGATTATAAGTAACGTGACTACTGACTAGTCCTACCAAAACAACTATTGAATACTCTAAAATAGTAGAAATTAACAGAACATAAAAAACTTGTCGCACAATACATGATGTATGTAGTTAACAAATCTTATTAACATTATAGACGTACCGGATAATAGTTTCCTGCAATTGGCTGGCTAACTTCTAGGTCCCAATCTGCTCTGTGATCTCTTATCTGGAACTTATCATGTCAGCTTTTCAACTAGGACAGCTCATCTTACAATGTATCACAACAATGCAACTATCTAATCAACATTGGCACCTTATATAACTTAAACAAACTCTAAAATAAGAGCGAGATCCTTGAAAAGTAAACACATAATTGAATTCATTTTTAATATAAAAAAGTTAATTTGTGGAAATATATCTAATGGAGGGCATTAAGGAAAATCATATTTCACAGCAAACCTTGCGTTGAGGGTTCATATTATATGCAAACCGAAAGAGACAGGAACAAATCAGGAAACAGCATATAAATCTTTGTTAAGTTAAAACCAAAAAAAAAAACTTACCCTTTTTATGAAATCACGACCATTAGAATCTGTGTAGAAAGTTCCATTTGTCTTCATGGTTGTTTTAATCTGAGTGACAATTTCTTTCCCAACTCCATCATCAATAGATATGGGTCCAATCTAAACAAACAAAAACCAATAAGAAAATTGCTCGGAAATAATGGTAGTTTATATATGAAGGAACAAATAATATTAGCAGCTAACCGTGAACTCTATTTCAGCATGTTCCTTTCCTTTGTATACCCTAGTCACCTGAGAAAGGATGCATTAGTATCTCATGGAAGCTTGAAGCATAAATTGTCCGCTTTAAGAAAAAAGTACAAATTTGAAACTGCTATAGACAGTTCATCTGAACTACTGGAGTCTGGAAAAATGCACGATGATTCACTGGGTTTTCTTTTTCTTATCTTCCCTTGCTGACTTCCGAATTTTGAGAATTGCAGCCTTGCAGGTAAGTAAAAAGCACCAATCCAATAGACCATATCTTATGAATACAAACAAATGCAAACAGAACAAGCATGAAGATAAAACGGTCAATGTCTTGACAAAATATCATTTCGTCGTGCATGCTTAAAAAGATTAGTTGTTTATATAGTGCCCAAACTTAGCAGAAAAATGCCAAGAGAAAAGGAAAACAAAAGCATCCATTAGAAAAATCACCACATTGAAACCTCGGTAAAATCTTCTGTCCGATGTACTTCCAATTGCAATGGACTAAATCAATTTAGTGTGTAGTTGTCCAGGAAGTTTTTGTTATTTGTACTGCAAACAAATTGGTGCTACTTTGATAGGTCTTAACAATAATCCTTGATGATTCTCTAGGCTCTAGTAATTTAGTATCATTACTTCCATAATATCAATTTTATACAACATCGGTCAGATATGAAAAGCACCTGATGTATCCACGATGATAGTTGTTGATGAACCTCGTCGAATAACGGGCCTTTCATTACAGTCAACGAATCCTGGACCAAGTGGATAATAGTTGTGATCTCCAGCTAACTAGGAGCTTCAGAATTACTGAATTTGCACTTTCCAGCAACAATTTTCCGTAACTTGATCTTGAAAGCATGATTTGAGAATAATAGATACATACCTCTCCTTCAGCATCAATGGAGAATGTGCCATTTGGGCGAAAAACATATGCCCCCGACGCCTTAAGAAAATGAGAGAGAAACAAAATAAGCAACAAGCTGTTCACACACCCGGCTAGACTTCAAGCAAAATAAACGAAGGACAAAATCTGTGAAAAGGAGAATCAAAATAAATTGTACAGAAAAGCACCTGAGGATCTTTATCAGTTCCGCTGAACCCAGCGTAATAGCTATAAGACTGTTCAACAACAGCATTAACCTTCACCAAAGCAAAACAGAACAAGATTAAGAATTGGTACCCATTTTAGTTCCAGCGTAGCTAGGAAAGCCTGTTTGCTTGTAAGCAATTTGATAACAGGGCATCTCAATGTGCAATTTTTCAACAATAATAATCCAACTAGGCACACAGTTTTTAACACTTGTTAATCATGAATAATGATGCTACAGAACACTAATCCCATCATTATAGATGATCAACATTATTATGAAGTAATTTCCCGTTCTGTGCAATATCAAAACTATATCTCCTAAATTCATCCAAGAGGAAATTTTAGATTCTCATCATACATCAAATATAGCTCTAAGGAAAAAAAACTGTTTCTGATACTCTCAGATCAAATTCTAACTTATAAAGAATGGAACCATAAATCTTCTACTCGAGAAATCAGAAAGCTCCTCATAAGCACCGGTCTTTTGAATTCATAGAATTCGATGTGAATTAAAATATATATACAAAGTTCAGTCCAATCCAGTCCAGAGCTAAGCTGGATTAACTCAGAAAAGAACAGTAGACTACTTTTAAGTTATAACATTTTCGGACTATATATGGACTGAACCTTTTGGAGTCTAAAATCCAGACTATAATCTAAAATTGAGAAACATATGTATGAATTTTAAAGCACACATATAACTTAAATAAATGAAGAAACGAGACGCAAAAAAGGTTAAATGTGTCAAGGGTGTTGAAACTAGATGGCAAGGTTATTCAAGGATTGGACGTATTCCTCTACCCTGGAATTATTCTCCAAAAAGATGGAGAACTCCTTGGAGATGTGACTCATTGAAGTAACACGGGTTGCTCCCTTTGTATTTTTTAATAGTTTACACACTTGAATATGCACTAGTAGTATGAAAAATAGAGGGAAAGTGAATAAACTAGTACCCATGGGGAGTTCTTGTAGGCTGTGTGCCAACAAAAAAAGACAAAGATAAAGTTGGTGTGTGGAAACCATTGAGTTAAGTGGGTGGGTCGTTTGACGTGGTCCTCTTATGGAACAAGGAGGTATAAGATTGGGAAAAAAAAACAGATCTTTTGCGAAAAACTACTTATCAGGTTATTTTGCGAAAAGCTACCTTTTAAGACACTTTGTTTTTTTTTGCGAAACACCACCATGTGTTTACAACTTGGCTAAATCAATCAAATTTTCGGCTATTTAAAAGTGTTTTACTATAGAGTTCCTCACCTCCTTTTCGCAATTTCTTCTAATTGATTACAAACAAATCTCTAGTTTAATAATTTATCACTTGTGAGCTGTTCATTGAGATGAACATCGGACACCAAAAGAGGGAAAATGCTCAATATGATGTTTATCTAGTAGCACATACATTCGTAATTCGTACACGGTTAATTGCATGTGAAAATTGACTTCTTTAGTCGGATTTTGGCTATAAGGTAGTTATTTCGCGAGTTAGTGGTTTAAATGGTAGGTTTTCGCAACAAATCCGGAAAATTGCCCAAAAAGAAAAAATTGCATTTAAGTAAGATTGAAAATATACATCTAGCAAAGTAAATAGGTAAGATTAGAAAAAGAAAAAAAAAAAAAAAGATACAGAAGGTGTATACTGTATAGGATTATGATTTCTAATTATAAAAACCCACAAATTCAAGAAAAAGTTACACAAACTTGTACCACAGAGATGACAGAGCAATAGGCTAAAGGGCAAGGCCGGTACAGGTACACCATACACTAAGACATTGAACATGCACACCAGAAGGAAATGAACACCAAATTGGTAATCATAGATTCAAAACAAAAGTTACCGAGTTTCTGCTATTAGTATACTGAAGAAGTTTCCCTTCACCAGCAGAAAAAAGTAACTTCAGATTTCCTTGTCCAATTTGTACAGTGCTATTGGTATTTCCCTGTATGGTGAATGCCGATGACATTTTCGACTTTGCACCTATAGTTACAGTCTCACAGCAACAAAAGAAGTTTCTTTAGTCATACATAATACATTGAACAGATGTACAAACATGAAGGAGAGTAGGTTTATTATTATAGCAATCGGCTAACCTGATTGTGCAGCTGACACAATATAGGTTCTGTAACCAAGGGGTGGCACAGATACTGGAAAAGCAAGCCAATACTTGATGGTGCTGTCTAAGGGTTTACCAAGATATGCTTTCACATGATCATTTCTTACATTCAGTGAGGCATTAGTCAAAGGTAGTAGCTGAGATTCTACTTCCCTCCCTTCAGAATCCAGGACTATGGCCTTGTCAATAGCAACCTTCAATAGAATTGATTTGCAGTCAATTCACGTCCATTAAAAACCAATCCATGGAAAGGAAACAGCATAGAACTAGTCATTTCTGTGGACATTTGAATTTTTTCATGACAGTATATGGACATGGCATGTTCAGTTAGTTAGTGAGAAACAGAAGCATACATGATACGTCAGTTCATACATATGCAAAAAGTTCATGCTTCAGACGGTAGGGCAACACAAACTCTACTGAAGAAACAGAATACTAACCGGAATTCGTATCACTTCCTCTCTGTTCCATCCAAGAGGGTTGTAAACAACAACTACCTAGAAAGAAATAATAAAACATGTTATATTATGACGTCAATACTAGCCTATAGCACATCAAAGCATGATATCGGTTTTTACCAAACTTTTCGTGTTCGACAAGAGAGTTTCCGATGGCGGACAATAGCTTATGTTTAGAAGAGGACACTGCAGACACGCCACAAAACACAATTAGAGCACTTTTTACTCATTGATTTTAGGCAGGAATAGCGCAGATATGACGTAAACTTCAGTATTGTATTCTGCACTTGTAATACACGTTTGCCAAGAAAAATATAATTTTTGCATAAAATTCCTATGATGATGATGATAGGAAGTCAACACCATGTTATGGGGACTTCCATAGGTCAAGATACAAAGATACACAACGTCAGGTTAAGGACTAGTCTCTTGGGAGACAGACCTCTCTGAAACATTGCATTCTAGAGACTTAAACCCTATTTTGTTATAATTGCTAGTTTATTTCTTCAGCATTCGACACTAAACCATTTGAATAATCGTCCTCCTTCATCTAGGTAGCCTACCCCACTTATACAACAATAACAACTTGCACCTCTTATTTTTTGTTTCTTATAAATCTCCTATGTGACAATTACCCAGGTTTAAGCAAATAAGACTAGGCTTCAAATTTGGTAGTGGAAAATGAGCTCTATATAAATCCATACAATTAGTGAAAAGAAACTATCTTATATGAATATAACAATCAACTTCATGTTGCTTTAACCCTGAAACATAAAACTATTGCCCACCCCCCTAATACAACACACACACCACCACCACCGCCAACAATTAAACTATCTCCCCCACCCCAAAAAAAAAATTTAACACACACATTACCACCACCACCACCACCACCAAAAAAATGAACTCATGAAGGGAAAAGAATCAAACTAGAAATTAACAAGGGAGCTCTCTAGTCTAGAAAAGTTAACAACACAGACTCGAGAAGCATCATTGACACATATTAAATTCTGAATCAGAAAAGCTATGTTGGACACAAGAAAAGTTCAGAAGCTCATGGAAAGGGCGTTACCTGTTGAAACCTAGTTTCTATTTTACCGTGCTTACTGATCATAAAATTGAGTGAAGATGAAACTACTTTCTCAGCCTGCATATAAAGATTTTTGCTTAGAAGATTAGTCACAATTACAAGGAAAAACGAGAGACCCAGCAAAACAGCCACACCTCTAAATATCCCATGTGCAACCGCATTGTATAATCGGCAGCCACATGCTGTCTTTCTGTACCAGTAACTGCATCATGATGTTGAGCAATAGCCAAAGCATCAGCCAATTTTTCTGTTTTGGAGGGTGAACCACTTCTTCCACTAAAAAATTCCAATTGCCTTGCTGCCTAGCAAACAAAAAGATCAAGGTAGATATTTCAGAAATCATATAGGTAAGAACACTGTCACATAATTCGCTGGGGTGGTGTGCGAATTTCGAATTGGTTCGACCGAATTCGTTCCCAATTCGCAATTCACAATTCGCCAATTTACCTAAAATCAAAGCTCTATACAGCGAATTCCGTTCCCGAATTCGTTCCCCGTTCCGGAGCGATCTACGAATTATGTGACACTGGGTAAGAACCTAGGCCTCCCAAGATTGACAAAGGCATAATGAGTCTTACCAAGTAATAACCGCTCATCACTCTGACATAACCTTTGATTGCCGGCCTACTTGTGAAGTAACCAGTCCAGTATGCATTTGCACGATCTGCATAGCTGGACAATCACATCATGGTGCTTTAGTATGGTTCATGAACCAGATTATAGATTCAGCCAACTTCCACCCAGAAGCTCAAAAACTCACGGGAAAAAATCACTTGTTTTCACAGGCCATGACTCATTCACGGCATATTTTGCATTTGTATAGATTGATGGTGTGGAATATAAAGCATTAACACGCCCATCCTACATCCAAATGGTAAACATTATGCCAAAAAAAAATGCAATATTTTCAACAAAATCGTAAGAGATGAATATAAATGCCAAAATAAACCAAGCTAATTGAAACCTCTTTTTACCGGTAGATCATGTAATGCATACCAAATTAACATAATGAATAAACTTGTCCATCTGTCTGAACCAAGAATTTGCATACTGATATCGGAAATCTTCGCCCATGGTCCACATGATATGATCTGTTCTGGTTACATTAGCCTGTAGCACAAACAAAAAATAATATCTAAGCTGTCTCCTTGACTGCTTCAATAGTCAAGTAGCATGTAGGAACGTCAGCAATTGTTTAGTTTAAGCTGACAGGAGTTTATTATTTGTCCAAGGAACTTCTCTGAAGCACAAATACACCAACTATGTGACCCTAAAACAAATCCTAGAACGTCATTCAATTCCAGTGAACAATTAGAAGCTACAGCCTCCTAAAATTTCAATCAATCCTTTCCAGACCAAGAAGCCACTTCATCTTCAGAAAACACCTGTAAGCATTCTTTCATTTTTTGCAGCAAACCAATGCATGCAAGGATCATTCTTTCATTTTGTCAAGATATTTAAGATTGATTTCGTGCTCACATATTCTGCTGCCACCTATTGAAAATGGTGACAGTTTGATCTGTCATAGCAAGGTGACTGGTGAGTGACTCCCAACCATGCATTTCCTCACTACCAAATCCCTCAAAAAAATAAGAATTGAACTGTGTTACCACTTACCATCACAAATTACAAGGGTCTAAAAGGCCAACTTAATGTCAGGCAGATCCAGTTGGCAGGGCCTTTTGCTTCTAACTTTTCATCATCAAATTTGTGAATAATACGAAGGCACAATTTCTAACTCAAAAAAAATAAAGTGCAGCAATAAGATGAGAAATTCCAGACTCACCTGTGATATGGCTGCAGCAACAAAATCATTGACTCGCTCTTGAACGTTGAAGTCAAATAGAAGTGGATCATCCTTCAACCAAAAAACTTGCATGAAGAAGACCTCAACATAGCTAAATGATCTTAGCACTAAAGTTAACTAGGGTCATGAGAGAATGAATTTCGAGAAAGAAAATGAATAAACTAATATTTCATATACCTGAATAGGAGGGGACACGTCATTTATTTCAAATTGAAATCCATCTGGGGGGTTGTAATGTCTAGGAAATATGCCAGTGAAGATCTGCAAAGTGACAAGGTTCACAAATTCAAAGCATTCAGGTTAGAGGGAGACCCTTCCTGGAGGAGATGATAGAAAAGTTGTTGCACAAGGAAAACAACAAGAAAGTCTATCATTCTCAGGCCAAATAATGCAGCTAGCTAAAACAAAACTTGTCAAGGCTCGGTTAGTATCATTTTGAGTTTCCGTTATTTGTCTTTCACAGTGTTACCTAATTTGCTCTCTATGTGCTTTTTGAATTCACGATTTACCAAAAATGTGCCAAGAATAGCCCAAAATGGCTTATATTTCACTTGCCTCAATTCTTGATTCACAGAGAGATTAGTGGATTAGGTAACACTGGTTTTTCAAGAATCAAATTCCCTATAATTGGATACAAAATTATAAACACTTTGTCTTAGTTTTCTTTCATTTAAAAACACGTTATCTTGACTTATGGGCCATTATCCGGACGTACTAAAACTTATTCTTAATTTTTTTAAAGAACTTAACTGTTAAATGACCCTGATAGCACTTACATAAACTTATACTACATTGAGGCCCTTAACCTCAACATATAAGCCCTTATTTGAACTTTAGTATCCCAAACATTTTTTCTTTACGTGAAAAGAGCAAGGTGTTATGTCAGACCCCTTAGGATTGAAGTTTGACAATGAACTAATGAAAACAATGACAAATGGCTTACGTGGTGTCTTGATTATAGTTTTTAAATAATGGAAGTGAAAATTCAGAAGAATAACAAGCAACCTCTAACTTGTTTCACTACTTACCTGTGAGGTTGAACCAAGTGACTTAGAACCACGCCATACAACCTCGAGAGTCTTCTCATCTTTTCGTTTTGCTCTATCTTGGTAATCAATGCGAGCAAAGTAGAGTGAATCAAATCCCACCTGCAAAAAATGAATAAGAACTGATTTTAAAAAACAACTACGATAATAATTACATAGATACAAAAGATCATATTGAAGCAAAAAAAAACACCACTATTTATGTTCACATTATTCCTAGACAAATTAGAGTATATCTGTGCTTAAAAAGCCTTGTTTGCCCACATTTAATCACACTTCCATGTGAAGTTAATCAGAATTTTTGAAGTAACACAGGCTGAAAAACTACAAGCAACTACATATATTCCGCAGAATATCAACACTTGAACAATATGCCATTGCACACCCAGAAAAATTCAGTGCGGTGGAAATGCACTCTTTAGCTGAAGCTGGAACATGTGACATGGTCTATTAGTGGTCTTTGTAGAATTACAGGCCTTTCTTTACTGTCCTTTCCAAAAAATAGTGACCAACATAGAGGAGCCCCTTCAGAAGAATACTGCTCAAGATCAAGGGGAAATGTCATCAAAGTAACTACGGAGCCAAATCTTCTCAATAGGGCAAAGTATTAACCAGTGAGGAACGCTCAAGGTCACAAGATAAAGTTGGTAAAGTCACTAAAGATTGATTGGACTAGCAACCTTACTATAAAAATAAAATCAAGTCAGAATTGATAAACATTATTTGTGTAACCAACATAACAGTTAAGATACAACAATTGACCTTAGATATGTCAGTATGTTAAGAGGAGGCCCGTGAAGTTATACAAGAACGTCATTTGGGAGGATATCGAGGTGGGCCTATAAAAGTTAGGAAAAGATGATCATGCAACACTCGATTTATAATAGAGCTCACCAAGGGCATAGGCTATGATAAAAGAAGAAGCTCTGGGAATTTGGATAATGTAGCCAAACCCCATGCACGAAGCCTTTGGGTAATATCTCTCTAGTTCAGAGTCCAGAGTACTCCAGACACCAGTTTTTATGCAGTGTGTTAACTTAGGGGACCAAACCGGTTAACTTGTGATCCTTTAGAAAATTCCTTTAGTTCATTACTCATTCCGGCCCTCATTTTTTTCCATTATGGCTCGAAATGTGAAATTCCTTCTAGTGCAATTCCTTCTAAGTTTTAACTCTTCCTTCAGCACAAAATACTTATTCAGAACTAGATAGTCTTTTAGAAAATTACTCTCAGCTAATCTTCACTTTTAGAACATAAATATGAGCACATTTAAATCTTGTTAAACCCGACAAACGATAGATTTTTGCGCTACACTGAAACTGGTAGTGTTTTCTTGTGAGATGCTCATCGTACATAAACTGAATATAGAATTTATATTATCATTCTAGTATAGTAACCATAAACAACCAAGAACAGAGAAACATCTAGCATGCAACACCAGAATACAAGCAATTCAGAACCAAACAAAATAGAAAGCAAATCTGCAGATACCTCTGCACCAAGCAGGTAAGCCTGAACAGCAGAATGTCCAAACGGGTCAATTTGCCAGCCCACTGTCGGCATCTGACTGAATTCATTCTTAATAAACCGATGCCCCAAAGTTGTCTGATCAATGAGGTCAATGTAATGCGTAGTTGCCTCATCATGCATGCACATTCCCCCGTTTCTACATCAACCAGGAAACTGTAAGCGATTAATTGAAACCTTTTTCTTTGAGGGAAGAGAAAGCAAACTACGACAAAAGTGACAAGTAAAATTTGCATATGCACGAACTTCAATCTCATGATTCAGACAATAAATTTATAGAACTGCAAAAAAGAACATTTAGTAGAGGAGTATTACATAAACTCTAGTTGACCTGAGTTGACCAACTCCTTGACCTTCACCTTAAGCTTCGGACTTTGCTGTCTCCACCATCGCTGAAAGAATGCCTAAGCACAGCCCCACCCCCCAAGAACAACACCAACAACAAACACAAACTCGTTAAATATGATTTCACATACTCAAATATACAGACAGCATTATCAAATCAAGGAAAAGAAAAACGGAAAAGTCTTATATTCTTACCATTTCTACATAGATGAACTTGCGATTCTCATCTTCCAACAAAGCTGAAATCACGGAATCCAACACGTTCTGCACACACGCTCCCTATCACATCAAACCACCAAATTATTTACCCTTTTAAACAAAAACATATATATCCTGCCAAAAAATCAATAGTCAACTGCCAATTCCATATCATATTTAGGTCCCAAAACTATAAACACTCATTGCAACCTCATCAATATTAACATTCCACATTTTCTAAAGAGATAATCTCTATTATCAAAATTACACAAATAAACTCACTACTTACAAAATAATATTATTACCATTACACCCTAGATAAAAAAGAAAATATGTCAAAAATTATCTTAAAGAAAAAAAGGAAAAAAAATGAATACACTTCATTGTAGAACTGCAAATCACTTTCTCCAAAACTCCCCATAGTTTATCTATCTTCCATTAACACTCAAACTGTCTTCCGAAATCTTCCCCTTCCCCCTTCCATTATCATCCAAAAACTCCCTTCCACTAACTCTCTATATGTTTTCGTACTCGGGGCGCTTATCGAGCAAGTCGATCACGAGCTAACATTACTCGATCGTTAAGATATCAAGTCGAGTTCGAGTGGAGCTATTTCTTATCGAGTCTAAATCCTTTACCTCTACTAGACTCAACTCGTTAAGGTTTCGAATCGAGTTCAAGTTGTTTGCGAGAGCATACAAACTTGATTAGGTCAACTATATTTTTTTCAAAAAAGTTTCCCCAATTCGTTACAAACTTAATCTATTACCTTATATTTCAAGTAAGGTTTTTGATTTTCATAGTCCTTTCAAGTAACTTAACAATGACCAATGTAATACTTTATCCTAAATATATTTGAAGTTTCAAATGAAGTAATAGTTATTTGAAATAAAGTAATATTTATCTGAGTAAAAATTTATCGAGCTACTCACAAGCTTATCAAACGATCTAATCGAGCTACTCACAAGCTTATCAAACGATCTAGTCAAGCTGCTCACGAGCTTGCTCAACTCAACTCAACTCGATAACATATCAAGTCGAGTTCAAGCTCAAGTCAAGCATTGACCGCGTGAAGTTCGAGTTGCACAGCTCTATTACCACCTCTATTTCATGCATATAAGTCTAGTCACAAATGATTCAAGTCCCGAGCAACATCAAGTTCCAAAAACACTACTACAAATCAATGGAAATGTAAGTAACCATCAATACTCTACTATACTTTCAAATAACTAAAATTCACAAGTAATTCAAATTACTCAACAAATTATAAACATACCATCAATAATCTACCCTAACATCAAATAACCAATACTTCCCTTGTAATTCAGTAGCTTAGAAAATAAATTTTCTCCACAATCAAGCACAAAATTAAAGTAAACACAAGTCATAATCAAACAAACTTTCACCCCGGCTTATTTCCAGTTCGGTTCAGCATAATACTTTTACTCACACATTTCACTATTAGTTCGGTGGTCTACTACATCTGTTTTCAGCCGAAAAGAACAAACCCGTCAATTAAAAACACACAAACATAAGAGAAAAGAGAAAAAGATAACCCGAATAGAATTATTAGCACCAGAATAATACTGATCAACAGTCTTCAACCACCCAACATCATCATGAGTATGAGGTACCAAATGCACATTTATTTTACCAGCAACAATCTTTGCTGAGTTATTATATGCAATATACTCGGATTCTATACGAAATAACAGTAGAAAAAAGCTTATTAAAATGGTGATCAAGGTTGTTGAATTTGACATTGCTGAAACTCAAAAAGTAAGAAACTTTGTTTGTGGGTTTTGCAGAGAAAGATAAATAAGTGAGTTTAAGAGGGAAGAGAGAGGATTAAGGAGGGAAATTTAGTGGGTTTAACATGATTTTGACAGTAATTATGTTGTTGTTTTAATTCTGTTTTGGTTTCACGATGTCTGATCGCTTCATGGGGAAGATATGTGGCGTTTTTCTGCTCACTTGAGTGGAATTTTGGAGTGAGAGTGACGATGGACTTGTCCAATTGTTTATGTGAAAAAGTTGACACTTTCACTATGGGTCTATGGCACTATCAAGTACCTCGCTTTTGCGTACGGATTAAAGAAAAAGTGTAAAAGTAAAAGATAATGATGGTAAAATTAAAGAAAAAGTGGAAAAGGCAAAAAGAATGAGAGAAAGCGTGAAAAAGGTACAGAGAACGACAGAAAAAGTGGGGGAGAAATATAATAATTAGGTAGGCTAACTTCATTTATAGAATAAGGTAAAAGTGTTCCAAATAAGAAAACACTTCTAAGTTTAAAAATGTCCCTTAAAAAAACAGAGGGAGTATCAATCATGTCCACTTGTATCAATCAAGTATCAACCAAGGTTATTTGGAATATAGTCATGTTTTCGCTAAAAGGAGTGTGTTTTTTGTTGGAAAAGTCATCCTCCTTTTTAAGAGAGGTATATTGGAGATTGGAGATCTTGAAAGAAAGGTAAATGGTCGGTTGTTCCAAGGCTCAACTTAGATCAACCTGCTAGAGATTTTTAATGTAATCTCAAGAACACTACTGGTCCTAAAAACTTCTTCAAGCTATTTATCAGTTGGTGGTTTATCTAGTTTGCTAGAAATAGGGTTAGTTATGACGGAAAAAGTTTTGCCGCTTCAAAAGCAACAAACCTAATTTTAAATTTCATTCTTTCTTAGTCAAATTCCGAATCAGATGACGTTCTTCTAGCTTCTTCAGGGTGAAAACCGATTGAAGGTCAATGTCATCCAACCTCGCGCCTTTCTCTAGTGAACTGGCTTCCCCTGCCTACAGGTTTCCATAAGCTAATTTTTGACGGTTTAGAGTCTTATTCTGGTCAAGCCTCCTTTGCCTTTGCTATCAGAGATGAGTTGGGCAATGTTAAACTTTCAGGGTCTAAGGCTCTAGAACCATCTAGCTCAGTTGTAGTAGAATTTTGGGGGCTTAAGGAGGGAACTAAAGTTGTTTTGTTTCTAGACATCAAAAAGTTAATTATTAAAGGAGCCAATCTAACTATCATCAACTCTTTCAGATCCACTTGGAAAATTCCATTGAAAATTGATTCGTTCATTTTGGATGTATGACAGGACTTGAAGAAATTTGAAGCTACAAAGGTGTGTCATTGCTTCAGGGGGCTAATCAAGCTGGCATACTTCATTGATCAAAAGGGCATTTTGGATATCCACCTCTCCTATAGGTTCTTGGTCTCGAATCTAGTGTTTCTTTTTATTATCCGAAAAAATGCTTTAGGTTGGTCCTTCCCAAGAGTCGAGCCTGATTTTTCTCTCCCAATAAAAAGAAGTTTCGAGTGAGAGTGATAGCTCACTTGGTTCAAACGATCCTTTCGATTACAAGAGATCTTAATATTGATTCCCATCTCACATTCGTGACATCTTGTAAACTAAAATAAATACTATTAGTCATGACTCGGATTTTCAAAAGGAAAAATTGATAATAATAATCCGACCTTTGGCCGGTCTTCCATGAATGGTACCACCTTCATTTAATCCAGCAATAATCCCACCTTTGACACCCATATTCTCTCATTGGTCCCTCAACTGTTGGTGACATGCAATTACAAGTAAACTCTCTTAATTACGTGATTAATAGCTAATTAAGTATATTTTAAACTTAAAATTTTAATTAAACCATTAAATCAAAGTTGTTAAAAAAAACTTTAAAAATAGAAAAAGAAAAACCCACCCTCCCCCAGCCAACCCCCACCCCCTCCCCTCCCCTTCCCCCACTGCCGCCACAAGAAACCCACTCCCACCACCCATACCCCACCGGAAACCCCCTCCCCACACCCATACCACGCCGGAAACCCCCTCCCACACCCAGACCGCGTCGGAAACCCCATCACCACCAACGTACACCACTCGAAACCACCTCCCCAACCACCGCACCCACTCAAACCGCATACCCACAACCAAACACCACCGGAAACCCCCTCCCTACACCCAGACCGCGCCGGAAACCCCCTCCCCACCCCCCAAACCGCACCGAAAACCCATCCCCACCAACGTAAACCACTCGAAACCACCTCCCAACCACCACACCCACTCGAAACCCCATACCCACAACCAAACACCACCGGAAACCCCCTCCCTAACCTCAGACCGCACCGAGAACCCCCTCCCAACCACCGCACATCACTCGAAACCCCCTACCAAAGCTTTTCTTCTTCTCCACGTCCGGCGGGGTGGGGTGTTTTCAGGACAAGGGGTTCTTTTCGAGGGTGGGGGAGGGATGAAGGGTGGTTTTAGGGGGCTGGGGTGGAGAAGGTGATGTTTTCCGGTGGTGGGGGAGGGGTGGCAGAGGTGGGGAAGGGGAGGGGAGGGTGGGGGGTTTGCTGGGGGGATTTTTTTTTAAAAAGTTTTTTTTTAAATAAAAGTCAACGGTAATTTTTGATGGTCAAACATGTTGCCATCATCCTGTACCAATGAGAGAATATGGGTGTCAAAGGTGGGATTATTGCTCGATTAAATGAAGGTGGTACCATTCATGGAAGACCGGCCAAAGGTCGGATTATTCTTATCAATTTTTCCTTTTCAAAATAGTCATTCGCTTTAATCAATCAGATAAGTCAATGAGACAGTAGATTGTAATGTGTCATAATCAACCGATATAGTAAATAGGTAAAGTTAAATGATCATTTTGAAAAAATTAAGACTAACAATATCCCTCTTAAGATAGTCAAAAGTCCGTACCATTTTAAAGGGAAAAAAGGCATTCGAGTTGACATAACAATTTTAGATAGGGGTGTTCAGAAAAATCCGATTCGAAAATTCGGATACCCAATCCGAATATTTCGAAAATTTTCCACTATATTTCGGATCAGATATCCGAAATTTTTCGGATTGGATTCGGATCACCCTTTTGGCTTTTTCGGATATCCGAATTATCCGAAAAATATTTTAAAAATCGGATAGTTTTCGGATAATTATCCGATCCGTAATTTTCCGTTAAATAAATTTGATTTTAAACTTTTTCCCCCATAAAAATCGGATCGGATAATCCGGGTATCTGATCCGAAATTTCAGATATACAAAATTCCCGGATCGGTTTCGGATCGCACTTCCCCCGATCCGGAAATTTCGGATCGGTTCCGGATCGAATAATCCGAAATGAACACCCCTAATTTTAGATAACTACAACGGTTTTGTAATCATTATTGCGTGTATTTAAGGCTAGTAGTAACTTGGTATATTAGTACTGTATTAGGCTGATATTGGTGCACGAGTGACATAAACGAAGAACCACTCGAGTATCATCATCAACCTTTGTCGAAACCCCCATTTCCATTCCAATTTCTTCTGCAACATCCCCATTTCCATTTCAATGGAGGACAATTTCCGAGTTCGCATAGACAAAGTATTCGGTTCTCTCTCCTCCTCCTCTTCCTCTTCCCAAACCCTACCTTCATCATCTTCTCTCTGGTGTCTCACAGACGACGAGATTGAGAAGCGTCAATGGACTCGCGAACCCGACGCTTCCATTCCACCCGATGAAATTGACGACGACGACGATGATATCGACGGTATTATTCCTTCTAATATCGATCAATTCATCTTTTCCGCAAAGGATTCATCAGTTGCGCTCCAGAAAAAACCTAACCCTAACCCTAACGATAACGAAAATGAAAATGAAAATGGTTTGGATTGCCGTGAGGAGCTTGAAGATGATATTAAAGAGCTTGATGATGATGATGATGCTGGTGAAGGAACTGGTGAGGGAACTAGTGAGATTTGCTCGTCGAGCGGGTTTCGGAAAGTTGAAGGTGATCAAGAGGATGAAATGGAGGTTAGGAACTCCATTGGAAAGGATTCTACTCTTGATTTTGAGGTATTGCTTCTTTTTCTCATGGATTTGAGCTGGTTTTGGATTGAATTGATTGAAATTAGGGAAGAACTGAAGCTTGATGTTTGAATTGAAGTGAGAATTGTACTTTTAGTAGCTCATAGATAGCAGTTCTTCATTTTTTGGTTGTTATTGTGATTTTGAATTGATAGCTTACAGAGCTCATTACACAGGGTTGTTTAGTTGTTTTTTGAGTAGATATTTGACGTAAGTTCTTTGAATGTAAGTTCGGCTAAGAACTGTGCTAGTGTACGTTGCGCCAACACTTCTAATCTCCTTGCGTGCCCGTGTTGGACATGAATCGACACCTGATACTTCATTTTGAAGTAAAAACTTAGGAACTCTTTTATGAAATGGTTGAGTCTGACACCAGACACTCGTATTCGAGTAGACACTTGTAGTGAAGTTGCGTAACTTAGGTTCTAGGCTCTAGTTTGTTGGAGAATGGATGGAATGAGGAGGAGTCATTATCAGCATGTTTTGTTTTGCTTGAAACAACGGCCGTAGATAAACATGGAAGACATTGTGAATATCCATATAATAGAAGGTCCACCCGTCCACCAATGAAGTACTAATAACAGATTCTGTGTAGTCTGCTTTTATGTTTGTTAAAATTACCCTTCTGCATGTATCATTCTTTTTAGTTGACATTAAACACTCAGGATTTTGGTCTTTATAACTCTCCTGCATTGATGCACCTATTTCAATATTGGCTGTCTGAAATCTTACCTTTTGACTTCTTTCTTAGGAAGAAGAGGATGAGTATGACAAGGTGGCTGTTGGAAATGAAACAATTGGCGATCGCCTATACATGTCTGATGTGACTGATTATACATCTCATATCGATTCCTTGAATGAACTCCCTAACACATTTGGGGAGGCTTGCAGAGACCCACGTGCTAATCACCTTGCTGCAAAGCTCAGGCTTAAAGAAGATGCAGAAACAGCAAAAAGTTTCAAAACTCTGCATGTTTCTGATCAAACTAAGGATGATGTTTCGGATCACAACAAGGCTGGTGTTTCAGATGCTCTAAACAATGGTTCTGATGATGGAAACCTCCCCAAATCAATATTGAAGCGAAAAGATGATCAGAAAGACGATCAGATGGATTCAAAGACTGGAAAACGTGTACGGTTTGAGCCGAATTGCAAAAGTGATGATGGCAGTGCATCTGAAGGTGATAAAATTGCTGTGCCAGAAGCTTCTAAAGCAGTAGATTACACTTTATCTAACGAAACGCCTTCACGGCAGCACGATCCTTCATTGGTACCAGATCATGTTCGTCATCCTTTTAGGTATACACATTATACTTTTGATTCATCAAGTGATATGAATGAAGAATCAAATCGTCAAGCATACTCCGACTTCCTTAATATGGTAAAGAAGTCCAAGTCAGAACCTGATGAAGCACCTGCTGACCTTACAAAACCTGTGATATTCAATCCGAAGAAAAAAGCAGGTGATACGTCTGTTCTTACCAGCAACAGAAATTACCACGCAAAGGAAATTGTCATGGAAGAACCCTTGCAGAAGAAAAGCTTTCCTCTACCTATTGCTGCCGCGAACACGGAAGTGGATGAAGCTTCTGAAATGGAGGTAGATGAGCAAGATACTGCAGTTCAGAAGGTTAGTGGTAGTGGAAATAGAACTGCTCGTAAATATCGCTCCAAATTCACTATGGAGTCTAATGAGCACGATGCTTGATGTATCGCTAGAAATCATTGTATGATGGATTATTTAACCAGAGTTTATTGAAGTTCGAGATTCTGTAGCATTAGAGAATTAGAATGTTGTGCTATTGTACTGTATTTGCCTTGTACTCCTTTTTGTTGCTGCAAAAATACCATCCTCGAAAATCAGTACTCCTATTGCTATCTTCCATCCATGGTCTGATTTTTTGTGGCCAATCTGGTCTGATTCATTCTGATGTAGTCTAGTTTGCTGATCTGAACTATACAGTGAGAGTAATGATAAAGTTCCTTGTTTTGTTAGTTTTTTGTGAACCTTTTTATTAGTGCGTAGTAAATCACTAAATTGTGTGGTGTTTAGGATGAGGATTCCTCATTGCTGTTTTTTTACCTCTTAATCCATTTCATTGGTTGTATGATTATGTGAATCCAAAATTAAGTATCATGTCCAATTATCATGTAATACTTGTCCAATTATGAATGAACATCGAGAAAGTTTTACCTTAAAATCAAATGGCAGAAAGAGCGACTCTTATAAGTGAATAAAGTGGTTTACTTGTCTCCTCTTGTTCAATGTATCACAATACGCTGTACATACGCCGTACGCGTGGTTCTGTATCAAAATCTTGTAATGCATGTTAATGAAGAACTAAGAAAAAAACACAAAACATTCTTAGGAGACTTTCCTTCTTACATACTAGTTATTTGCCATATTTACCTATTATATTTCCAGGACTCTGGAATTTCTCGAATATTCACAGGCATGAGCCTAATTCACTTACAATTATAGACGTGATTTCATCTCAAAATCAATTGACAATATAAAAAGAAGCTCCACAAGTGCGTGTATTGCTTCATTTCTCTTAGCTTGTCGATGTGGGAAAACCATTACTATGGACGTTGTGATTGAACTTTTCGTACAAAGCACACTGAAGTTATTACCATGCGGTTATCTATTACTGCTAATCAACTATTTAAGTTTGTGCCATTTTAGGTTGGCGTGCCAAACAGTGATGACTGATAAGGATTTACAAACAAACATAATTGTCACAACTCAACCCTAGTGACCAAATAAACGGTGCTCAAAATAAAAAAAACAATGGAGATGAGGACTTATTTGGCTATATAGAAATAAAATATATACCTAGCACAGGAGTGGTGTTTCACTACAATGGCTGTAACTTGTTAAGTATTAGGAAAGAAAAATAACAACAAAGAAGAAAAAGAGTTATCAAACAACTCTCATTGCTATCACTTACATTACATAACTCTCTTATATGCACATTACACAAGGAGTCAGTGGCGGATCCAAGAATTGGTCGATGAGGGTTCAAAACTCAACATGAAGTGGTATTGGGTGAGAAATGAAGCAAAGACAGATATTGTAGTGTTGGAGTGCCGATGATCATCAGCAAATTCGTCCTTGATCCAAATTCAAGTGCATTGCCATCCCCACAAAGGCCCAAATACAATGAAGATGGATCAACTACTTCATATGGAAGGAGGAGAAGGAGATTTTAGCTACACTAAGAACTCACTGGTTCAAGTTAGTCCTTCTTTTCTCTCTATGCATTGTATCTATATACGCAGTTCGTCTTCAAAGGCAAAGTTTATCAACTTGAATCATGTAATTTAAATAACGTATGTATCTAACATATGTATTTCAATTGGCTGATGGCTTTTACCAAACACCCCCAAAATGTTCTCAACGAATTGGATAACTATTTTCCACCACTATCAAAAAGAGAAGTGAACCAAATTATAGTTTCTCCTTGGAAATGTTTTCCGCCCAACCAAACCCTCTCAAAGTGTATAAGTACTTAATTTAGAAATACACCTAGTTTAATATCTCTAGCTTTAATCTTGTATACATCTTGAGCATAGAATGTATCTAGTTTAACTAGGTGTTACATTTGACAAGTTCATAAACATGGTATTCTGATATGTAATTTCTTTGTCAACAGAGAAGAATAATAGCAAAAACTAGAGGAATACTAGAAGAAAGTGTGAAAGAAGTGTGCAACACAAAGACAAAACCACCAGAATTCTTAACAATTGCAGATTTAGGTTGTTCTTCAGGACCTAATGCTCTTGAAGCAATATGGGAAATCATAAACATCAGCAGTAATTTGTACCAAAGCAAAAATGTTGGTTTACCAGGATTTAAGATATTCTTAAATGATCTTGTGGGAAATGATTTCAACACCTTATATAGATCATTTCCAGCATTTCACAAGAAGCTCGAGGATGCAAAATTTGGACCTTGTTTTCTTTCGGGTACACCAGGATCATTCCATGGAAGGTTGTTTCCCTGCAATTTTCTTCATCTTGTTCATGCTTCATCTAGCATACACTTTCTCTCCGAGGTCAGTACATGTTTGCAACTTGGAAGGTTTAGTTTACTGTAGTCGTTGATGCATTCGTTGTATACCCAAGTGTACATTATGTGCATGGCGCACTTAAGATTATTTTCTGCTTATATTAAAATAAAATCTATTTTGGTGATTTGCTCATTTTGAACCCTCGTAATAAGCCATTGGGAAAGAAACTTAAGTATACAACGGGTGTAATTATTTTGCTTTAACGTTTAACCTAATGGGTCGTTTGTAAATGAGGCCAAGGCCATCTGCACATTCAAAAGTATAACGTATATTATGTAAAAATCATAAATGTATCATGTATAGTACAATAGCATAGCTTAATGTGCATGACTAAACATTTTATGCAGGTACCAAAAAGCTTAGTGAACAAAGATGGAGTTGCTATTAACAAAGGGGCCATATGCGTAACCAAGGAAAGCCCCCTTAAAGTGCATGAAGCATATTATGAACAATTTGCAAATGATTTTACTTTGTTTTTGAGTTCACGTTCTAGAGAAATGGTGCTTTATGGTCAAATGGTTTTAACTTTTAGAGGCAGCACAAGGAGTGAAAAACCAGATTACACATGGGACTTTGAGCTACTTGGGATGGCACTTCATAGTTTGGTCCTTGAGGTATTGCTAATCATTGGATTTTTCTTTTTATTTTCCTTCTTAAATGTCGTTACTATAGACAACACCTAGATCCTTACACACGGAAGCATGATATGCAGTATACTGCTGGAAACTGTTATTTTCTTCATACTTGCATAATCTTTTATCATGCTATTACATTTTCTTATTATATGTTCTTTTATTATGAATTTTTTTATTCTTTTATGAATGAATATGACAGATGTTCTTTTATTTGAACTATATATTTATTTACATTGAAATATTTATGCTTTCCGGATTCAGAATTATGTCGCATTTTATGCTCCTTGGTCTAAAATCTAATTTGAGTGTTGCATTTGTAGTGGTGGTCTTAAGTCTCTTAACCAATAAAAGAAGTGAAGAATAAACTAATATAAGGTACATGTGTGTATGATAGGGAATGATCCAGGAAGAGAAGTTGGATTCGTTCAATGTGCCAATTTTCACACCTTGTATTGAAGAAGTGCAAAGATTGATTAAGTTAGAGGGATCTTTTACTATCAAAAAACTCGAAATGTTCACCGTAGATTGGGGTTTGAAGGATACAGATTTAACGCTCACACTCCGGGAAAGAGCTAAACATGTCTCTAATGGCTACCGGGCGGCAGTAGGACCCATCTTAGTGAGCCAATTTGGAGCAACTCTTATGGATGCCCTGTTCCATAAGTTTGAAGCTATGGTCATGCAACGTTTAGGTGTAGAGAACTTAGAAATCTTGAACTTTGTGATTTCTATGAAAAAGATAGGTTAATGATATGTTGCAAACCAAATAAGAGTAATGCGAAAGTTCCGTTTTGTCTCCACTAATGTGCTCTATTTACTATGCAGCGTAAAATACATTCTAGAAATTTAGAACGTGAAAAACTATGGAAAAAAACAAGTTGCGGTAACTTTTGTTTAAAAAGGACTATTTTCTACTATTTGAAAACTTGCAATACTCTCCTAAAATGAATATTGCATATGGTTTTTTCTATCTCTCCTACTTTGACTCAAAATAATCTTGTGTCTAAACTAAGTGATACGAGTTTTTAAATACAACAGGAGATAATACATTAAAAGTATATGACTCGACCATATAAGATGCATTCAAGAGATGTACGACTGAATCCACCAACTGAAAAATTTGAAAATTCTTCCCAAACTTCCGGCAACGACAAGGCTAGTGAGTATTGAGAAAGTGATTGACGGATAAAAAAAGATTAGAAGATACGTAATGATCAGAAAGCTTAGCCTCAAATTATAATATCATATCAACTTATCAAGTTATGTTATCTATTTACTACATTGAAGGTGTCAGCAACCAATGATAAATAATGCTTATGTTAAAAAAAAACAACCAACGACAAATAGTTCTCTTGGGCCAAATATTTATGTTGTATAGGTCTTGGCTTGAAGAAAGAATGGTTACTGGCTACATATAATTATGATAATTTATTATGCATATCTCGGAGTATATAGAACATTAGAACTACGTATTTTCAATATTATTTTGTGCAATAATAATAATTAAAGACACGATTATGTAGGTAACTCATACTCATTTAGCTAACTCATAATAATTTCTTGTATATAGTTGTATATAAGTTATTGTATGTTTCTTTTAAAGAGCTAGCTTCCCCAGAATAAAAAGTACATTACTTACAAAATCATGAAGTATTATAGTAATACAGTAGTAACTGTGAATTCTTGATCTAGTAATTCTTTTCAAGGTAAGAAGAATATTATTAGGGTAATTTGGTAATTAGACTCTTAGTTGATTCTGTAAAGATATTTTGTATCTCTATATATATGATGCCAGGCAACCTAAACAGGTAGCCAATTATTCCAATACTCGTACATGGTATCAGGAGCCTAGGTTTAGAATTTTTCTTAATTTTTTATTCTCCCTCTTCCGCTCACACAAACCCTAGCTCACGTTTTTTTCTCAATTTCCAGCAACCCTTCATGGCCACCGGCGCCTCTGCATCCACCGGCGCTGCCCCCGCCGTCGTCGCCGCCAGCCCATCATCACCACTGGCTTTAGTGAACGTAAATTTCCCTATCGTTCTCTTGTGTCTAGCACACCCATTGGTTCGCCTATGACTGAGTCTCTTGACCCCTTAGGTTGGTTCCCGAGTCTTCCTGTGTCTAGTGACCCATCCCCCGAGCCCACAGCACCACGGGAGCACGTGCAGCAACCCGCTGCCTGCCCACTGGGTGCATGCACGCCCGAGGGTCTCTCACTTCCCAGCAGCTCTGCTGCCTACCCGCAGGTGATCTCCGCGCCCGCAGCGTCTCTACCTTCCCCCACACGCAGCGTCTCTCCCTTCCCCCACACGCAGCGGCTGCCAGCCCGCAGCACCATCCCGCGCCAGCGGGATCTTCTCCTCCTTCGCCTTTTACTCCTCCCCTAGCTGTCCCACATGAGTCATCTTCGTCTCCTCTTGTCCCTCCCCCTCGGCGTCCTAGGAAGTCGTCTCGGTGTGTCGATCCTACTAATGTTCATACCATGACCACGCGTCTCAAAGACGGAATCATTTCAACTAGGAATTTTTTGGATTTAAAAACCGATGTTGTTGAGTCTGAACCGTCTAATTTTAAGCAAGCATCTAAAGATTCACGTTGGCAACAAGCCATGCGTGATGAGTATGAAGCATTAATTAAGAATGATACATGGGAACTTGTGCCTCGCAACAACAATAGAAACGCTCTTGGTTGTAAGTGGGTGTATAAGATTAAATATAATTCTGACGGTTCTGTGGAGCGGTTTAAGGCCAGGCTGGTTGTTTTTGGTAATCATCAGCAGGCAGGTATTGACTACTTTGAAACCTTTAGTCCTGTAATTAAGCCTACTACTGTTCGCTTAGTTCTTACTCTTGCTGCTACTTTTAAATGGCCTATTCGTCAACTCGATGTCAAAAATGCTTTCCTTCATGGTTTCCTCAATGAGGAAGTCTATATGCGTCAGCCTCCTGGTTTTGAACACCCTTCTCAACCACATTATGTTTGTCGGTTACGAAAATCCATTTATGGTTTGAAGCAAGCTCCTCGAGCTTGGTTCTCTCGTTTCAGCAATTTTCTTCTCTCTATTGGTTTCAAGTGCAGCAGTTGTGACACCTCTATGTTCACTCTCAAACACAGTAGTCATATTATCATTCTCTTGCTATATGTTGATGATATTGTGCTTACAGGTAGTAGTTCCTCTTTGCTTCAGAAATTTATCAGTGTTCTCTCTGCTCAATTTGCTATGAAGGATTTGGGTGATTTGCATTACTTCTTAGGCATTCAGGTTTTACGTACTCCTCAGGGTTTGCTTTTGTCTCAAAACAAATATGTAGTTGATCTTCTTCAGAAATTTCATCTTCATACTGTCAAACCCGTACGTACTCCTGTTGTCTCTCGTGTCACTCTTTCTCTTTTAGATGGTGAACTTCTTGCTGATCCCACAGATTATCGTAGTATGGTTGGTGCTTTGCAATATTTGACTATGACTCGTCCTGATATTGCCTATGCTGTTAATTCGGTTTCTCAATTTATGCATGCGCCTCGTACTACTCACCTTCATGCTGTGAAAAGAATTTTCAGGTATCTGCAGGGAACTTTTGATTATGGGCTATTTCTTCATAGTACTGGCTCTCCTACTGTGACTGTTGCCTATTCTGATGCTGATTGGGCCGGGTGTCCTGACACTAGGCGTTCTACTACTGGCTATGCTGTCTTCCTAGGGAAGAATTTGATCTCCTGGCGTTCTAAGAAGCAACCTACTGTTTCGAAGTCTTCTACTGAAGCTGAGTATCGTGCTGTTGCCTACACTGCGGCTGAAACAATTTGGATTCGTCAATTGTTAGCTGATTTAGGGTATTTTCATCGACGGCCTACCATTCTCTATTGTGACAATGTTTCTGCTATGTATCTTACTGCCAATCCTGTTCATCATGATCGTAGTAAGCATATTGATGTTGATTATCATTTTGTTCGTGAGATGGTTGCTAAAGGTGGACTTCAGGTCAAGCACGTTCCGACACAGTTGCAGGTTGCTGATATTTTTACTAAGGGTCTTTCTTCTGAGTTGTTTTGTAAACATCGTTCCAATCTATCCGTGATTCCTCCCCGTAAAGATTGAGGGGGTGTATTAGGGTAATTTGGTAATTAGACTCTTAGTTGATTCTGTAAAGATATTTTGTATCTCTATATATATGATGCCAGGCAACCTAAACAGGTAGCCAATTATTCCAATACTCGTACAAATATCACTACCAAACTAGAACTTCCACAGTTTCTTGGTCTACAATTTAGATATAAGGTAATAAAGTTAGGAGAATAATAGAAGAAATGGATTTGTTGAATTAGGAAGTATAGGAAAATGATTGTTGATTATATCAATGGTGTTTCCATCCTATTCATAATACTTTAGTGGATATTAAAAGATACATTATTATAATTAAAGATAAATGATAGTATCCTATTCAACAATAGTAAGAGATACTAACAGTGTGTTTGGTATTTTTTTTAGTAAAGAGAAGGAAAGGAAGGGAAGGGAAGGAAAAGGATGGGAAAGGAAGGGAAGGGAAGAGAATTAAATTTTCCAATGTTTACTTCATAAGAGGGAAGGGAAGGAAAGGAAAGAGGAGAAATTTTGGCAAAAAATCATAGTCAGTTTTTTTTAATCTCTTTCCTCTAGAGGTGTTAAAAACTGACATGACCCGCCAACACGGCACGAAGTCGACCCGTTATTAGCGGGTTTGGGTCGAAGGTGTTGACTCGTTTAAGTACACGGGTTGACACGACACGACACGCTTAATAAACGGTCGGGTCAAGGTTGGAGGGGTTCAACCCGTTTAACTAAGCGGGTTGACACGACATACCACAAATTACTCATTTTTCAATTTTTGTATGTAAAAAAAATATGACACGCCAACACGACTCGAACTCGACACGGAATAAACGGGTTTGGGTCAAAGCTCTTTGACACGTTTAAGTAAGCGGGTTGACACGACACGACACGTTTATAAACGGGTCGGGTTAGGGTTGATGGGGTTTAACTCGTTTATGTAAGCGGGTGACACGAATATGACACGACACGACACGTTTACCAGGTCTACTTTCCTCCCAAATTCCTCCAATTTTGGGAGGAAAGGAAAGAGGAGTTTTTCTTTAATTTCTTTCCAGTCATTTCCTTTCTTTTCCAACCAAATCCTTTGCAACTTTTTTACCAAACAAAAGAAAACCTCTTTTTTCTTTTCCCTTCCCTTCCTTTCCATTCAATTCCTCCCTACCAAACACACTGTAAAAGAGAATATGCAAGATATAATAAATTACATCATTAACTTATTATCGCTAACATCTGGCCTTTGGAAATAGAAAAAAGGAAAGGAAATTCCCATATATAATGGGATTTGATCTAATGAACTTGACGTTAAATTGTGCATGGTCTATAAAGTTGTTCATATTTGTGTAATTGTGTTTGTGACACAAGTCTAGAGTCTTACTCAACTATCACTTTGGATTTCGGAGGAACCTAATAATATCATCTTCTTACTAGTTTCTTTGTAGCTCTTTATAAATTTAATAATTCTATAAAGTGTAAACCTAAAGGAAAAATAACCAAATTTGAGCCTATGTATAGTGATCTTATTTGAAAAGTATAATTCGAAATTTCAATCATATAAAAATTATTTTTTTCTCAAACTTTCGGACTAATATTTTGTAACATAACTTTTAAAATCGGATCGGAAATTCGGGCTAACAACTAAACACGCCTAAAATCTATATTTAAAGCTCTTTTAATGTAAAAGTCGAGTCAAGCTTAAACAAGCCGAATTCAATCATCTCTTAATCAATGGAACAAATCTGCAATGTGCATTAAGAGTGTACATGTAAGACTGGATCTACTTACAAAATTCGTCCCAAACTTATGGCACGTGACGATGAGATTGTAGTTTTTATATATGAAGAGATAGCTTTAGCTTATTTCTTGAGAAAACAGAAAAGGAGGGAAGTTTACAAGCTAGTTGAGCTTCTTCTTGATCTTCTTCAGCTCTTTTCTTTCTCCTCAAAGGTAAGTCTAATTATTGGAGCTCTTAATTTTGTTTTAGCTTTTATTGATTTTGATTGTCAAATTTAATTAGTTTCCTCCGTTGTGCTATCGCTTTCATTTACGCGTAGTAGCTAGTAAAAAAGTACCTTTCTTTTTAACGTTAAAAGCAAGTAGTTCCTAATATGACTACTTTATCTGTATGGTCAAACTTTGCAATTTGACCATACGTATCGTTCTTATACTATTTTGTTTCTCAATACATTCATATCAAAATTTGGCACTATTCAAACACAGATGCTATCATGTTCACATATTGTTGATTAGTCTAAAGGTTTATCTTCAAATAATCAATTATTCATAATTTTTTTTCTAAAATGATAATTAAAACTATTGATGGTTAGAGTGTTAGATTGACAAGTGCTGAAAGCTATATAATGCATTAATGCATGTATTGGAAAATGAAGGTAATTTATGATAATAATAAAAAATAAACCTATAGATCTTGTTAGATATTATGTTTCAAACTTCTAACGTGTTTTTTCAAAAATATTATTTATATACCAAGTTGTTATAATATATAGTTGAAGTTATCTAAAATCATAAAAAGTTGATAGGTAAAATATAAACATCAAAAGCCTATATGACTATAGAATCATACTCGAATAAAACAAGTTCTCTTGTAAGACAGTTTCGCATTGAGATCATCTCAATTTGAGATCATTTTTGTTCATGTTTAGTTTTCATTGACCTATTTTTAGTTAACTTGAATGATTGTTATGATAACGAATGTGAAAATAATTTGCATATTTTAGATGGAATCGATGATGATGATGAGCAAAGTCATGTCACTCCCCAAAGCTCCTTCAACACCCAATATGAAGTGGAATTGGAAGAGAAATGCTCACTTAAAGCAAAAAGACTACATAGTAGTATGGAGACAAAGATCGAAGCTTCTTCCAAGCAAACTTCAATCTAATGCTTTTCCAAGAAACACAATCAACATAGATGAAGTACTTCATATGGAAACAGGACAAGGGGAATATAGCTATGCAAACAACTCATTAGTTCAAGTTAGTTTTTCATTTTCTCACCATCTCTAGATAAGAATACACTACATTTACTAGTACCTTTTTTTTATCAAGTTCTATTAAATTTATAATACTACTTTATTAAAAAAAAATATACTACCTTAAGCTATACTTCCTCCGTTCTTTTATACTTACATCATCAAGCATGTGCATAAGAATTAAGGAGATGAGAGAAATAGAGAGAGGGAAAAAGGGGGACCCATGTGATTGGAGAAAGTTAGAGAGGAAGTATTTCAACTTCTAAAAATGAAAAATAATGCAACTGATAAAAAGCGGAGGAAATATAGATATACTACCTTAGTTATTAGATATACTACCTGGATCTATAAATATACTACTTTTCTATAAGAGTTTTTTTTTAAAAAAATGTTGATATATGTCCCGCCCCTATCTATCAGATAGGAACTCAAAAGCTTTTGTTGTTAGTGTTGACTTCCATTGTTTTGCTTTGTTAACCTTGGGAGCATCCAACCAATTGTGATTACTATCATAGTCGAACCGTAATTGCTTTTAAGTCAGATCTCCATACTACGACACAACCTTGAAATTTGTTTATTTTAAGACATTGCATTCTTCTGTTCCAACAAAAAGTAATTTTTGTATTTTCATTTTGCAGAAAAGAATAATAGCAAAATCCAGAGGACTACTAGAGGAAAGTGTGAAAGAAGTATGCAATAACACAATGACAAATTTAGCAGATTTCTTGACAATTGCAGATTTAGGTTGCTCTTCAGGGCCTAATGCTTTTGAGGCAATCTGGGAAATCATAAATATGAGCAGTAATTTGTTTCAAACCAAAAATGTTGATTTACCAGGATTTAATGTTTACTTAAATGATCTAATGGGAAATGATTTCAACACCTTATTTAGATCACTGCCAGAATTTCAAAAGAAGATTAAAGAACATGATTTTGGACCTTGCTTTGTTTCTGGCACACCAGGATCTTTCCATGGAAGGCTGTTTCCTAACAATTCTCTTCATCTTGTTCATGCTTCGTCTAGTGTTCATTTTCTCTCCCAGGTCAGTGTACTAAGAATCATCGTGGAAAATTATACTTCCACCGTTCTACAAGTGCAACACTTTGACTTTATAGCAACTTATATGCTTCATTTTAATCATTGATTATGATTTATACGTAAGAATAAACGTAGTGATGTCAGCTCTAGGATCTTATTATATACGTCTCAATAAATATTTTCAATATATCAACTTTTTATAATTTTCACTTATCGACAATTAGATATGTTAAGCCTCGTAATATTGTATTTGTAACATGTGAAAGTCGAAGTGTTGCACTTATTGTAGAATAAACTAAACTATTTGCTCAAAATAACATAGGGTCACCCAGGACTATGTTGTCGAGAATTCTAAGAAAATTTTTAAATAATTTGGAAAATCTTATTCTTTTAATCAGATTAAATAAACAAGTCAATTATTATTTCTTTTATCGTGAATTTCCACTTCCATTGTTATTTTGCGTCAACAAATAACTAGCACTTCAAATAATTGGTAAATTGATTATAATTAAAATGAATATTTAGTGATATTTGTAAAATAATACAAATGGAATATATTTGATACGAGTAGTATGAATGCTACTCTTAATTAGTTTTGCAGAATAGTATGAGGTCACCTATAATAGAATAGTCTCTTAATAGGCTGCCAAGAAACTTAAAAAAGAAGAATTCATTAAAGTATATAATTTTTGTATATACTGACGAACTTACTTTTGCACAACTAATAGTTAATTTCTTATTATTTTGCACAAAGAACCTAAAGTCATACAATTTTTAGTCAATTTTCCTAATAATAATGATTTATAATCAAATTTTCTAATATAAATTTACGGCAATGTGACAATTAATTTCAGACATAATGTACAAGATGCTATTACATAACAGGTGCCAGAAGGCCTAGTGAGCAAAGAAGGTGTAGCTCTAAACAAAGGGGCAATCAGCATGACAAAGGAAAGCCCTTCAAAAGTGCATGAAGCATATTTTCAACAATTTGCAAACGATTTTACATTGTTTTTGAGTTCACGCTCTAAAGAAATTGTACCTGAGTGTCAAATGGTTCTAAACTTTAGGGGCAGTACACAGAGTGATAAACCAGATTACATACAGGACTATGAGCTACTAGGGTTAGCACTTCAGAATTTGGTCCTTGAGGTGTGTAAAGCAAATCTTCTTTTATTTTATGGTTACTCAGAGTTTTTATGTTGTCGTTCTTTATTTTTAGTTTCACTTTTTCTGAAAAAGCAAGTATTCATGTGTTAGTTTGGTATAAGTGATTTAAAGTTTATTATAGATCATATATCATATAACTCTAAAATAGGAGACTGATATTAATACCTATATTATAATTACACTTAGAAAACAAATTTAAAAAAATCTTATACGACGATGTATTAATTTTTATTTTGCTAGTAAATTATGTCCGAACATTGTAAATTTCGATAGTCAAAATGGAAGTATTTATCATAGTATATGCCAATGTCCCCAAAATAAAGGGTGATAATGCATGATAGAAAAACTTACTAAACCAACGGCTGGTGTATAAAAAATGTAGGGAAAGATCAAGGAAAAGGAGCTGGATTGGTTCAATGTGCCATTTTACACACCTTGTCTTGGAGAAGTACAAAGATTGATTGAGATGCAAGGGTCCTTTACCATCAATAAAATTGAAACATTTACCATTGATTGGGGCTTAAAGGATACAGATTTGATCCTCACACTTGATGAAAGAGTTAAGCATGCATCTTATAGCTTTCGGGCTATAACAGGTCCTATCTTGGCGAGCCAATTTGGTAAACTCGCAATAGAAGACTTATTCAACCACTTTGAAGCGAAGGTAATGCAATGTCTACAAGAAGGGAAGTTAGAGATGATGAACTTCGGGATTTCCATGACAAAGAAACAGGGTTAATCTGTGAAAAGGATCATGTGAATAAAAACATCTTTCCATAAACACAATAGCTAATGTCGTGTTATTTATCTTTTGATTGATTTTTTAAGAGTTGTTGCATTGGTTTTACTTATTCGTAAGACATGACGTTTTACTTGTGACAAAAATGTGTATAATACTTTAAATATGCCTACTTTCGATTATTTTTATGAAAAATTGAAGTGTACATACACCCACCTGTCCCATTATATAGTTCTTGTTTCTCATTATTCAAAGATTATGTCTATACCAGGACCGCTAATATGCCCGTCGTGTCATGCCCCTTTCTTTTCTTACTTAAGGGGACTGAAAACAATGAACAGATTGGCCGTGAACAAACTACTGAATGCACAAGTTACAAAGAAATCTGTCAACATGAAACGCTAAAGTACTGAAAGCAACACAAAAAGATCAATGTATGACCTCAACAGTCAACAGCAAGATTTCAGTAGTAATATACAACTTGTATCTTACAAAAATTGCCTCCTATATATCCTATATCCAAGTTCCAGATACAAGGGCTGTAATTTCATATCCTATATTCTAGAGGCGGGAATTGATGCCTCAATGTATTTCCAGAGAGCAAAAAAGAATGGCCCTAATTGTTAGCATTCTATACAAAAATCAGAGACAGGGAAGCAACTAAAAAAGACGCTTTCGACAACCCTCAGCACCACAATAGCAGGCCATCTGCTTGACCTTCCCGTCAGGGCCAATGACGCTATCAAACGCATAGCCATAGTCATATGTAAGTTCCTGTAAACATTTAACAATAGTAAGCGCGTATTACAATTTACAATGCAACCAGAAAACACACAATAAAAATTGCTACACAAACATCATCCAAAAGGTATAGAAAAACACAAGCATGGTACAAAACAGATGTATATCTTTGCAGTACTTGAAACCTTAATTTTGCATACAATGAAAGTGCATGTTAAATTGTTAACCAAATGCAACATCGGACAAAAAGAAAAAGAGGCATTGAAGAATCATGTAATGAATTGGGTCTAATACAGTCTTCACTACCAGCTAAGAGCAATATCAACAAACACAGTTGAAGAACTAAGCAAGAAGAGTCAGAAAACAAAATAATTGATAAGGCAGACTGGCAGAGGAAGCTTTTTTGTGTTGTTTTTTAGGGAAAACTGTCAAGCTAGTTCAAGGCTTTCGAGAGACCAAGATCTCTCTGAAACACCAAGTGAAAGCAAGACAAATTTCTGGACAGTCTCTCTCAGCAATCCTCTCCTTTTACACTAGCAAACTCCGTCCTTCACTCTGCCCTACTGACATAATATTCCTTTTGTATAAGTGTATAACTGAATTATACTACCTCCGTTCCATATGTATTGCAACATAGGGAGTTTTACGCATCCCAACGCACTACTTTAGACGCTAATATCTCTAATTTTATTTAAGTAAAAATTATAAAAAGTTGAGATTAATTAAACATATATTGAGACGAATCTAACAAGATCCCACATGGCTATATTTATCCTTGTGTATAAATCCAAAATAAGGTCAAAGGGTAGTGTATGAATAGTGTAAAATGTCAAAGGTTGCAATACATATGGAACGGAGGTAGTATATGCCATAGTTACCTCATGCTGTTGTACCCTTCGTTTTTTGCCTTGCATATGTCAGCAAAATAGGTGGCTTAGGCCAGTTCATTACAGAACACCTTAACATACAGGCATAGGGATGAGTTTTAACGTTTTCTTGTTTTCCTACAACAACTTTTGTTGAAGATCATTTTGCCCCTTACTTTTTGCAAATTCGGAAAAAATAGTTGGTTACCTACCATGATGTGTATGCTCAATGAAACCTAAGCCGCAAGTAATCATGGGGTGTATGTGGCCAAAATTATAAGTAATGTGACTGAAGTCTCTGTAGTTGGTAGCACCGGATGTCCGAATGGTCATCATATTCACACATGGCTTAGGTCTGATTATGGTGCCCAAGGTGGTAGGTTGTGGTATAAGTACAAACGATTACTTGAATGTTTGTCTTCTAATGTCTTCCTAACCTTATTTGATTCTCTAATGTCAGTAGTTTTAAAACCCCCGAGTAGAGGAGACACCCTTTTTAATTGAGGTGATTTGATTTTAATCATGTGAAAGAAGGGAATAAGAACAAAAGGATGGAACAAACAGGCACAAAGGTTAGCGACTTTCTTTCCTTCTCTTGGATAACTCTAGCCAAACCTAGCCATAATCCTTGTAAAGTAAGACCAAATTAATATCAGTCGTTTTGTTTAAACATTCTCTCTTATGTACAAAATTTCACAGCTTGTCAACATTGCATTAGTCTTTGCAGGAGAAAGGAAAGTATAGATAGGGATTTGAAAAGAGAGAGGGAGGGAGTGCTAAAGGGTTTTGGGGGAAGAGAGTGAGAAAGAAGAAATGGAGTTGCAAACAAGTTTTTTCAATGTAGGATTTCAATTCAAATCCACTCTAAACCCATGATTTCATTCCCACAAAATCAATTTTAAAATGAAAGCCAAGTTTGGGCTCATTATTAGTTGAATCTTGTCCTATATTGCCAGTTCGCATACCTGTATCTAAAATCACCAAAACAAAGGCAGGAATAATATCCTTATTCATGAATCCAACCAAGTTTTGTTTCAACTGTCGCATATAGATATAATATACATATTGATGTGGACACACTTTCAAAAGCCCTAAAACAACACCAAGGATCTTCAGCAATTCATTACAGAAGACAGCTAAAAAGAGAAGGCAGGAACAGCAAACAAACATAACCTAATAATTCAAACTCACCAGTAGGTGGTACAGGTGGATCATCGACCAAGTTTTTGGCAGGAATAGGAATATTTTCTTGACCCTCAGAAATGTCCTCACATACCAACCTTCAACCAACAAGCAAAATGGGAATAAACAGATATTATGATTTAATCAATCAAAGTTTAGCTCCAGAAAATATATTCTTCAGTATTCACTAAGAGATTAATATAACAGGTACCCTCGAACTTCAGAGACCGCATCAGGAATACGCCCTCGAATAAATTGAACCTGCCACACAAGTTAAAGCAACATAAAGGAACATAAAAAGAAAGCATCTCTAATAATCAAATAATATATCATAAACAGATATCTCTAATCCTTCACATGCAACACTCAGGAGAACAAGAGGAGATCAATTAACCCTGCCAGTATTTGGTCAGTAAAGAATTAACCAAGAAAAAGGCGCAAAAAGAACAACATATTGAGAAAAGAAACTCAACTCGTGAAAGATCAATCCATCTTATGGCAACTTAATCCCAGCTACTAAGTTTATCCATTATGGTCATAGTCATACTAACAAATATTTATAAAGGTTAATAATTTTCCATAGATTTTACCCCACGTTTAGGTTTCAACTCGTTCAGAATCATGTCTACAATTATACATATCTCATGGCTCTAAGGGAGATGGAAGGCATCTGAAACAGTTTTCTCTCTCTATCCAGATCTCTTTGCAGGACTAGTCAAAGCTACTAAAGTACCATAAATACTCTTTAACATTGAAAATGTGAGTTCAAAATATTTACATTATGAGTAATCAAGCATGCAGTTTGTAAAATGGCAGGACACTTAGCATATGCATTAAAATGTGAGGCAACACTCACCAAAAATCTATACATATTGACAATAGTGGTTTATGATAGTAGATATAAATATGCCAATAAATTATCTTATGTATAGTTACCTAATTTGTATACATTCAAGATTCTTGTGTTCACGTTGTAATAGAGGTCTATATATTGAGCAATGCAGTTACATCCCTAATTGGGGACTGCTACATATTCTACGAGTTTGAAAAGGTTTTTATGTGAAGAGCCAAACTCAAAGAGTTAAGGCATTTATAACTGTTCTACTCCAACCAATAAAGAATGGGTTAGAAAGACTGAAGACATTTTATATGAGCAGTCCAGCAAAGTGTTTCTTTTTTCTTGCATTCCTCCAACTGATGGGAGATAGGAGACTCTTTTAGACAGGTAAACAGCTTGCTGCAAGAAAGATTGGAAGTACACTTCCAGGAGAGTCATGCTAAGCTAAGGAAAATAAAGGCTAAGTGCAGGTTTCGGCAGAGCAATGGTGGAAGAAAGAGGAAGACAGCCTACAAACCGTGCCTACTTTAGTTTCACCGACATATATGCCATTTCTAGTTCAGAAAATCACGTCATTTCATAAAGACTTCTTGCCATTTCTAATTAGCGTTAAACATCCCCAACATCTTCATTGTTCTATTAAGATGAGTTGCCCAAAGGTAAGTCAAGGTCATAGTAGCTAGATATGGGGAATAATTGACAAAATGCATCGAGAGATTTAAGATAACTCCTGGCAGAAAACATATTCAAAAATTAAAGGGAAGTGAGCAAAAGCCTTGAATGTGTTTGTTCCATGTTATAGAACATTATATAACATCATGTCACACAAATATTTATCAAGAATGACCACAAGTCAATTTGAAGTATTATCCCCCAAGACATAAGGAGAAGCATATTATAAGAATTGGTGGCTTCCATACAGCATCTGTAAATATTACAAAAATAGAGAACCACAGTGACTAAAAGCAAGATTTCAAACAGGACGCCGCCACAGAAAAGTTTAATGATTTTGTGAACAAGATAGCCAAGAGAGAGGAAAGCAAGGGAATAAAGGAGAGGGAAAATCAGAAAAAAGTTACAATAGAACAATCATCAGGCTGGAGCTGGAAAACAGTCACCAATAAATAAAAATTTGGGAGACTGCAGAAACCTGGGTGGTAGTCAGCTCAGGCTGGCCTTCCATCCGCTTCAAGCGAAACTTGTGCACAGTGAATCCAGAGACACCTTTCTCCGCCCAGTAATTGACAACCTGCAAAAAACATCAAATCTTCAATTTCAAAGACAATGCGACATACAGAAAAGAGAAGCACGAGACAATGCAGGAAGCTTTAGCAATATACAAAAGCAAGAAATACAACTTGAGAAGAATATAATTATATACTGGTAATTTTCTGTACTATCTGTAGTATTTTCCTTCCACATCCCCCCCCTCCTGTAACCGGAAAATGAAAAGGGAATTACTCAATGCGCCTGAAAATAATAGTCAATGATACATGATTTCGGATTCTGCACAGGGGAGAGAAAGTACAGCTTATAAATTTGTTCAAGGATCCACTTTGGCATTGGATCTGCTGATAACAATCTTCCAGATCCTGCTGTGAAAATTAAAAATTATGATGCAAGCTTTCTACAAATTGAAAACCTGTTTCTGATAACCTACCTCAGCATCCATATCCCTAGATACGAGACCACAGACCACAATTCTATCTTAGTCCATCTCAAATAAATAAGCTACTTTATAGATTATAAAATTAATGAATAGATCCAAGACAATCTACCATAAACATTCAAAGAAATTATTCAGCAAACCAAATTCAGTATACTAAAGAGCATCAAACCTTATCACATCAATGGTTATTGATGAAAGCGTTGTTGCATATGATACATTTCTTAGAATGCCCCTGTAAAATCACAAGAAGACTTCAGTACAACAAAAGATTAGGCAGTCTCTGTTGAAAGCTAAGGATGGCTGATTACCTAGCTAGAAGTGGTTGCAAAATTTCACAGCATTCATGGCCTAACTCATCTCCTCGTGGTAGGAGAGCCGTATTACTAGCTGCAAAACTTGGTCCCCAGCTACTTCGCATAACTTCCCTTGTGATGGCTCCAGCTGAAGTGCTGAACTCGTCTATAATTCAATAACCATGCTTTTTCTTGCAACATAGTAAAGTAAAAAGAGAAAGTCTCCCTTTTGCCCAGGATATGGCATGAATCAAGATCCTTCTTCTCTGCCTAGAGTTGAAGAGAGGCATTGAACGCAATAGTCAGCAAAAGAAACAAATCGACAAGGTATAAACTCTCTAACTTCCTTCCCTGCCCCTGGACACACTAAGAAAACTGCTCCTTCCGTTCATAATGGGGTAGTTACTTGAGATTAAACAGACTCATATTCTGTTAGAGATGAAAATGATGGCATACCTCGAGTTCTTGAATATTCATTCAAGTAGCCAGATCTACCACAAGCTTAAACGCCACACTCATGATGGAACATCACATCATGCGTTCAAGAACTCAGCTGTTTCAATTTCTCAAGAACCTGTTTCATTGATGGTCTAATAGCAAGCGACTCCATAGTGCAAGACAATGCAAGCTGCAACATCTTCAACAAGTTCTCCTCGGGCCCAGCTTCCCATAATTCTGAGTAAAAGAACTCAGAACACCGTCTTTCATCCATCAATAACATGGCCCATCCAACAATATTAAATCCATTACCATACTCAGAAAATGATGGATCAAGAGTCTTCTTCCCTGACATCAACTCTAATAGCACAACACCGAAGCTGTAAACATCGGCTTTGTCCGAAACCCTACATGTAGTTGCATACTCTGGTGCCACATATCCAAACGTGCCTGCCACATCAGTTGTTGCATGGGTCTGAGAAACTTCAAGCAGCCGAGCTAATCCAAAGTCGGACAAATAGGCATTGAGCTCCTCATCTAGAAGAATATTGCTAGGCTTGATATCCCTATGGACTATCCGCGGAACACATGAATAGTGAAGGTAGGCAAGGGCATGAGCTACATCCACTGTTATCTTATAAATTTCTGGCCATTTCACATTATTTGCTGATCTGTCCTGTATGAATGTCTCAAGGTTTCCCCCAGAAAGATAATTGTAAATCAAGAACATTTCAGTATCTCCTACATAGTATCCAATAAGAGTTACGAGGTTCTTATGTCTAACTCTTCCTAAAGTCTTAATCTCAGCCTCAAATTGTTGAATCCCTTGGAACCTGCCTAAGGACAGCCTCTTCACAGCTAAAAGATAACCTGGAACAAGTTCAGCCTTGTAAGTTGATCCAAAGCCGCCAGTACCAATTAAATTTCTAATGCTGAAATTTCCTGTTGCACTGACCACATTATCGTAAGTCAATTCAACAGGGGTATCAGTAAAAGTCACAACTACTTTTCTTCTCAGACAACCAAGTCTTCCCAGCTTCTTTCTACCAAGAGTAAGACCTAGCACTACCACCAGGAGAACACCAATTACAACCGAGACCGATGCCGCTGTTGCAATTATTAAGGACTTCATGTTTCTTCTGCTATGCGAATTCTCCACTTCGAGGGGGACAGGCAGACCAGCTGGTGGCGCCGAATATGGATCAGGACATGAATGCAAAAATTTGTTCCCTTTGAAGCTTTCACAATCACTTATATTTTGAAGGTGTGGAATATGACCCGTGAGGTTGTTAAATGAAACATCCAGATGCACAAGATGGGACAAGGTCGAGAACGACAAAGGTATCTTATCAGTAAAGGAATTGTGATCCAACAAAAGAATTTTTAGATTGCTTGCATTTGCCAATTCACTAGGAATTGACCCTTTAAGATTGTTTTGAGAGAGATCCAAGACCTCAAGGGAAGTCAATTGACCTAAATGAGGAGGTATTTCCCCAGTGAAATTGTTCCCACCAAGAAGTAGTGATTTGAGAGTTTTCACGTCTCCCAACTGATTAGGCAGAGACCCAGCCAACTGGTTTTCTCTCAAATCAAGATGACTGAGCATAAGCAAGTTGCTGATACCTGACGAAATAGAGCCCCACATCTGATTATGTGCTGCTTCCAATGTCGTAAGCTGTAAACAATCCTGAAGCAGTCCCGGGTGTATCTCACCAGATAGTTGGTTGGAAGTAAGATTCACAGAAACACTATGAACATTTCGACAACCAGATAACAGCTTGCCAGGAAGAGACCCATTGAAGCCATTATCATTCAGCAAAAGCTCATATGCAACATTACCATTGGGAATGAACAAGCCATCTGACAAAGAAAATAAAGGCAACGAACCCGTGAAATTATTCCAACCAAAATCATGTTTAATCACTAGACTACCATCTGACCTTACACCTTGTTGCCCATTCAATTGCAAATCCCAAATGCTGACGCTGGAGTAACCATTCCGAACATCTTCTTCATCAAGAAGATACAAATCACTCCCCCGCAAGCTCATGCCTCCACCACAATTGCGATTGAGGGATGGTAAAAGGCGGCCAGAAAGCGAGTTCCAACTCACATTCACATACACCATACACGAAACTTGAAGCTGCAAAGGAAAGTTCCCAGAAAGACCATTCGAACTCAAATCCAAAAAAGTCAAGTTTCTACACATTGCAATACCCTCAGGGATAAACCCATCTATATAATTCTGCCCCAAATTAAGAACTCTCAACGAGCAAGACTCGCTCCAATTCCCAGGCAACCGACCGCCAATATTCGCTCTAGGAGCCGAAAAAACCTGCAAACCAGGAATCATAAACACCTCTCCCGGAACACCTCCAACAAACGCATTATACTCACCCCTAAAAATATCCAACGACCTATCACCACCACCACCACTATACTCAACCAAATTAGTCAGCATAAGAACAACCAACTTTCGACAACCCCCAAGCTCCTTCGGAATCACATCCGTAAGACTATTCCTAGAAACATCCAACACCCTAAGTTCCGAAAGCCGACCAATCTCAGTAGGTATACTACCTTCCAATATATTCCCATCCAGCAACAATGTCCTCAAATTCAAACAGTTACCAATCTCAGCAGGAATACCACCAACAATAAAATTATTCGAAAGCTTCAAATGCGAAAGCAACAAACAATCATCACCTACATTAATCTTACCAGACAACTGATTATCAGACAAATCAACAACCCTAACCCCCCCAAACCCGATCAAACTCCCCGAATCTTACCACTAAGATAATTAAACGACAAATTAACAACTCGAACCGAATTAGAAAAATTAGGGATACTACCATTAAACTTATTCCGTTGAAGCTCAATCACCTCCAACTTCTTCAACATTCCAATCTCAGACGGAATCTCGCCGGAAAACTCATGTGATGGAATCGACAAAACCCTAAGCTCCGACAAGTTTCCGATGAAAGAACCTAGGGTTCCGGCGAGGGTAAAAGAGTCATTTCTCTCTCGAAATGTGAGGTTAAGAGAGGTAACTCTACCAGTAACAGAATCGCATGAGATTCCGCGCCATTGACAATGGTGAAGTGAAGAAGACCAGGTTGAGAGGAGGTTTGAGGAGTCGTTAATGGAGGATTTGAAAGTGAGGAGAGCTGTGAAGTCGTTAATGGAGGTTGTGAGGGTGATGAGAGAGGTTAGAGAGAGGAGGATAATGATGAAGAGAGGTTGAATCGGCATTGTTAATGGCGGTTTAGGGATTAGCGGTTAGGGTTTAGAGGTTGAGAATGTAGCGGTTTCCGGCGAGATTGTCGCCGGAAAATGGGAAAATGGTAAGGGAGGATTTTTTTAGAGTTCCAAAGTGAGACGCATGTTGGACTACACAGACTAGACTGGTAAACGGAATATGGACTAAAAACTGGAAGACCATAAACAAGCCATCATTTTTTATTTTATTGTTTTGTTGTGGGGGAGCATTTTGCATACCCAACGTCGGGTTTTACTAAATATAGCACGTATTTATTATTTTACAGTCCGTATTTTATAGTGAATTGTCCAAAATACCCTTATTAAATACTCCCTCCGTCCCATATTACTTGATACACTTCTCATATTCGTCCGTCCCATATTACTTGATACACTTTCAAAAATTGCATGGTCCTACACTAAAAATATTTTTTTTATCATATCTCTCTTTAACTTTTTATTTTACTTTTACAATACACATATGGCCCATATTTGTCCCACATTGTACTTTATGGATTTAAATAATACCAATAACCAACTGCTAACAATAAAATAAATAAGTCAAATAACACTCCTAAAACTCTGTGTCGGTCAAACTGTATCAAGTAATATGGGACGGAGGGAGTATAATTTGTGGTCGGATTTTTTTAAGAAAAAATAAAAAAAAAAAAAAATTTAAATTGAATTTTCACGGAACCGGATGGAGTTTCCGGTACCGTGTACCAGAAATTCCATCTGTTTCCGTAAAAATCCATTTGTTAAACAAAAATTCAAACCGGATTGACTTTCCAGTACACGGTACCGGAAACTGCATCCGGTTCCATCAAAATTCAATTTTAAAAAAATTGAAATTTTTAAAAGGAAGTGATAAAGGAAGAGGGGGTAATATAGACTTTTCTACCACGTATTTATACGTGTACGAGCTGTGAGCTAGTAAATACGGGTTGTTTGTTTAACCGCACACTAAATCTCTAACGGTTAACCCAAATTTTATAGTGTTTATGTTGATTAATAAAGTGTAGATGTAATCTAGTGGTAAAAATAAATTTGAACAATGAAACAAGAGAGGAAATATCAAAACTATATAATATCAACACCAACACTAATAGTTAAAAAGAGATAAGTTACCTGAAATTGAGAAGATACCTATTGAAATTAAAAAGGTGTTGAAACTAATAAGGTAGCTGAAAGTGTGAGTCGTAAAGGGAATATGGACTAAAAACTCGAAAACCACAAACAAAGCCATCATTTTTTTTATTTTTTATTTCTGTTATGAGGAGTAATTTGTATCAAACCAAAAATGTTGATTTACTTCGTTCAAAAAAAAAGTTGATTTACCAGGATTATTTACTGTTTTACTTAAATGATCTAATGGGAAATGATTTCAACACCTTATTTAGATCATTTTAGAGAACATGATTTTGGACCTTGCTTTGTTTCTCGCACACCAGGACCTTTCCATGGAAGTCTGTTTCCTATAAGAATCATCGGAAAATTATACTTCCTCCGTTCTACAATAAGTCTATACTTTGACTTTGTAGCTATTCACATGCTTCACTTTGATCATTGATGTCAAATGTGGGATCTTGTTAGATACGTCTCAATATATATTTTCAAGATATCAAATTTATTATTTTCACTTATCGACAATTAGATAAGTTAAGCCTCGTAATATTACATTTGTAACACGCGAAAGTCAAGGTGTTGCACTTGTTGTAGAATAAACTAAAGTGTTTGTTCAAAATAACATAGGGTAACCTAGGAATATGTTGCCGAGAATTCTAAGAAAATTTTTTATTTTAAAAAACTTATTCTTTTAATCAGATCAAAGAAACCAGTAAATTATTATTTCTCTTATCGAGTGAATTTCCACTTCCAATGTTATTTTGTGTCAACAAATTACTAGCACTTCAAATAATTGGTAAATTGATTAAAATTAAAATGAACATTTTGTCATATTTGTAAAATAATACAAATGGAACTACATGTTTGATACGAGTCGTATGAATTTTACTCTTAATCAGTTTTGCAGAATAGTATGAGGTCATCTATAAGATAACAGTCTCTTAATAGGCTACCAAGAAACATAAAAAAGAATTCATTTCAAATTATATGAAGTATATAATTTTTATATATGCTGACAAACTTTACTTTTGCACAAACAATAGTTAATTTAGTATTATTTTGCACAAACAACCTAAAATCATACAATTCTTAGTCAATTTTCCTAATAATAATGATTTATAATCAAATTTTCTAATATGAATTTACGGTAATGTGACAATTAATTTCCGACGTAATGTGCAAGATGCTATTACATGACAAGTACCAGAAGGCCTAGTGAGCAAAGATGGTGTAGCTCTAAACAAAGGAGCAATCAGCAAGACCAAGGAAAGCCCTTCAAAAGTGCATGAAGCATATTATCAGCAATTTGCAAATGATTTTAATTTGTTTTTGTGTTCACGCTCCAAAGAAATTGTACCTAGTGGTCAAATGGTTCTAAACTTTAGGGGCAGTACACAAAGTGATAAACCAGATTACATGCAGGACTATGAGCTACTAGGGTTAGCACTTCAGAATTTGGTCCTTGAGGTGTGTAAAGCAAGTCTTCTTTTATTTTCTTGTTACTCGAGTTTTTATGTTATCGTTCTTTATTTTTAGTTTCGCTTTTTCTAAAAAAGCAAGTGTGCATGTGTTAGTTTGGTATAACTGATTTGAAGTTTATTATAGATCATATATCATATAACTCTAAAATCAGTGTAACTCAAAACAAGAGACTTATAGTACTATCTATATTATAATTCCATTTGTAGAAAACAAATTCAAAAAGATCTTATACAACTATGTATCAAATTCTATTTTGCTCGTAAAATATGGTCGAACATTGTAAATTTCAATAGTCAAAATGGAAGTATTTATCAGTATATGCCTATGTCCCCAAAATAAAGGGTGATAATACATGATATAAAAACTTACTAAACCAACGACTGGTGTATAAAAAACGTAGGGAAGGATCAAGGAAAAGGAGCTAAATTGGTTCAATGTGCCATTTTACACACCTTGTCTTGAAGAAGTATAAAGATTGATTGAGGGTCCTTTACCATCAATAAAATTGAAACATTTACCATTGATTGGGGCTTAAAGGATACAGATTTGATCCTCACACTCATGCATCTTATAGCTTTCCGGCTATAACAGGTCCCATCTTGGCGAGCCAATTTGGTACACTCGTAATAGATGACTTATTTAATCACTTTGAAGCCAGGGTTATGCAATGTCTACAACTACAAGAACGGAAGTTAGAGATGATGAACTTTGTGATTTCCATGACAAAGAAATAAGGTTAATCTCTCTGTAAAGGATCATGTGAATCGAAACACCTTTCCATAAACACAATAGTCGATGTCGTGTTATCTATCTTTGCGTTGGTTGGTTTTACTTATTTGTTAGACATGAGGTTTTACTTGTGACAAAAATGTGTATAATACTTTAAATATGCCTACTTTCGATAATTTTTATGAGAAATTGAAGTGTACACATACCGCTAATATGCCCCTCGTGTCATGCCTGCCTAGGGGTAGACTTGTGCCCCGCTCATGCCCGAGTCTAAATGTCATTCCCCCTTTCTTTTCTTATTTAAGGGGGGCTGAAAACAGTGAACAGATTGGCCGTGAACAAACTACTGAATAGTGAATACACAAGTAACAAAGAAATCTGTCAACATGAAACGCTAAAGTACTGAAAGCAACACAAAAAGATCAATGTATGACCTCAACAGTCAACAGCATTACATTTCAAGATTTCAGTAGTAATATAACTTGTATCTTACAAAAATTGCCTCCTATATATTCTATATCCAAGCTCCAGATACACGGGCTGTAATTTCATATCCTATATTCTAGAGGCGGGAATTGATGCCTCAATGTATTTCCAGAAGAGCAAAAAAGAATGGCCCTAATTGTTAGCATTCTATACAAAAATCAGAGACAGGGAAGCAACTAAAAAAGACGCTTCCGACAACCCTCAGCACCACAATAGCAGGCCATCTGCTTGACCTTCCCGTCAGGGCCAATGACGCTATCAAGCGCATAGCCATAGTCATATGTAAGTTCCTGTAAACATTTAACAATTGAAAGCGCGTATTACAATGCAACCAGAAAACACTCAATAAAAGTTGCTAAACAAGCATCATCCAAAAGGTATAGAAAAACACAAGCATGGTACAAAACAAATGTAGAATAGTGTCCAGCAGCCCCAAAATTGTAGATAAAATAAAAACACCCATTAATAACCCCATACTAGAATTTTAGATCTTTCATTAGTTTAGGTGAGAAATCAGCAGGCTTCACATCAATATTTAGGGGAAGGGGTACTTTGGTTAGTAATTAGCTTATAAGTAACTTGTTAGTAGCTTGGAGAATAAGATATGTAGTTTGTTAGAGGGAATATTTGAAAGAGCTAAGAAGCCTATTATTGAGACAGAGATATATTAGGCATCTTTCGCAGACCTCCAAGCCTCTCGAATGCTTGTGAATTATCCGTTTAATTTCTGTAATTCCAGTATATTAATATAATCATCACTTCCCTATACAATTGGTATTTTGTACAATCTAGCAAGTTACCTGTAGAGGGGGTATGTTATCGGCCGCAAAAAGCATCACCCTTGCCAGTTTGATGTCATGATGGGAACTCAGAACACACTGAACAAACAGATTAGGTTCGCAGCTGTGATTGATGAACCTGGCCAGGTTTCCCATCACGCCCGCGTCAATGCAAAACTCCACCGTACTATCAACAACCTTCTCCTCAGGTTTGTCTAGTACAGTGTCAGAAGGCATTGACACATCTTGCAATCTCATCTATTGGAGGGAAAGGGAATATCAATTAGTTCATGTAGCATTTTCAACTTAAACAGCAAATATAATTAATGCACAATCCTGAACAAAAACTAACAGAGACAGCAGACATATCCTGGAGTTTAGTATATCTGCTTAATTAAGGTGCGATTAATTCACATATCTTAAAAACCTTGTGCCATAACTGATGCAATAGATTTGGCCACTAAGTCAATACTAATACTTCCTCCGTGTCAAATTAGATGCTACACTTTTTTTGCGGACTCCAACGCATTTTTTTGATGTGACGGAGATAGAGAGAAGAAAAAGCCAAATAAAGAAGCGTAAGTAATTAATCATGTGTACCCATTCCAAATGGGGAAATCATTAAAAGAATGAGACACCAATTCGATAGCACCTCAATACAGAGATACCAAGCTAACAAAAGAAGAAATAACTTGAGTATTTGCCAAGGTAAGACTTCAATAATGAATGAATTAATGGTGAAGCAAGAAACTGGAGTACAAAAATGTAAAGAAGACAGGATTAACTCCTCTAAAGACAGCACATATACCAACAACTGATCCTCACTTAAAATTAATTTGCCTTATACCTGTCTTCCATCCAGTCCCTTCATTGTTTGCAGGCAATCAATGTCGAAGATAAAGTTGTTCTCCAACACGCTGTCGGCCTCATCAGACTTCTTCAGCATCCCAGTGTATTCACATATGGGTGCACCAGCTGGAATGTAATCCCATGATCTCACTCCCCATCCTTTCTTTGGCGTGCGGAAAACCTGTGGAACCAAACCCATGATACCTATAAGGATGATTATTGTAGTTATTAAAAAAAAAAAATTATTGGCCACACAACAATACCTCAAAGCGGTATCTTAAGCCTTTCTGGGATGTGCGGTTGATGCAAGATGATTCGCAAGCACACATCGGGCCACACTCAAATACTACTGCCTTTGCTTCGACAAGCCTTAAAAAAAAAGCATGATTAGAGAATCACTATTGCATATAATCAAACTTATTTAAACAATAACTTAAAGAGTGTTGTCTACCTGCCACCATCCCTATGAACATAGGGAAAATCTGATCCATTTAGCCGCGCACATGCACAAACTTTAGGATTAGTACAGCCCCCAATGCAATCACATCCACGTGTAGGAGCAGGAATTTTCACACCGTTTGCAAGTTGTATATCTTTGCAGTACTTGAAACCTTAATTTTGCATACAATGGAAGTGCATGTTAACCAAATGCAACATCGGACAGAAAGAAAAAGAGGCATTGAAGAATCATGTAATGAATTGGGTCTAATACAGCCTTCACTACCAGCTAAGAGCAATATCAACAAACACAGTAGAAGAACTAAGCAAGAAGAATCAGAAAACAGAATAATAGATAAGGCAGACTGGCAGAGGAAGCTTTTTTGTGCTGTTTTTTAGGGAAAACTGTCAAGCTAGTTCAAGGCTTTTGAGAGGCCAAGATCTCTCTGAAACACCAAGTGAAAGCAAGACAAATTTCTGGACAGTCTCTCTCAGTAATCCTCTACTTTTACACTAGCAAACTCTGTCATTCACTCTGCCCTACTGTCATAACAATCCATTTGTATAACTGAATTATATATGCCATAGTTACCTCATGCTGTTTTACCCTTTTTTTTTGCCTTGCATGTCAGCAAAATAGGTGGCTTAGGCCTGTTCATTACAGAAACCTTTAACATACAGGCACAGAGATGAGTTTTAACGTTTTCTTGTTTTCCTACAAAAACATTTTGCTGAAGATCATTTTGCCCCTTAGTTTTTGCAAATTCGGAAAAAATAAATGGTTATCTACCATGATGTGTATGCTCAATGAAACCTAAGCCGCGAGTAATCTATGGCGGGTATGTGGCCAAAATTACAAGTAATGTGACTAATGTCTCTGTAATTGACAGCACCAGATGTCCGAATAATCATCGTATTCACACATGGCTTAGGTCTGATTATGGTGCCCAAGGTGGTAGGTTGTGGTATAAGTACAAACGATTACTTGAATTTTTGTCTTCTAATGTCTTCCTAACCTTATTTGATTCTCTAATGTCAGTAGTTTTAAAAACCCCGAGTAGAAGAGACACCCTTTTTAATTGAGGTGATTTGATTTTAATCAACTGAAATAAGGGAATAAGAACAAAAGGATGTAACAAACAGGCACAAAGGTCAGCGACTTTCTTCCCATCTCTTGGATAACTCTAGCCAAACCTCCTCATAATCCTTGTAAACCATGACCAAACTAATATCAGTCTGTTTGTTTAAACATTCTATCTTATGTACAAAATTTCACAGCTTGTCAGCATTGCATTAGTCTTTGCAGGAGAAAGGAAAGTATAGAGAGGGATTCGAAAAGAGAGAGAGGGGGAGTGCTAGAAAGGGTTTGGGGGAAGAGAGTAAGAAAGAAGAAGATGGAGTTGCAAGCAAGGTTTTTCAATGTAGGATTTCAATTCAAATCCACTCCAAACCCATGATTTCATTCCCACAAAATCAATATTAAAACGAAAGCCAAGTCTGGGCTCATTATCAGTTGAACCTTGTCAAATCTCAGTTCGCATACTAGTATCTAAAATCACCAAAAAGGCAGGTCTAATATCGTTATTCATGATCCAACCAAGTTTTGATTCAACTGTCAGGTATAGATATAATATACATATTGATGTGGATACACTTTCAAAAGCACTAAAACAACACTAAGGATATCCAGCATTTCATTACAGAGGACAGCTAAAAAGAGAAGACAGGAACAGCAAACAAACATAACCAAATAATTCAAACTAACCAGTAGGTGGTACAGGTGGATCATCGACCAAGTTTGTGGCAGGAATAGGAATATTTTCTTGACCCTCAGAGATGTCCTCACATACCAACCTTTAAACAACAAGCAAAACGGGTTTAAACAGATCTTGTGATTTAATCAATCAAAGTTTAGCTAAAGAAACGATATGATTTAGTATTCACTAAGAGACTAATATAACAAGTACCCTCGAACTTCGGAGACCGCATCAGGAATACGCCCTCGAATAAATTGAACCTGCCACACAAGTTAAAGCAACATAAAGGAACAGGAAAAGAAAGCATCTCCAATTATTAAATAATATATCATAAACAGAGATATTTAATCCTTCACATGCAAAACTCAGGAAAACAAGTGGAGATCAATTAACCCTGCCAGTATTTGGTCAGCAAAGAATTAACCAAGAAAAAAGGCACAAAAAGAACAGCAACATATTGAGAAAAAAAACTCAACTCGTGAAAGATCAATCAAACGTATGGCAAACTAATCCCAGATACTAAGTTTATCCATTATGGTCATAGTCATACACTCATACTAAAAAATATTTAAAAAGGTTAATAATTTGTTTTAACTCATTCAGAATCATGTTTACAATTATAGATATCTCATGGCTCTAAGGGAGATGGAAGGCGTCTGAAACAGTTTTCTCTCTCTATCCAGTTCTCTTTACGGACTAGTCAAAGCTACTTAAGTACCATAAATACTATTAACACTGAAAATGTAAGCTCAAGATATATAAAGCATGAGTAATCACTAATCAAGCATGCAGTTTATAAAATGGCAGGACAGTTAGCAACTTAGCATACATCGGCGGATGCATAGTGAAATATGGGTAGACACATGTCTACCCAACTCTAATGAAGAATTATCAATGCAACTGAGTACAACTGGGTTTGCTACAGCTCAATGGCAAGAATTTGATACAATAAAGCTTATAGCTTCTATGTTTGGGGGGGGTGTTCGACTCCTCACAAGTAGCTTTTTGACTCTTTTTTTTTGGATCTCTTGGTGTATAGATTTTAAAGTAAGTATCTTGTACTACAGCCTACATTAATTTCATTCATTACCTTGTTCTTGAAATGCTATTTTACACATTTTTTCATCTTTTTGCTTTCATATTAGTATTTATTAGTAGGTTTTTTTTAACCTTATAAGCTTTTTTATTTAAATGAGAAACAAGGTCATGAAATAGATTGACTGTCATTATTGTATTGTGCATACCCTGTTTAGAAATTCTAGATCCGCCACTGTTAGCATATGCATTAAAATGTGAGGCAACACCCACCAAAGATCTATACATATTGACAATAGTGATTTATGATAGTAGATATAAATGTTAATATTAGATACAAATATGCCAATATCATATCCTATGTATAGTTACCTAATTTGTATACATTCAAGATTCTTTGTGTTCACGTTGTAATAGCTGTCTATACATTGGGCAATGCAGTTCGTCCCTAATTTGGGACTGCGCCATATTCTACGAGTTTGAAAAAGTTTTTATGCGAAGAGCCAAACTCAGTAAAGAGCTACGGCATTTATAACTGTTTTTCTCCAAGCAATAAAGGATAGATTAGAGAGACTGAAGACATTTTATATGAGGAGTCCACCAAAGCGTTTGTTTTTTCTTGCATTCCTCCAACTGATGGGAGACAAGAGACTCTTTTAGACAGGTAAACAGCTTGCTGCAAGAAAGATTGGAAGTACAATTCCAGGAGAGTCATGCTAAGCTAAGGGAAATAAAGGCAAAGTGCAGGTTGCGGCAGAGCATTGGTGGAAGAGAGAGTACGACAGCCTACAAATCGTGCCTACTTTAGTTTCACCGACATATATGCCATTTCTAGTTCACAAAATCACGTCATCTCATACAGATTTCTTGCCATTTCTAATTAGCGCTGGACATCCCCAACATTTTCATTGTTTTTTTGGGATGAGTTGCCCAAAGGTAAGTCAAGGCCGTAGTAGCTAGAAAAGGGGGATAAATAATTGAAAAAATGCATCGAGAGATTTAAGATAACTCCTGTCAGAAAACATATTCAAAAATTGGGTCGATCAATAGCAAGAAAGTCAAAATTAAAGGGAAGTGAGCAAAGGCCTTGAATGTGTTTGTTCCATGTCATAGAACATAATATAACATGACGTCACATAAATATTTATCAAAAATGACCACAAGTCAATTTGAAAACACATAAGGAGAAGCATATTTTTAAATTGGTGGCCTCCATACAGCATCAGTAAATATTACAAAAATAGAGAACCACAGTGACTAAAAGCAAGATTTCAAACAGGACGCCGCCACAGAAAAGTTTAATAATTTTGTGAACAAGATAGCCAAGACAAGAGAGAGGAAAGCAAGAAAATAAAGGAGAGGGAAAATCAGAAAAAGAGAAACAACAGAACAATCATCCGGCTGGACAACAGTCACCAATAAATAAAAATTTGGGAGACTGCAGAAACCTGGGTGGTAGTCAGCTCAGGCTGGCCTTCCATCCGCTTCAAGCGAAACTTGTATACAGTGAATCCAGAGACACCTTTCTCCGCCCAGTAATTCACAACCTGCAAAAAAACATTAAATCTTCAACTTCAAAGACAATGCGACAAATAGAAAAGAGAAGCACGAGGTAATGCAGGAAGCTTTAGCAATATTCAAAAGCAAGAAATACAACTTGGATCATTGGACTAGCAAGCATCTGAATCATGTACTAAACGCCAAACCCAAACAGAAGAGGCATTCTTGCATGATACATGATACAAGCTGATAAGAATGTTAATATGAGTAACAATATTATAGCTCCAGTGATACACTGCATCAATTGACATTAACACCTCAGTCCCACAATATTTTTCATACTTCTCATATAAGGATGTCCAAATTTTCTTTGCTAAATTTCAATCACATCAACCCTCTGCAAAAGGCCAAACCACAAAATGTATATGAACAGGAGAAGTTGGGGAATCAAAGGGTCGTATAGAAGAATCAACCAAACATAGTTATTTATCAGCACTAAGGACGCTTGCACCTACTGCCTACATTCATTTTTTCAAATTCGGGGAGGGGGAGAGCCTGCATCATGTGGTCATGCCCATTGATTCCAGCATATTCACGGACTTGATAAACTACATACAAAGTCCTTTAAACAGGATATTACCTTGTACAGTCCATCATAAGTGTAGACTTTGCCGACGTAACTGCTTTTAGAAGAATGACCGCGGATGACTCGCACAGGAAGCTCCTCCTCCATACTGTTCTGTAATTAATCAAATATAGACAAGATCACCCAAAGAATCCCATCTATAAAAAAGAGGCAATTCACACGCATGTTGAGGCAATTTGGGAAGAAGTATCATCATAAGTAATTACAAGTTACAACAGCAGTAAGAAATCCTATCAGAACAAATCTCAAATATCTTTTTAGCAGACCTTTAGTGCCAGATTGCCCCTTTCCAATTTCTGATCTCGAACCTGCTTCTTATCCCCTAAGAGATTATTTCCCCCTTGACCCGTGTAGACGACATCATCCGAGTTATCTAGGTCATCCTCGTATTGTCCCGAAAGGACAATTGCAACGGCCAGAGGGAATGTATGTTTGCTGAATTCCTGTAAAATAAAGAAAAAAGGGTTTAGAAAAAGTTGAGTACTAAAAAATGTAGAAATGTTAATCTCAAAAAGAGATACAAATACGCGATAGGTGCATGAAAGGAAAAATCAATAATTAAGCATTAGTACATCACAGTCTCAAGATGCTATGTGAAAAGCACCATCTGAACTAGTACTAATACTAAAAGACATAGGGGTATGCAAATTCTTATCTCGAAAAACAAGTCCACACATGTTCTCAAGTGCATCAAAAGTCCATATAATAAAGAATCCTAAGATGCTAAGATGAAAAACACCATCACTTCAGGTATTAATATTAAAGCACACTGGGAGCATACAAATAGTATCTTCAAATAACTCCGACCAATGAAAAAACCATAGTATATGTCAAAGGGAATAGAGTTGTTGAGATGGAAGAATAAATTACCCCTTTGTTATAGCTTTGACCCATGTAATCGATTCCATTCAGCCAGTGGCTGTGGAAACCGACTGCAACCATCTCCGCTCTAGAAAAGAACTGGTGTCCAACATCAACACCTGCATCACAGATACATTAACAACATAATTACAAATCTCATCAATCAGCTTGTTGCTGACATTTCTTTTAGAATATAGATTGTGTATCTAAACCTACCAGGAATGGCCCCAAACCGCTTGCTGGGAAATAGGACTTTACCAGTATTCATCATCTACCACAATCCATAAACAGATAATCAAGGATTACGCAAGACTTAATATCCAAACAACAAAAATGCCAATGCTCAATAACAAAAATGGAAGCAAAAAAATTAACAGTTTCAGCGTTCCTTGAAATGATTAAATTAAACTACAAAGTATCGTCTGCATATATACAAAGCCAAAAACAAATATAGAAGATGCCCTTCACAGCAGCATTGCCAGCAAATCAACAAGAAAAACACAGATAAAACACTAATGATATGGATTCCCTTAAACCTTGGCTTGAAGGTGGTGCATTGTCATTAAGTAACTCGGGTGCATCAAAACGAATCTAGTATACACAAACTAGTATATACCTTCGTAATTGCCTTCAAATCCGGTCGCTTATGAGGTACTCTTTTCTTCTCAACATCACCTTTCTGATACATGAATATATAAACATGAAAATGAGATATACTATAATCAAATTTAAAACAAATAACACATATCAAAATGACTAACACACTCACCTTCTTCTTCTCCTCTTCAATCAGCTTACATCTGCTCTCCTCTTCCTACAACCACAACACAAAATCCATTAAAACATCTAAGTAACACGTTACATAGACTCGGCCTCCCTAATAGAAAATTCTTGAATCCGCCACTACAAACCAACAAACAAACAATTCCACCAATACCCACCTGAATAAAATGCAGGTAATGATTATTAAAAATCCTAAGTGTCTCTTTCACTTTAAGATGATCACTCTTCTCAACTGAACCACCATTTCCACAATCTTGTTGTGGGACCTCTTCCAATTTCAAACCTAATCCTAACAATCCATCACTAGCTTCATTAGAACCCAACAAACCCCTCACAATCTCCATCTCACTCCTCTCTTTCTCCCCCTCTTTCTCGCCCGCCGCCGCTGCAACGGCCACCTTCAACTTCCTCCCACCACCACCACTACTACGATACTTCCTCATCTTCACAGGACTAACTTCATCAGTTTTCGCCAACAATTTCTCATTATACAAAACTCTCTTCCCTCTTGTTCTCTCACTTGTTCTTCTCCCTTGATTTTCCATCTTTTCCACCTCCATCTCCACCATTTCCGACATCCTGCATGCACCCATCAAACAAAATCAATACAAAAACACAAATTAGTAACAACCCATATAATATTATGCAAAAACTTACACAATGTGATACAATTATACAATATATAACAAGTTGATCAAGATGGGTTAGTTCTTCTGTGTTTTCTAGGGTTTGAAAGAGGGGTTTTCTGACAAGTGAGAGATAGAGAAAATGGAGAAGTGGGTTTTCTTGAGAAGAGTGAAAATGGAAGTGGGTTTGTAAGAAAGGCGCGGAATTTTGAAGAAATGACGAAAATTTTGGCAAAAAAACTCCCTCCTAACTTTCTCTCTCCTCACTTTCTCTCTCCTGAAATTGATGATTTTCTGTATGTGGGGAAAGAGAGTGAAATCAGGTGCTCTGAACTGAGTTTTCTCTCTCCTAAAATTTGTCTGTATAGTAGGGAGTGATGTGAGGAAGATGAATTTTTTTATTACAGATTATGCAGAGATGTAAGAACAGATGGGGGGGGAGAAAAAAGCTGTATTTTTTCGAAAAAATTGTTGTAAGAGTTTATAGCCACTTGTTGAGTTATGGGTAAATTAAACGACGAATCATTTTAGGTTGGCTAGGACAATGATGCAATATACGAATATTTTCAATAATTTATAGTCTTTTTGTGTTTGCTTTTAGGCTTTTAGGCTTCTCTATACATGTGATAAGCATTAAATAAGCATTTATATTGTAGATTGACGAATGATTTTGACATAAATTTTTAACTTTTTTTCTTTTTTAGTGTTTGCACCCGCTTATCCTTTAGGCTACATTTAAATTAAGGTCAAGTTCAAGGTAATTAGGTTTAATTCCTCTTCTAAGGGTGTTGCGGAGATTTGAACATGAATCTGTCCTACCAAAGCCAGTCTCCATCACCATTAGACCAACACTTAGTTGGTACATAAATTTTTAACTTACTTCACTGTTTCAGGAAACGTATATAGTATAATGCTTTTACAAAAGGCTAGAAGTTACATTGAACATGATTTTAAGCAAAGGCTACTTTTTTGCTCATTATTCGTCTAAAATTTGCTCATTTTGAGACGTTCAAATGGCAATGAGCAAAAAAAAAAATTGAATATATTATGCGCATGGTACACACGGTTGTATGATGAATATTCTCGCAAAAAATGGGTATGAAAAAATCATCTTACCTAATTTTGGAACTTACCTTTCATTAGATTGTTTTCCAACCGGAAAAAGGACGAGTAGTGTACGGTAAATAAAACATTGTAGTACTAAGCCCTGTTCAGTTCACCTTAATTAATAATATTCAGTATATAAGTTTAATTCAGTAAAAATAAGTTCATTTTAGCAAAAATAAGTCCAGTTAAGTAAAAATAAGTTCATTCAATATAAATCAGTAGTGCAAAAAGAAAAAACAACATGAATCTGTAAAAATAAGTTTATTTCAGTAAAAATAAGTTCAGTTCAGCAAAAATAAGTTCAGTTCAGCAAAAATAAGTTCAATTCAGTAAAATTAAGTTTAGTTAAGCAAAAATAAGTTCAGATTAGTGAAAATAAGTTTAGTTCCGCAAAAATAATTAAAATATTTTCTACTAACTCATTCTTGTTTTTTTCTAATAATTAAAAGACTCTGAGATTTTTATAGTTCATTGCGTATGTTACACATCACTTTGGGAATAAGGCTAGTTGTTGTTGTTGTTGTATTGCGTATGTTACACCTATGAATTTAGAGAACTGTCAACAAATTAACGAATATCAAAACTTGTAAAAATGCATAATACACTGAATAAGTAATTCCTTTTTTTGTTAGTTCTCTGATCTTACTTTCACCGAATTAACAAGAGCAAGTGTTAAGAGTGAGTCATTCGAGTTAAATGGGTAGTTGTTGCGAGAGTAACGAGGGAACTGAAAGAAAATAAGTAATGGGGAGTTAAATATTGTGGGGTAATTCCTAATCAATTAGGTTGTTGAAAATTTTAAACATATTTCCAAATTTTCCTTTTAAAGAGAATCTATATGAGGTCTTTTGCGCATTTTGTTACCCCATAACCTACCAATCACATGATGTTTTGGATAGTAAGAACTACCCCATATTGATGATGATATATGTAAGAGCACATGCACGTATTTGGGCTCCCATAATATCTCTCTCGTCACCTCTTAGCTTATATATACATTAGAGCACCTGCACCAGTAAAAAAAAATCCCCTTTTGCGCTCTCTCTCGTCAAATGAGGAACCCCATGAGTATGAGTGGTTCCCCAATTAATGGGATGCCTATTGTGAATGGAACCTTTCCAAAGCTAATAATAAATAGTTGGTTGACATGTGGCACAGAAAAAGTAGAAGATAAATGGTAGTGGGCAGAAAAGAGAATGTAAATGGGAAACCTAATGAGTCGAAGTATTCACATGGATAGTTTTCACATGTCATGATAATTTTATTTTTATCAATGATTCCATAATGCATGTATTAGGTTTTGAACTCTCAATCTATTAGTTGGAACACCACAAGATTTACCACCAAGTCATGTCCTTTTTTTGTCATATTGCAATAAATAATTCCTTTTAGCTTAATAAAGTTTTGGAAAAAATTATTTCATGATCCTCTTAGATTATTTTATTACTTTTAGAATTACATCTTTAAATTCAAATTTAAAAATTATTTATTAATTATTGATTTGATGAGAAATATTTTACTAACCTAGTAAAACAAAAAAAATGGAATTGGGGCATCATCGAGGCCACAAACTAATGTTCCTTTTAAAAAGAGTTTATGTGAGGTCTTTTGAGCTTTTTTTCCAATAACCTACCAATGACATGAAGCTTTGGGTAGTAAAAAAAAAAACTACTTCCTCCGTTTTTTATTAAATGATACACTTGTTTTTTCACGCTTATCAAGTAAGCGATTTAAGGGTGTAAACAATTGAATTTTTCGATGAAATTTTCACACAAACAAGAATGAGACTCTATATTACATGTGTGAAAATTTCATCGAAAAATTCAATCGTTTACACCCTTAAATCGCTTCCTTGATAAGCGTGAAAAAACAAGTGTATCATTTAATAAAAAACGGAGGAAGTATATTGATAATGGTATGTAAATGTAGTAACAAAATTAATGGGAGGTGATGTGGAGAGAGAACAAAATGAGGTGGAGGTAAGAGAGAACGAGGTGGAGGAAGGAGGAAAGGAGCTAGATATGTTGAGAAAGTAAGCTATGTACTATATGATCTTATTAGTGCCTTTTGATATCAGCGCATCGTACTTATTAATCGATATATTTTTTTGCCCGGATGCTATCTCGAATTGTGTATGAAAAGATTGTATTGTAAGTTACCTCTAGTATATAAAGTCAAGGGGTATGTATTTAGTGTGTGCACTATTTACATGAAAGAACTATATTACCAAAAAAGACGTGTGTTATTCATCCAACAATAATGACACATGTCATTAACATAACAATTTTGCCACGTTTTAATTGTACATGTATTGAAAATATTTTTTAGTGCAACAATACTCATCTAAGATCGTAAAATCAATTTTTGGAAACAAAAAATAAGGACGTCTGATATGCTAATGCTACTACTTAAAATGCATAAATCGTAGTAGCGTAATCCAACTAGGTTTAAAAAAGTATATTTTGAAAATTGGCAGTATTAAGATATGATATTTTAATTTATTCCAAGATTGTTTTACATATATAGTCAAATTTGCATGAAAAAATCCATAATGTTATAATAAAATGGTAAGAAGGCCCACTAGAATAAAAAGATATGCATATAACAATACAAATATATTTTATATATTAAATTTTAGGCTGTTATATAAAGTCATATCTTTTACATATTTGAATAATAATAAAACATGAAGCCGTGTGAAAATAGAAAAAAACCACAAAAATTATTTCCAAGATTTGAAATGTTTAATGTTGAACAATAATAAAATCATGTATTACCATATTATACCCGAATATCTAACAGAGGGAAGTATGTACAATGCGATAAGATTTGGGAAGATAAGGTATGATACTTAAAGGTTGCCCTATAAGATTACTGTAAAAGAAGCAGACGCGTAAGTCAATTTCAGGTAAGGAAAGGGTTCAACTTATTGATTTGGCCTGGATATTTTATACGGGTGGTAGGATCTCAATTCAAGGGATTGATGGAGTTGATAATAGGGATGTAAGTGGGGCGGGGTTCGTGGAGACCCGCCCCGCATCCCCAGTTAAGCGGGGACGAGGGAAGATTTTGCGGGCGATGGGGACATTGTTATTAGAATCGCGAGTCGGATCGTAGGATCGTACGATCCAAATATAGCAAATCGATCCAGATCGCAAGCAGAATCGCAATGGTGTGGTGGGATCGTAGCAGGATCGTATGGGATCGGACGATCCTACTTTTCACTTATATTCTTGTTGTAGCTTTGTGGGATTGGTCAGGATCGGTTAGGATCGTATATGATCGAAATAGGACCAGTCAAGATCATACGAGATCGGAAGATCCTACGTTTTTATTCATCAAATGATCTAAAAGAAGTTATTTTTCTACTCTAAGTCTAATAAATGACATTGAACATCATAAATGGAAAAAAGAAGTTAACATATTAACTCTTATGAAGCCAAATTGACTATAAAATATCATATTATATGAGAAAATCCATTTATTTTGCGTCCGTATAGTTTGGAAAATGGGGATTAGTCATTTAGTAAGAAATTTATTACTCTTTGTCATAATCTTGTAGGATCTTACGATCCCACGATCCGGTCCTACCGATTCGATCCTACTTTTGTCACCGATCCAAAGTAGGATCCCGATCCTGATAACCTTGGATGGGGATGAAAATAATCCGCGCCATGGGTGATGGGGCGGGTATATATGGAGTTTAGAATGTACCTGTCCATCCTCGCCTGCCGCACTTCATTCACGCCTCCTAATTAAGTACTTATAAATTATTATTATTTAATAAAAACAATATTGAATAGACTTAATTTATATCAACATATTATTTTGAAAAAAATAGGACATACTTTAATAAACATGTGATGTATGTTAAAATGGGTATGACGGATGTTGCGGCGGACATGGTGGGTGTCAGACGGGTGCGGAGACCCGTGTGGGTGATAGGGTAGAGATAGTTTTATTGCGTACCCGTTGGGGAGGGGATGAGGATAAAAAAAGTCTCGGCCATGGGTGATGGGGATGAGATTTTTAAGCGGGTATGGATGTGGAGGGACCATCTTTCGCACGCGCCCCACCCATCGACGTCCCTAGTTGATACAAGATATATGTCATTCACGCATTAACAGTGTCACATGTCAATACCGTATCTATTTTGCGACGGGTCAGTTGCTACTGAGTTTAATCGTTAGGAAAACAATAATGTAATTTCGTACATTTTAGATTGAAAAAGAGATCTTCTGATATAGTAATGCTTACTAAATTTTAATAAAAATGATCTTTGCAATCATTATCAATAAATTCCCAATTTTAAGTTACATATAACAGTGACATATATTGACCTAATTTATTGCCATGTCAAATATTATGTTTATTAATCATCTAAGAGTAGTTAATACAGGACTTGCCATCAATAAAACTATCAACGTTAGAATTTTACAAAAATCATATATCACATAGAATATGGAAAGTATATGAGATAGAATACGAGAAGATGATAATAGAATAAATTGGGATAACGATAATGTGGGAAAATGTAAGATGAAATGGGATAATAATAATAAAGTATATCCTTCAAAAATCAATTATTTTAAAGTATTTGAAAAACAAAATATCATAACTAATATGAGGCAAGACTAATGAAATATACTATATGAAAACCATTTTTTTTTTATTATGAGAAAGAGTACGGTAGATACGAATGAAAGTTATAATAGAAAAATTAGATTTTTCTTAAAGAGAAATTTTACATAACCAAATCTGGGGGAAATTTGGGAAGATACTAATAAAAAAACTACAAATCAGGTTTTTAGAGACAACTTTTAGAGCATAAGATGTGGGAAAAATTATGGGAAGCTACTAATAAAGTACTGTAACAATATAAAATTTAGAATTCTTTTTAAGAAAAATTTTAAAATCCTGATAGTCGAAAATATACGAGAAGATAAAAAGAAAATACATTATATGAAATTCAAGTATTTTTGGAACAAAAATTTATAAAATATTGATGATGTGAAATTATATAACAGGATGGTGCTAATTGAATACATTATTAAAAAAACGTTTTTAAAGCAAATTTTGATAAACATAATATGGGAAGATATAGTGAGATGTATTATATGAGATCCATAATTTCTTAAGCCGTATTTTGAAAACAAGGCACGGAAAGAGTATGCAAAGATATTAATATATATATGCATCAAATATTGGCTATTTTTTTTTAATAAGGTACAAAAAAGTATTAGGGGGGCCTTCATTCAATGATGATACAACATTGGCTATTTACTTAGATGTGTGAGTCATACTTTTTCGTTTTATCCAAATAAATAATGTATTATTTCGTATTATATTCTATTTGATGACATTAATAAATATAACTATTCATCGTATAATACTTTCTTCGTTGTAAACAACTGTATATACACTTGATTGTAGAAAAGTATAATAAAATTTATATTTTATCATCTTAAACTTTTTTCACTTTTAACACAATTATTATAGATTAAAATATGAATACAAATACACTCAATATCCTAAAATAATCCTTCTAAAACCCACTAAGAATAACATAAACGAAAATAGTTTTAAAAATGAATAAAGTTAAATCAAACTGAACCAAAACAAGATAAAGTGAACTAAATTAAAATCATCTTTATTACATACTACTTCAAGAAGAGGATAATAGAAAAAAATAAAAGGACATATTATTCTAATCATTTTTACATACATCGCGTGCATTCAATGCTAGTTGATAACGACGACTCGTCGAGGAGGCGACGACAATGCCAAATGACAGATTTTTCGCTCTTTCCGCACACACACTACCAACTTCCAACTCTACATAATGCAATGACCTCATTTCTAATTCTCACAATTCAAAGAAGCAAGTGTGCCCTCTCACCTTCTTCTTCTCAAACACACCCATTATTTTGCAGAGAAATCAATTTCGCATATGCAGTTCAATCATCCTCCATAATTGTCACTGGTATTTCTCCAACTCTTTCTCTTTCATTCGTTGTTTCTCTCATGCAATCATCAATTGTTTTGTAAGTTTCTTTCCGTTTCTTTTGTGTTTCCGATTGTTAGCTTTAATTTATTCGTTTTGCTTACTTCTTCAACGGTTTGGAAATGCTAGGGTTTGTAGTAAACTTTTTTATCACCTAATTTCCTGATTATCTTCATTTTGGTATGTTTCAAGAGCGTTTTCGCATGAGCATTGTCATTTTGGAAGTTTAAATTGAGCTACGAAAGTTATAGGGTTTGTTTTCTTTTGGTTTGGTGCATTGAAATTTGAAACTAGCTGGAAGATGTCTAGGTTTAATGTGAATTGGAAATTTATGGCGCGGTAATCAATGGCGGAGCTAGGAATTTTTGGATGAGGGGGCTAGAGTTAACAATATGAAAAAAAAAATTTGTTTGAAAGGGAGAAAAATGTTGGTATGGAGGTTTGAACCCGGGTTTTATGACCTGTTTACACTATTTGTGATAAAAACCAACTAAACGAAGTTTATATAGTGATATTATACTACATTGCATTCTATGTATACATTAGAAAAACCTTGTGGGGGTGACCGCCTCCACCAGCCCCCCTTCCCTCCGCCCCTGATGCGATTCATTAGAATGAGAGTGACATTGAATTTGAGGCTTTAGAATGTTCTAAGTGTGCATTCTATCCACCTTAAAAATAAACAAGTGTAAGTTTCGATAAGCTCGAGTCAGTTCCAATAAAGTTTAGATAAGTTCAGTTCAGATAAGTTTAGGAAAAACAAGATGAATGGAGCACACCTTAAGTCCCTTCATCTTGCTTGGCTGCTATATGAAACCTCTGTACATATTTGGGCATGTGCCTTCTACTTTCCTAGTGGAGGTGCTGCTTCCTGAATATTTAAGTTTTTTCATGGGAAATGAGTCTCACCAGCTCTTTGCTCCTCACACATTTCGTGTCGAGCTCGAGTATTATTGGTGGATGATATTGAATTTATCAAGTTTCACTCCCTTGCCCATGTACTACAAAATGTAAAGCAAAGCCTTTTTATTGGTTGAACCTTGCCGAGATTTTAAATTTCCTTGCTTATTTGATTTAAAAAACATATTCTGATATTAGGAAGGCTAATTTTGCAGTACTATTCCGAATCAATTGGTCTATAAGTGTTTCAAACTATGTCACTCAAACTCGGCTACAAGTGTCCAGGTGTTGCACTCGGCTGCTTCATAGAAAAATTTCCAAGACTTAGGCTTAAGATGAAGTATCCCTTCAAATATGCAAACACTTATTTTTGCATCCCTTTAGATATGCAAACCTTCCTGATTTTTCCTTTACTTCATTTTTCTAGTGGTTAAAAGCTGATTATCTAAGGTTGCTGGATAAAGAGGGTACTAGCACAAGATTGATACTGGAAACTCTTGCAAAGTGAAGGATGGTGAAGGCTTCAGACGTGACCAGCTCTTTAGCTTATGCTAATGTTTCTGCAACTTCTCAACATGTTGATGCAAATAATACAACTACAGCTTTTCCTGTTGAACCGGTTGAAGATCAGTTTGCTGGATACATATTCATGTGCAATGCTCAAACAAAACAGGATTGTTTCATCTACAGGGTTTTTGGTCTTCCAGCTTCAAGGATGAGAGTTGCAGAGAAAATTAAGCCGAATACTAAGTTGTTCTTGTTTGATTTTGATGTAAAGCTTCTTTATGGGCTATATGTTGCTGATTCTAGTGGAAAGTTGGCACAGGAGCCACATGCTTTTGGGGGAAGGTTTCCTGCTCAGGTATGAAATTGCTTTTTTGTTGTTGCTTTTCTGATGAAACTGGGTGTCAATACCCAAGCAGCTCGTCCGTTTATATGGATGTGGTTAGTGCTTTGCTGTATGATACATGGTAGCATACACTGGGATCCTTCATCAAGATGACGATATGGAATGTGTGCTTTGCAATATCTACTTGTTTAGTTTATTATTACACTTAAAAATTATTGTTTCCGTTTTAAGATGGTTTGGAGGAGGGCTGGGTGGAGGTCCCACGGATCTTTCTAAAGCTTTCTTTTTTTCACAAAGTGCTCCATTTGTAGAAGCCTTTCTCTCCATGCAAACAAATCACAGCTGATAATTGTCCCAAATCTAAGGGCTGTAACATGTGGGTGTTCCTAGTGGCCTATTTGTGGTTTTGTTGCAAGCTCGAAGTCACTGCCCTCTCCCCCAACTTTTACATTTTCTCTCCCCTCATGAAAATCCTCATTCAGTTAGTTTTTTCACAACATCGGCCGCCACTGTCTTTGCCCAGCAACATTTCACAGCCTGAAACTCCATTACTGTCTCAGTGTAACTGTGCGTGAGCAAGGGCAATGCTCTCGACGAACAACGATTTCTCGCTCGCAACACGAGGGGTCTCTAGTTCGCCTCCATCACTCATATTTTCCCTGGTGGCAGTATATCAACTCCAATTGCATTTTCATTGATATGGTCATGGCCTTGAATTTCTGGTTTAGAGACAGAGATTTCTGGTGGTTCCTTTTATATCTATTACTTCCGTCCCAAGATGTTGCTCACTGCAGGCACAATTATCAAGGGTAAATATAGGTGAGACATAGAACATAGTAAGAGAAGTTAGATAAATGGAAAGAGCAAAGGGGCTTGATGTAACAGAGAGACTTTTTTTAACTAAAAAGAGAACGTTAAAAAACAACGGAACACAATTTTATTGTTTATATTAGGTTTCATTTTCAATTATTTAGTTTGATGTTCTTGTATGCTTGTGCGCGTGTCCATGTAACTATTAGACTTGTTGCCTGTTTGATCGATTATTTGATGCTCTCTAAATGTTTATTTCAGTCACTCTACCACTTTTTACTTCTAGTTCTTTTACTTTGCATTCCATTCTAGAACTGATTAGCAAAGTAAAGTTTAAGGAAAACAAAATTGGCAGCCTCGTTAAGGCCTTCTTTTCTTTCATCACTCTAAGAGTGCCTAATCATTTGGTTGTTTTCCATATTCTAGTAATTGTAACATTTTCAGTACAAAATAGAAACGGAAAATCAGATGTGTGTCTATTTCCTGTTGAGTTCATATGATGACTTTAGAGGGCAATGATAGGTAAGCAAAGTTGAATGCAAGTAGACTTGATCATTTTCCATGATATAGACTAGTAAAAAACATGAACCTGAGTGAGTTGATTTAGATCCAGTGTATCCATCAACTGTCTGATCTGGCATCCTAGAAAAAGTTGCATCATACGTTATCTGTAGATGTATAAAGTGAGTTAAATGTTGATCCAACGTTGAGATGAGGGCATGTATGGGTGCAACATTTCATTCCTTGTTTTTCCCTTTCTATTGTGAAAGTCGACTTGATGTAGTAGTAGTCGCCTAACTTTTTCTTGCTATAGTGGTTTCTCTTGGCAATCTGTTCCTTTTCTAAAATAACTGAAGCGTGGATGAGAAAAATCTTAGAGCATAACATTTTCCTGGGAGAAGGGCATGTATGGGTGCAACCGTGCAACACTTCATTCCTTGCTGGAATCCTTTTGGCTGCCATTAATTTTTCTTAAACTTTGTAGGTTAAATTCTCAATTGCCAGAGATTGTTTACCCTTGCCAGAGGTTGCTTTCAAAGGTGCTATTGAGGAAAACTATTATCGTAAATCCAAGTTCAAGCAGGAGCTCAATGATATGCAAGTAAGTTTTTGCTGAGACATAACCTATTATATACTTCACAGTAATCTAGTTTTGACTCGTGCCAGGCATTGGAATATAGGTAAATAAGCTGGTTTCACTATTTCGTCCAATCTTTGTACCAGCATCGCCACCTCTATCACCACGGCCATCTCCAGCTTTCCTGGACGCTGTGAGAAACATCTATGAAAAATATGTGCAGCCAAGCCAGCAGGTTACCAGGTTTTTCTTTCATACCCAATATTGTTATCTATGGTAGATCTCAAAGTGATACTCCAAGCACTTCATTCCTTATCTGCCCTTTTAAACCCACTATCTCATTTCAAATCTGCTCTTCAATTGTTAAAATAACAACACAGATACTCCACTAATATGATGGCTACTTTTCTATTAAATTAACAATACTTAATAGGTATTCAATTTATCTGTTGGCTTTCGATATTGTAAAGTGATGTTATCTACCATATTTTGTTCTTATGAAACTAATCCTCTGATCTAGCTCAAAATTAATTATCCACAATGACCAAGTAAAGAAAAAAGAAATTAAGCGGAAGTTGTGTGGACGAACATGTTCACTCTCTTTGATTAATAGCAACAATGGGAAAGTGGCTTATCTTTGCCTTTGGAAACACATTCAAACGCAGTGTGGCGTATTTTGGAAATAGTGTTTATTTTTAATGTTTTGGTCGATTTACTAACGTTTTATCTCATCCACCTGCCTTGCTCACAGATATTCACATATGCACCATGAAAGAAGTGTCCCAGAAGTTCCAGAAGATGCCTATGCAAATAGCTATTATGGCCAAAATTCAATGCCTCAGTCCACCATGTCTCCAGTGCCACCTGCTGTGCCCTCATGTTCTATGTTGCCGTCATCCTTAAGAGCTTCCCAATTGATTGTTATGGCTGCTGAAGCCCAGAATACAGAAGACCAAGCTTCCAGTATCAGGCTACCACTCAACGCCCCAGGTTTCAGTCACGCGCACATGTCATACAATGATGTCAGGGGAGCACATTGTGATGGATATCAGGATCAAATATATTCCGGTTCTCATCCAGCACTATCAGTGACCACAGATCAAGCAGCCCAAGATAGGCCCATCCATGCTTATGAGATGCAACCATTGTCTGTGAGTAGCTTTTACACCCAAAATCAAGGTGGTTTAGCTCTGCCTCATACGCTGACAACGGGAAGCAGTGGTGTGAGAGTTGACAATGCACATCTGTATCACACCGCGGCAAATTATCCAGCATCCGTAAGTTCTGGCTATAGCCACACTCAAGGACAGCCAGGCCCCACAATTTCTGGCTATACCCATACTCAAGGTCAGCCAGGCTTCTTAAGTTCTGGCCATACACATACTCAAGGTCAGCCAGGCTTCATAAGTTCTGGCTATACACATACTCAAGGCGAGCCAGGCTTCATAACTTCTGGCTATACACATACTAAAGGCCTGCCAGGCTCCATTAATTCTGGCTATACCCATACTCAAGAAGGTCAGCAAGGCTTCATTAATTCTGGCTATACACATACTCAAGGTCAGCCAGGCTTCGTAAGTTCTGGCTATACCCATACTCAAGGTCATCCAGCTTTGCATCAAACACAACCATCTATAAGCAGTGGAGCCGGTGCTCATAATCCATACCTCTATTACAACGGTACCAACTCCGCGAGTTTGGCTTATGACTATGGAACTCAAGGTTACTACAGTTGCCATCAAAATGCAGCTCCAACAATCGTCCGACAAGTCAACAATGCCCCTGTCCATGCATCTGAAATGCACCCAGCATATGGGACTTCTGCACCTCCTGTCTATATGCCCCAATGAACAGAATTGCTTGCTTGTTTTTGTAATTTTCTCTTGCCTGTAGCTGAAGCTCCTGAGTATAGTTAACGTGAATTGAGAAATGGTGCTAGTTAGCTATCTTGTTAGAATTGTTGTAATGTAGGTTCGCCTACCGTCATATCTAGTGATCTTGGTTTACATGTTGCATGAATATGTGCTCTTATGCACTTTTGTACACATGATATTAACTGACTTTTGCATTGTAATCAGAAATATGTAGGGGCCGAACTGAAGAGCGCCTCAACTCTGAGACTGGTTTAGATTGTGTCCGAGCTCTCGAGTTGTGAAGAAGAAAAACATGATTTAAGGCTAACATAATGAAATATAGGGACAGGAGTCGTGATTAAGAGCTTAAGAAATGTAGTCAATTTTTATCGAGGACGCCTGATTATTAAAAGTTTTTTCTCATCTAAAGAACAGAGTAGAACACAAAACAAAAGGCAACCCACAAATAGGGGCAAAATTTCTAAAACAGGTGTGCCTATATGCAGTAAGATCAGTAGGCTGTGATAGATAGGGCCCGCGGACCCAGGCTTGCAGTTGCTCTTGCTGCTATCTCTCGGAGAAGCATTGAAGTGTCGAACTTCAGCTTGGTAAACTTTACAGTGTTTGATTTGTCACATAAAGGGCCTCCATTAAAAATTAACTAACCATTTTCAATGAAAAGTACATCTCATTTTGAACCGGATAAATAATAATGCCACAACCCTAATAAAAACACCCTTTTCAACACTTGATTATAATTAAGAGCAATTAGTGCTACAACCTTCAACTGGAATGTGATAATTATGCTCATCTTTGTTAGCCAAGGTTTGCAAGTACTGCAGCTCTTCTGGACGAGGAAACAACAATTTGAGCCTGAACGCATCAACACCGTTCAAGTAGTATCTAAAAAGCCTTTTTGCTCTAATAAACCCAAGACGGCCATATAATGCAAGAGCTCCTTTATTTGTGACTTCAGCTTCCAAAGTTACCTTCAGAATTTGAAATAAACATCATGAATGACTAGTATCATGCATGAAAGGAGGAAATAGACTTGATGTAATCCTTATCATGAAAGACGCAGATTTTTTAAAGATGACTAGTATCATAACATAAAAAAGGGATATTTCCTGAGGTACCCCGGGGTTAGGGCTAATTCCTCGGGTACCCCTCTCGTTTTCGAGCTAGCTCAAATGCCACCAGAGTCAATGTTTGTGTCTTAAATGCCATTACTACTAACAGACGTTAAAGTTCTGTTAACTTTTGTTAATTAAAGTTACTTTTCATTTAAACTAAGAAAAAAAGAAAAAAAAAACTAAAAAAAAACCCCACCCCTACCACTCTCTCCTCCCCCCACTCACCCAGCCACTCTCTCTCCTCCCCTCACTCACCCAGCCACCATCTCCCCCCCCACCCTCCCACTCTCTCTCCTCCCCCCACTCACCCAGCCACTCTCTCTCCTCCCCCTCACTCACCCAGCCAGCCACCATCTCCTCCCCCCACTCACCCAGCCACTCTCTCTCCTCCCCTCACTCACCCAGCCAGCCACCATCTCCCCCCCCACCTTCCCACTCTCTCTCCTCCCCCCACTCACCCAGCCACTCTCTCTCCTCCCCTCACTCACCCTCCCACCATCTCCCCCTCCCACTCTCTCTCCTCCCCTCCCCCCACCCTCCCACTCTCTCTCCTCCCCTCCCCCACCCTCCCACTCTCTCTCCTCTCCTCCCCAAACCCACGACCCACCCCCCTGCCCAGCCTTCCTCAACCCTCAACCCCAGCCAAACCCGCCGCCAGCCTCAACCTCCCTCACCCTCACCCACAGCCCACCCTCCCCCTACCCTAAAACCACCCTCAACCTCAACCTCCCCCTTGCCCAGACTCAACCTCCCTTGCCGTCGAACCCAACCCCAAAACCACCTCGAATCGCCGTCGAACCACCATCAAACGAAACCACCATCAGCTAAATGGCGACCACCATCAAACGAAACCACCACCACCTAAGTTCGATTTGCAACCACCATCAACGAAGCCACTATCACCTCAATCGCGACCACCATCAAACGAAACCACCATCACCGATTCGCTAGCGGTTTCAGGGAAGGGTCGATGGCGGTGGTGTTGAGGAGAGAGAGTGGTAGGGTGGGGGGTTTTACTTTAGGCAGTGGGAGGGGAGGGAGAGAGAGAGGGAGGGGTGGTGGTGGTGGTTTGGATGGGGCGGCAGATTCAGGGAAGGGGAGGTGCGGCGGTTTCAAGGAAGGGTGGCAGGGTTAGGGTTGGGGTTGGGGTTGGGGGGGTGGGTTGTGGGTCGTGGGTTTGGGGAGGGAGGAGAGAGAGTGGGAGGGTTTTTGGGTTTTTTTCTTCTTTTTTTTCCTGTTTTTTTCAATGAAAATTGAATTAAAATTGAGAAAATTAACAGAAAAGTTAACGGCGATAGTAGTAATGGCATTTAAGACGCAAACATTGACTCTGGTGGCATCTCAGCTAGCTCGAAAACGAGGAGGGTACCCGAGGAATTAGCCCTAACCCCGGGTACCTCAGGAAATATCCCAAAAAAAAACCTTCAATGCCAATTTTCAAAGTTCAAACTGCTCTATTAATATGTGATGAGTGTTATTTAAAGATGTACACATCATACAACTTCAAACTTTTCAGTCCGAGCTAAGAGACAGAAAAAATCAGTTATTGTGAAAGTAGAGAATTAAAGAGATAACTTTTTATTTTCTGGCAATAGGATCAAGAGCTAGCAATAGTGTCTGTCATTTGAAGAAAGTTCAGAGAAGAAGCTTCGTTTCACCTCATGTATGCACCTTCCTTCTATCTTATTTCTAACTTTAGGTCTCTTATTCTTTTTTCCTTTCCCTGAGGAGGAGGAGGAGGAGGAGGAGGAGGAGGAGGAGGAGTGTGTGTGTGTGTGTGTGTGTGTGTGTTGGGGGGGGGGGGGTTGAGAGTGCATTGGATATCTATGCTGCATCAACCAACAACCATCAGTAATGACTAGCTCCAACAATCAAGGTGGATAAGAATAAAGGTATTGAAGCTAATCAATATAACAAGAGCACCTAGGATACAGCTTCGAGAAATATGAGCTAATTTAAAAAAAGTAGCCCTTTTTGTTCTAGGTATAATTTGGCAGGGGTTCTCTATTTGCTCCAGATTCTGGCTTTTTGGCAGATTCTTTTATCAACATCAGTCAGCAAACTTTACGAAGAGATGGTGGCAGCCTAGACCAGGACTGATACGGTACTCTTTGACTGAACTCGCAAGGATGAAAGCCAATGGAGCACTCAAAATCCTAGATCAAAGGCTAACACATAAGGTTAGATCAAAGGCCTATGTTAAAATGGCACCACCATGCAGATGATCTATCAATCAACAGATTTGTAGCGACTGTGCTTGTTAAGTTTTGCATCAAACAATTTATTTTTTTGAACTGAACATCAATTTGGATATAGAATTGCTAGATAGCAGATACATTCTCTTCCGCTGATTTACACTTATCTGCACATATTAACCCTAAACTTAACATATTAAAACTATTAGAATTTTTTGTGTTTGTAAATTGAATGCACACAATGTTTATTCAACTTACTGGCACTGAATTAACTTCTCTGAACTAATTAGAACTAAACTTAAGTTACTTGATTTATCTAAAATAGATGAAAATAAGGTGAGAAGAACCAGACCTAGTATTACATGAAGACCTTATAGGTTTGCTCATGAGTCATTAATTAGCTTAGGTGAATGGGAAAGGAGCTGAGGATTAACCCTTAGCTTGGACTATACGGTATCATCAACTTTACGACATCGATCTTGACTTGAACAATGAACCCCAACAAAAAAGAAAGAAAGAAAGAGTATGACTAAATCAAAGTCCTCTTCTTTGAAGCCCTAGATAATTAATAAAGGTTTAAGGAACTTAGCAAGAAAAATATATCAAGCCATTTAGCTTTTGTTGCTAGCACATTCAAATAGCAAAAACAGAGAATGGATTATGTTGCAAACGAGAAATGATGTAATACCTCTTCACAACCAGATCCCATCATCACCTTGATTGATCTTGTAACTAGTTCAGTAGCTGTCCAACCAAAAGAAAAGAAGTCAATCAGGAAGAGCAAGATCTTGGCATGTGTATTATCAATGAGTCAGTATAAGTGTTTCATCAAACACCACCTCTAACACGTTCACAATTCTTTGCAAGAAGAGAAACCATAAAATGGAAGGGCAAAATCAAACCTTACAGTCTAAATGACGCTATCATATTTCGTTATGTCCTACATTGGCTGAAGTTGAAACCTTCTTCAACATTTACACATCCTGACATGACAGTTGTTACCCATACTTCCACTACGTAATTGCAACCACCTCAACACGAAAGTAAGATAGGGCAATGATGTGAGCAACTCTTTTTACACCCCAAATGTAGCAAACTAACACCTACAGAAATTCCAGGTAATTTTATCTCCACCCACCTGGAGGAGGCTAACAATTTGATACTGACATCGAATAACCTTTGAAATTACAAAGACAGATCCCCTACGCATCTCCACAGTCCACACAAATTCCTATAGTGGAATGTGAACCTTAGAACATATGTTGCTTAGACTAGGTTTGTGAGAACTAAGAAGCATTATTATCCCCAAATTCACCAGTATAACGTTAACTCAGGTCAACTATTTGGACTGCCAAGCTTTCAACAGTGTGATACGGAGGGAGATGGCGGGATTCATTTCCAATTCCCCCAAGTTCTCTTAAGTTAAACATTAAGAGCTACAGCTTGTTCGCAATAGCATACAACAAACAAATAATAACGAAATCCAGCACCAAGATTGTTTCCCAGCAATCAGACATTACATCCTTGTTCATCAAGCTCATAAGTTGATACAAGACATCTTAGATTGACTTGATATATAACAAAAACCAAGCAGCATATTTCAATGCTATTCAAACTTTCCAAATCATCACAAGTACTTTGTGTCGTATCCTTGACACTCCGACGTAAATATGCATACTCCGACACATCATTTTGCGCTGAGTCAGACACTTGGACACACATTCATGTTTGATAGGAAACCCACGTCTAGTGTCCAACTAACATAAGTATTACTTGAACTCAACTATAAGCAGTTTCCATTTGACATTCACTCCATTAACAATATTCCAGGATCATCAACATCATCTAGTCGCAAAAAGCATTTCACAATTCAATTTGATCAATTTTAAACCATCAAAGTGGCATACCAATCTAAAATTCCAAAACTCGGACATGGGTTCTTCCAACTTCAAACTACTCTATATAGAAACCACCAGAGGCATTGCCAACTATTTCCATTTAATACAACATAACATACATCCGAACCCCTCCTACCACGCGTTATGGCGGGAGCCTTGGAGGCACTGGGGTAATGTTGTTGTATAACATAACATACATTCAACCATCATCAACCCAGTTCAAAGTTCCAATCTTTTAAACCAGATAAATACAACAACATTCAATACAAAAAAAAACAAACAGGGTCATATTATATTCATCATCAATTAAAAGGGAAGGAAATACCAATTCCTTTGCCTCTATAAGGCTTGATAACAACAAGCATAGCAATGTATCCTCTAAATGTATGACGATGTTCTCCCATTTTACACACAACTGTTCCAATACATCTTCCTCTATGAAACGCCTGAAAATCACCCCCCAAAAAATCAAAACAAAAATAGAAAATTTGTCAAAAACTACCTTAATGCACGTTGTTATTGGTTTAACCACCTTTTTACTAACTACCTTATATACGCAATACCAGAGAAATGCCTAATCAATATCAGATATATGCATATATCATCGCCTCACTTTTTTGGTAGTAGATTCGTTATACGTGGTAGTATATTTATTGAGAAAAGTAGTATATAACAATCGATATTTTCACACCTATATAACTATATAGTTTGTATTTGGCATATAATTTTTCATTAAGAAATGTACTACCATATATATGAAATATATTACCATTTTCATTAAATATACCACCAAAAATATGAGGCGATGGATATATGCATATATCCGATATTGACTAGGCATTGCTCCGCAATACCAATAGGTGTCACTACCAATGGGCGGTTATTGCCCGAAAACAGCCAACTTTAGCCGGAAAACCGCTCATTGATACTGAAAACTAGAGGTATTGCATATTAAAAAAGGGTGAAATCAATAATGTCCATTATATTAAGTGGTTTTTGACAAAAAAAATCCAAAAAAAACCCATTAATAATTCAATCAAAAGAAAGGGGAAGAAGAAACGAACGAGGAAGCAGAGCTGAGGCCAAAGGTAGACGAAATAGCGGTAAGTGAAGATGGAGTAGGGTTCACTGAGCTCGATGTCAACAAGACTCATTATTAATGGAAGATGATGTTCACCTCCATAGTTTAAGTATTCTATCTCTGATGGATCGAAATTCGCCTTTTCTCCTTCATTCTTTGTTTCTTCCATTGTTGATTTCTTGCTTCTCCGGTGGTGTTGGTGGTGGTGAAGACGGTGGCGCTGGTGGTGAACACCTAAGTTGGGTGGGGGTGGATGAATGTACAACTCCCAACTTTCTTGCAAATAAGTTGAACACCTAAATGTAAATTTTTTGGGGGTTTAAGTGTAAATTTTCAATAAGTGTATCATTGATTTTATTTGTAAAATAAGTACTTCCTCCGTTTTTTATTAGTTGTGACACTTTTAATTTCACGGACTCCTAGACAATTTTTGGAGAGGAAAGAGATAGAGAGAAAGAAAGAAGGGGACCCATGTGATAGGAGAGAGATAGAGAGAAAGATTTGCCCAAAAAGAAAGTGTCACAATTAATTCCAAACTTCCTTATATAGAAAGTGTCACATTTAATAAAAAACGGATGAAGTATTTCATAATAATTTTGTTAGTTTTTTTTTCTCCCAAAGAAGAACCTTTGGAACATCACTAAATATAAATTAGTTAGATCAGAGTTTAAACGAATCAAAACTTATTCCGAAATATTAGTTTATCGCACTATCGTGCCTATCAGGCTATCACCCATGACTAACAATGAGCAGGGTCGTGAGCTACAATACTACACGGCCTTATTAACTTGATTCCACGAAACATTCTCATACACAATCCAAAGTTAGCTGTAGCGACTTACGTGTCACTGTGTGAGTATTTTGACTTCGAATCGTGCGGCCACCCTTGAATCCATCGGCAAGTGTTATAGCCTTCTTGACAAGATTGGACTCTTGAGGCTCGTCGATGCAAGAGCACTGGGTATCTGAAAGGCACTCTAGCCTATTGGTGACAAGAGTACGAGAAGAGGGTCGATCTGAACGTTTGTATTCACAAGGAGGGCACGACGATAGGATGTGCTTCTTTTGAGTTTGGGTGAGCGTTGTTATAAAGCAAGCAACAACTAATAGGAGGTCTCAAGTTTCATTCTTTCACTCTTACCCCCTAAAAAGCGTGAGATAGTACAAATTCTCAGCGAATAATCGATTTACAATAATTCAATAGTGATAAAGCCTGTGAAAAAGAACTAACGCCTGAAGAAAGTACTAATAAGCATAAATTAAGGAAAAAAAGAGTAAAGTTGAACTGGATTATAACACTAGAACCCTCTACTCTTGCGTTCAATGCCTTGATCGCACTTACACAATCTCCTTAAACCAGTATGTGTAGCCCATCTTATGTCGCAAATGCAAACAATAGACCATCGAACACGACCTTAGCTTATGCCACCACCACTGGGGCCCATCTCTCCGCCACCTTCCATGTTAGATTTAAGATGAATAAGGGAACCGGATACACCAATAAGGCACGAAAGTTACGTTTTACTATTAGTTTAATTTCGCTCCTCCAAGATCACCAAGTTAAATAACAGAATTTCCAAATGGGATATCCACTATTTTAATCAAAGTTCAGTAGTACAGTTAGGAATAAACTTATTTTTTGGGTATGAAATAAAATTTCCAATTCTTAAGTGGTACTATGTTGAACTTCCCTAAAATCAAAAATAATCTAAATAACATAATGAATAGTTTTCAAAGTCAATTAATCTGGACGGAGGTGGTGTATAATTTTAAAAAACTACTCCCTCCGTAATGAATTACTTGCAACAATTGGTATTATTTGTGAGAGGTAAAATATTCCATTGTTGCAAGTAATTCGTTACGGAGGTAGTACTATTTATTGAGTAAAATAATAGATCTAAATTTGTGTTTACATCATTAATTTTTTTTTACCAAAATAACCCTCCAACTTTATGTTAATTATACACCACCTCCTCCCAAACTTTAGCAAATTCAAGTGTTTATTTTTAGTTACCATCTCTTCCTTTTTCCTCTTTCTCTTCACCACCCCAAACCCTTCTTCTCTTCTCTATCTCCCTCTCTCTTCAATCACCACCACCATCGAAGCAGCAAATCAAATCTTAAGAGAGCTAGAAAGATGATGAGGGTGGCGGCAAGGCGGCTCTCTTCTCTCTCCTCCTCTTCATGGCGTCCTACCGCCTCTTCCTCCTCCGCCGTCTTCTCTAAGCCTCCTTCTCGCGATGAAGACACCACCAGATCAACCTCATCTTTATCTGATCACTTCAGATTCGCACCTCATTTCTATTCTCACCACCGAGGTTAGGGTTTCCATCGATTATGTTTAGAATTTTTTATTGTTTTTTTTGTTGTTTTACCGAATTTTTAGGGTTTCGTTTATTTGGATTTTGATTCAGCTGTTGTTGTTGTTGTTGTTTTGTGTTTCGGAAGGATCTCGAAACGTTGTAGTTTTTTGGTTGATTTTAGATGTTTTTATCGGTTAATTCGAGTTGATGTGTTATTTGAGGTTTTTGTTGTTCTGGTGTGTTAATGATTTAAGGATTTGTGTGGTTGTGGCTTTGATTGATTTGAACACCGAACTTTTGCGAATTTTGAGTTAGGGTAAGGTTGGGAGCTGGTCGAATCATTTGCGTTGTTGTGCCTTTCGGAATTGTTGGGGCTTGTATTGGAGCTTAATGATTTAGATGGTGGTGAATGTGTGGATGGAATGCGCGTATGGGTTTTTTGGTTGATAGACTGTTAGGAAGATGGAAATTTTGGATAGGTTAACTCGGTCGACCGTTTGCGACTCTATGTTTTTCTTGTTGCAACTGTTTTATGGCGTGGTTGTTGCGAAGCTGGTTCGTTAATGGTTCAAGGATTTGTGTGTTTCTGCTTTGGTTGATTACGAGCTTTTGAGAATCTGAACTTAGGGTAGGGTTGGGAACTGCTAGAATCATTTTGGTTGGCCTTTTGAAGTTTGGAGCCTGTATTGGAGCTTAATGCTTTAGATGGTGGTGAATGTGCTGATGGAAAGCGCGTGTAGGTTTTTGGTTGGTAGACTGTTAAGAAGAAATGAATCAAGGATTTGTGTGTTTGTGCTTTGGTTGAATTGAACTGACTTTTGCGAATTTTGATTTAGGATAGGGTTGGGAACGTGTCGAGTTATTTGGGTTGTGTGACTTTTAAAATTTTTGGAGCCTAAAGTTTTAGATGGTGGTGACTGGTGAATGGGCGCATGGAGAGCGCGTCTGGGTTTTTGGTTTGGTAGATTGTTTATGAAGATGGAAATCGGAGATGGTTAACTCGACCATTTAAGGAGTTATGTTTTGTGATTGCAGATGATGTCTAGTATGGTTGTGCTATAAGCAGAAAAACGAATTGGTTAAGATTGAGAAGCTATTCATGGATGAGCTTCAAGGGTCATTGCTTTGATTGTTCTCATTTATTTTAGGATTTATGTGGTTGTACTGCAATTGTACATTGAAGTTATGCAAATTGTGAATTAGGTTAGGGTTGAGTATTGGTAGAATGTTTGGATTGTGAGCCTTTTGGAATTGTTTAAGCTTAAAGGTTATGGTGAATGGGCGTGCGGAGCGCTTGTTCTTTTTATTGGTTTGGTACACTGTTTAGGAAGACGGAATTTGGAGATGGTTAACTCAATCATCAATATGTTTTTCTGCTTTGATGAATAATTTGCTTTATGTATGTGGCTGGGAATTCTTATTTGAGAGCGGGCTTTGTCAGCATTCATAATCTTATGTGTTCCGCAGCCATCTTTTTAACGAATTGTTTTTGTAATGTGAGTCTCTCTTTGATCTTGAGTTAAGGCACCACGCCCTGCTGTATCTTGTTCTCAGTATGTTACATGTTTGTTATAGTTTGTGCGAATTGCATTATTTTAATGTACTGTACTGTACTCTTTACTAGTTTCAATAAAAGTAGAAGTGTAACAATTTTAATGGAACATATTAAAAAGGAAAGTGTAACAATTTTTGAGAAACGGAGGGAGTATCTATGTTATATTGTATAGTACAAAGTAATATTCCTGGACACCCTGAGTCCCTGCTGCTTTTTAGCATTTCATCATTATATTTTGTATTTTTTGGCACAGCCTTTTGTCCTCCATAGTTGTGGCCACTGGCCTCTGGATTTCGTGGTTGATGCTGAACTTGTTAGTGGTGTGAATTATTGATCTTTTTGGAGTTTGAATGTTCATTGCAGGATTTGCCACTGAGCATCTCATCCCAAAAGCTGAACATGGACTCATCCCTGATGTTCCTGCAACTGTGGCTGCTATCAAGAACCCCTCATCAAAGATAACTTATGATGAATACAATCATGAACGATATCCACCTGGTGATCCCAGCAAGAGAGCATTTGCTTACTTTGTTCTCACTGGTGGAAGATTCGTCTATGCTTCCCTTGTTCGCCTGCTTGTCCTTAAGTTTGTGCTGAGTATGTCCGCCAGTAAGGATGTTCTTGCTCTGGCATCACTTGAGGTCGATCTGTCTAGCATTGAGCCAGGCACTACCGTGACTGTGAAGTGGCGTGGAAAGCCAGTCTTCATCAGGCGCCGAACTGATGATGATGTTAAGCTGGCGAACAGTGTTGATCTTGCATCCCTCCGTGACCCTCAGAAGGATGAAGAAAGAGTTAAGAATCCTGAGTGGCTTGTTGTGGTTGGTGTCTGCACTCATCTGGGTTGCATTCCTTTGCCAAATGCTGGGGACTTTGGAGGATGGTTTTGCCCTTGTCATGGTTCTCACTACGACATCTCTGGTAGAATTCGCAAGGGTCCTGCACCATACAATCTTGAGGTACCCACATACTCTTTCCTGGAAGAGAACAAGTTGCTAATTGGTTAAGGTACAAGATGATGGGGCCTATTCCCCTAGCGACAATGGCGATATCTAGACTATTCTTTTTTTTTGGCTCTCCTTTAGTTATGAAACTTGGATATCAGAAATTTTCTGAGACACTTCCAGATAAATTTATTTCGCTTTCTAAGCATACTAAGAAATGCTTGTGTAATTTTGTTTAACTGGTGGAGTTGGAGTTGTCATCATTTTGGAAATAATTTGCTGGGCGTTTCGCTTGGTATGAATTTTGTTGCCATTGGTGATGGTTTTCCATTGGCCTATGTACAATACATTCTACTTCTGGCCTTATTAAACACTATAATATTATACCTGTTAGTCTTACTAGATCTCTTGGTCTAGTGGTACGAAGTCACAGGTTCGAAGCCTGCTATTAAGGTCTACGGACCTGGTTCGCAATGCTGGACTAGTTAAACTTGTGCGCAGTTCCTGTCTAGTACTGTATCCTTTGTTTTTGCGAAATTAGGAAGAACTTTCTTTGCCAAATTTAGCTGGAAGGATACTTCGAAGTTTGAAGCATATGTTTCAGTAAATTGCTAAATGTATTTACATCTCAACAAAGACTCCATATGGAACAAAAATTTCTCTCCAGAAAGGTACAAGGATATGATACTGTATTGATTTATTTTTACATAAACGAGTAAAAAGAATGTGTGAGGGTGCCATTTGATTCTCTTCTAATCTTGTGTCATCATCTTTCCAAAATACCCTTAACATATACCATTCCCTTTTCATTTAGCTGTAGTTCCTTTCTCATTTGCTCTACTTGTTGATCATCTCCTTGAACTACAATATCGGATAGCGTCCCATCTTCTCCGACAATCATTTTGATCTTGATCTGTTCCTTTCTCGTTGCACGCTTCCAGTAATATGCTCCACTGTGTTAGCAAGAATGTGAGAGAGAGATAATGAGTCCATTTATGCATAAGATCAGAACCATACACTAAAATCTATTGAGCTCTTCAACTATTGTTTTGTATACATCAAGATACTTCTAAGACTATTCTTTCCCCCTTGATAAAGACAAGTTTATACAAAAGATGAGCAAAATCTCAGCATTACATGTAGCCCCTATTAAGTGCTACAGATATCAAGGGCTCTCTGAGATTGAGGACACGGGGTTCCTCTTCCAGTTCTTAATACAATGTTTAGACTCAGTACTATTTCCGAGATCAGTGGTTGTATCAATTATCAAACATCTGGGATGGGAAGAACGAAGTAGTAAAAGGGGAAGCAAGACTTACGATAAAGGACTAAGGGCAGTGATCCAAAACCAATTGTTGCCCACATCAGGAAACGTAATAGTAAGCACAAGAGCCACACTTGCTAGGCTTATGCAGGTGCAGAATGTCAACAATGCTGCTTGCCCCCTGTTTGGCACCATCGTTCCTTCGAAACTGCACATATAAAGGTCTTTTAGCTAACTTGTCAATTTCAGTCTTGTTTAGCAAGCATTTTTTCAGCTTAATTTCCAACTTAACAGCTGATCTTACTCCCTATCTTAATGCTGTTGGGTAAGAGCTTTGTTTAGCTTATCATTTCAGGTAACTTGTCAATATTAACTCGTTCCACCTTTTTTAGGCTAGTTATTAGTGCATCATTTTACTTTTGGGGAGCCTAAGTTATTACAATGATTTGAGAGAGTAGCATATTAAGTTTGACTCTTTAATGTTGCAGATGAGAGATCACAGATTTACAAGAATAAATTAGTGGATTGTCCCTTTTTAACTAACTTTTCAGTTTTCAACCATCTTTTAAACTAACTTTTCCTTACAAGATTCAACTACTTCTTTCAATTCTATACAATATTTGCCAAACATACCTAAATCATTCAAGTTACTTTCCCTTTAATCTTCAAGTGTCCATTTTTTACTATTTTCAACCAACTTATCAATCTAGAGTTCAAGTAACATTTAGAAAGTCACGTATTTGAATAATATAAGAACGAGGCTATTTAGAGAACAGTTTTCCGGATACAAGAGGAGGGAATTGGCATGGCGCTCGCGCCAAGTGAATTTACAAAAATACCCCTCTCAAGTATTTCCAGAACTATTTTCCATTTATGGATTACCCTTACAACTAATGATATGATATGAACAAACTGTAACTCTGTAAGCAATATAGTCCACATAAAAAGAAGCGGCTTACGTAATTGTCTCTCCTTTATCAGCTACCACAAAATTGTTACGAGTGAAGAAGGATAAGATTTCCCCTGCAACCTGATTTGGTGCCTTCTTTATCTCATTTCCTTGCTCAAATGTCTTTTGTACAATCTAAATTCACCCAAAAACACAAAAATCAAACTCTAAGGCAAAAGCTAACGGACATCCTCGGACATTAGATAAAGAAGAATACTTTTAAATAAGTAATATAAGTAGCATTCAAGTATTAATAACACGGATTCACGCGACGAATATTAGAGGGTACCTTGGATTTGACAGAGCGTTTGATGAGTGACCAAAGGCCAGGAACAGATATGACAAAGAGACCCAATGAAGTATAATAACTAGCAACTGAATACCCAACAGTTTCTGCCATTAAAAAGACAGAAGAAGGGTTTTGATGAAGATGATTAGCTAATTCTGATGCTAATTGAGTGGAAAGAGTTAGTTCTTGAATGGTGGAAGAAGAAACTGCTAATCTTACTGCCCTTTTGGGTTTCGAAAACGTTGTTGTTGGTGTTGTTAGAATTGTTGGTGTTGTTAGAATTGTTGGTGTTGTTGTTGTTGTTGTTGTTGTTCCAAGGTGATGTAATTCTTTGGTTTTGTAGTTAGAGATTGAAGAGAAGGATGATAATGGAGGTGAAGGGGAGAAGAGATTGGCTGCCATTGTTGCAGAGGTGTGAAAATGTTGCTGAATAAGTGTCCACTAGAAAAAAGTTTCAACTTATCAGCTTATATTATGTAAGAAAAAAAACACTTCCTCATTTCCTCTGTCCTCTAACGTGCATTTGGTATGCGGTAATGAAAGTTTGGAGATTAGAGGGTGGGATGAGTGTCGGAAATTGGTGGGTGAAATAACGATAAAATAGAGTTTTTCCGTTATTTGGTATAAGTTAGCAATAAATTGGAATTAATTGGTTATTTTACTTAAATATTCTTACTTTTCACTAAGGGTAAATGTGTCATTTCCTTATAAATTTTTTAATCCCGCCTCTAATACCTACCCTCACGGCCTCATCCATTTCTTATTTTGGTGGAATTAGAGGCTTTTTAATCCCATTTTTGATTCCCCTTAAAATCCCAATTCCTCCAAAGAAACATGGATTGCTATCCATGGAAATATAAAATCTCAATCCATTCCTTTAATCCCCACAATTAAAACCCCCTAAATTTAGTGGTGTCAAAGGGTAAACCGTAGGTTGTCTTTAGTTTTTTTTTAGTTATGTATAGACACATTTTACCTTTTGTATTCAGCATAAGTTAAGTTATCAATGGTCTAAATTCTTACAATCTTTCAAAAATGGTCTCTCCTTTCAATAATCTCAAATTGCTTCATCCTTTGCATGAACCCTATCATCTTTGGTCTAGGAGAACTTGTATAATATAGGTTAAAATGTTATGGAACCTTTTTTTTTTAATCTTTTCTAAATTATAACGTAGTAAAGTTTTTTATATTTATTTTAAGTTTCGACTAGGCATACATTTTGAGGCGATAACGTCTTTCGAAAACATAGACACTCCTGGATGCCATCAAGGGGCTCAAATGCCGAGAATCCCTTCCAAATGGGACCACTACACCCTATTTCAGAACAAGCACACCAAGGCGACTTTCAACGATGTTTTGGTGCCAAAGACGGCGTTTTTGAGAAAATTGATCACTGCGCGTTGATAAGCCGCTAGACTTTCAAAAATAGCTTCGAAATAAGTACCATATCCTTTTTTCATGACATGCAGTGCTTGTGCTTCTGGTTAAGTTGAAAAACTCTTAATTTCCCTTTCCCCAAATTCCCAATAATCTTAATGAATAGGGTTGTACTTGTAACCTGTAATTAACATTTTCAGTCCTATAAGGAAAAGGTGGGTCAACACTATGATGTGGCGGTCAATGTCGGAAAAAACTTGGGGTTTCATTTGACATTAAAGGTTGTTAATAATAAGAAAATAAATTATATGTTTGTTTTCGCAAAGTAGATATTATATAAGGCTTTTCTGACAAATTTTCGTAATTGTAATTGTCGACGACTTAATTTCAATTGACAACTGCACCACAAGTCGATACAATGTATCTATTTTTTTCCGGTGTGAATGTGTGATTGAGCCACGAAGACAGTCTTTATAAATAGAGGGGGGGGGAGGAATTTAAACTTGTAACCACTAGGCTAAGACGTTATTGGTAATAAGATGCATCCATTAAGAAACATATCAAAGATTTAAGCCCTGTTTGGTAGTAAGATTTTGAGCTCAAATTAGACGATTGGACCTAAAATAGTATTTTGACTTTCAAGACCTCGGAGTGTTTGGTATAAACGGATTGGGAGAGAAGATTAACCCCAAAACTCATAGTTTTGGTGCTACAAATTGTAAAAGACTATAATACCCTTATATTATAGTTCATGTCTTTATGTTTGATCAAATCAATTAATTTTACCACTTAGGGCCTGTTCATTTCAGCTTAATTTCTGTTCAGTTCAGTTAAGCTCTAGTCAGTTCAGTTCAGTTCAGTTCATTTCAATTAAGCTCCAATCAGTTCAATTCAGTTCAGTTAAGCTCCAATCAGTTCAGTTCATTTCGGTTCAGTTTAGTACAGTTCAACTCCATTCTTTTATAACCATTTTGTTAAATATTATTATGTTGGTCTAATTTATTTTACTAATTGCTCTTATTATTATTATTATTATTATTATTATTATTATTTTCTTTTATATTATTTTGTTTATTATAGATTTATTCATTATTCATTATTATTACTATTATCATTAGGGAGGAACATGGTTTAGGTTAAAAGCACAAATAAAGCTGTGTTTTCAGCCCATAATCCAATCAAATAACGTCAAAATGATTTATGATGTAATTTTGCACAGTCCGACCAAATCATTATTTTATTACTAAATAATAATATATAATTAAATATAATTATTAAAATAATAATATTAATTTAATTCTTACATATTATTGTTATTATATAATCATCATCAGGTATTAATATATTAATACAAAGACTATAGAATAATTGTTATTTATCATCATTATAATTATTAATCATTATCATTATTAATTATGATTATTAATATTGTTTATTTATAATTATCCTTTAAAAATATCCAAAATAACAATTATTATTATTCATTAATAACTATTCATTACTATTACCTATAATCATAATTATTATTTAATATTCATATTATTATTATTTGAATATTATTTATATATTTATTAAATTCAATTTAATTTAATTCAATTCAGTTCACGTCAGTTCAGTTTATTTCAGTTTAATTCACTTCAAATCAGTTTAGTTCAGTTATTTTCAATAAATCTAAACGAGCCCTTAATTAAACCAGTTAATACATTCCCTACTCGCTATCTGCTATGCGCTGAGCACCAAGCAAACTAAGTTGAGAAGCCATCTTTATTTCCGTTACTTTACCATGGACAGTTAAGAGAGCTATATCCCAATGGAGCATAAATGCCTAATCTCTGCATTATTCAATTATAATTCAATTTTTCAAAACAGTAGTAATAATTCATAACTGCAAGAGGACAAACTCCTCCAGTTAGACAGTATCTTTGCCGACGCATCAAGCTTCCTCTTTTGCGATGCTTTCTTTTTCATTCTCAATTACTTGTTCTTCGAGTTTTGTTTGATTTTAATAGCTATGGCTAATACCAAAGAGAGCGAGAAGATGGAAGAGAAGAAAAAACAGAAGGAAGTTATTCGATTGGAGCGTGAATCTGTTATTCCTATTTTAAAGCCTAAGCTGATCATGACCTTGGCTAATCTCATTCGTAATTTTGCTCTTTTTTTGGTTAATTTTGTACATTTTTGTGTTATGGGTTATGCTTATTTTTGTGAAATTCGAAATGGGTTGTTGTTGAAATTTTCTGGGTTATGCTTATTTTTGTGAAATTTGAAATGGGTTGTTGTTGAAATTTTCTGGGTTTTAGTTTATTTTTCAATTGTATGTTTCAAGTTGTGGGTTTTGTTTGTTTTGCTTTCATTTGAATTGGGTACATTTTGTTTTCAGCTGTGCTACTTCGACACGTTCATTTACCTCAAAAATTACGGGTCGTGTCACTTGGATACTTTGTTTTTAACTAAAAACGAGTATGAAACTTTGACACCTGTATTCGAGTAGACTCTTAATCCGTCCATGTATAAGTAATATAGCATTTCAGGTTAAACTGATGCAAATTCGTTTCGAGCATTAGGTTTCGTTGTCGAATGTCTCCAATTCTATGGATGGTTTAGGTTTTCTTTGTTTGGAAGTGATGCAAATGCAATTTTGTGAGGCATTTTTGTATGCTTTTAAGGTTACTTCCATGATCCATCTGGTCATCTAGAAGTATGGGTTTTACTGTTTAGTGTATCTACTGGAACAAGGTGGTCATCTGATGTGTGCATATATTATATACTTCAATGAGATAGTTATTCCACATGTATCAATAGTTTAATATCATTGAAAGCCTTAAAACGCGGTACTTGTTGTTTTTATGAGTTTTTAGATGTAGTTTATTGATTGATTGAGATCAAAATGTGATGTGTTTACAGAATATTTTAATGATTTCTTGCAGAACATAGTTCCGACAGAGCCGAGTTTTTAAAGTTCTGTAAGAGGGTTGAGTATACAATTCGGGCTTGGTATCTCTTACAGTTTGAAGATTTGATGGTACTGTGATAAACTTTGTTCCTCCTAAGTATTGTTGTGGTTATTGTAAAATGTAAATGTTTCTGCATTGTTAAAGTGATGCCTGACTACTGCAGCAATTATACTCCCTCTTTGATCCTGTCCATGGAGCTCAAAAGCTGCAGCAGCAGAATTTATCTCCAGAAGAAGTTGATATTCTTGAAGAAAATTTTCTGAGCTACATGCTTCAGGTATACGTGGCTATACGTCTTCCTGATGATTACTCAATGATGATAGGATTTTGATATGCCTAGCTCACCATTGTGCCGTATGAAGTAAAGTAAAAAGCTTAGTGGACTGCAATTTTCTGTAGATGTTGATATGTGGTATTGTTCTATTGTCCATTATTAGGTGATGGATAAGAGTAATTTCAAGATTGTAAGTGATGAAGAGAATGAAGTCGCACATACTGGCCAGTATCTTTTGAACCTTCCTATCTCCGTGGATGAATCTAAGGTTCCTTTGCAGCCCCCTTTTCATCATTGACTTGTGTTAAAAATTATTGATTTTCTCATGTTGTAACCGTCAACTGGTGTCTGATTGTCTCATTCTCACTGGCATGCATGTGTTTGTGTGGCGAATTTAGTTGGACAAAAAGCTTTTGAAGAGGTACTTTTCAAAGCATCCAACAGACAATCTTCCAGAGTTTGCTGATAAGGTAATTTTCAAAACATTAGGGAACGTCTCAATGTTTATTTTTTTTTGTAGCTATGGTTTTCAGCTGAATTTCATATTTCTTTTACTTCTTCTGTGACAGTTTACTTGCGTACATTGGCTATTCACAACTTTAGAATTAACACAAACTTGTCTTTCTGATGCGTTATAGTTAATCATGCTATACTTGTCATCCTCATGAGCATTTGTTTGCTCCCTAACATAAGGGAATAAATGTAAACTTATGGAGTGAAATGTTTACTGGTGTGGTAAACATGGTATTCTATCACATATTTGCAAGCTTGACCTCTTACAGACTTTAGCTTTCTCTGTAGAATTGGGGTGAAATTCACTATTCTACACTAAGGGAAGTAAGAAAAGACCGTTAATAAACAAATTCTTTAGGTGCTCTCTATTTCTGAACTTTCTAGAGCAAAATGCAAATGGTTTGCGGTTGTCGTGGGCTTGTAGGATTGTATCCCGGTTGCAATAAGCTCAAAAACCTTTACAAAGTGGTCTCGATGCGGATGAGATTGAAAACCATGGTGTTCACCCTAACCTTATGTAGAACGTACAATATACAAATTTTAAAATGAGAAGACATTACAATTTTGTTAGCCTTCTTACGTTTCGTTGGCCATGGTCCTTTCTTGTTGAGGATCTTCTCTGAATTTGATAGGTTTTCTGTAGAAGCTTGCCCAATTTGTTCTCGTTTTCCCTTTCATTTTGTAGTCTCACAGAGAGCCAATGAATTTATCAATTGGCATGATTTACTCTTCAAGGGCAATTGTCACATGATTGAACTGGTAGAGTGTAATTTTATCTCAACCACACAATTGTCTTGTATGGATCCAATTGTTTTTAATTGATTTACTAAGATCAATACTCTCGTGCTGTAATAATTGGTGTTTTCTATGTTGGTCAATACTCAACTCATAAAGTTAAACCAGAACTTCCTTTGCTTTACCAACTCCCATGACACTGTTTTGATAACTTCATCGAGTTGAAACGGAAGCCAAAGAAATACAGTACCGTAGCTGATACAAGGTCATTAAGTTTGTAGTTTTGGATATTGAAGCATTGAACAATCCAGCGTCTAAAAATCTTGATAATGGTTTAAGCTGGTGAATAAGGAGATGCATTAAATCAAGATGAATAACCTTCTTGAACGTGTTTCTTTTCTATTCGACATCAAGTATTTGAAAGCAAAGGGTTTGTAGGCAAAGAAGACGACCAAAGTACCAAAGGTGAAGTGGGGAGACATAAGGCAAGTATTTTCACAAGAATGGTAAACAAGGCATTCATCGGAGGAGATATCTGCTCCTGTGGAGACTATTAGACTTTTGATTTGAATTATTGCCTAAAATCCTTGGAAGTTTCAGCAACTCAAAGTCTAGCCAGCCTTTTAAGTGGTATTTTGGATGAGCAAGTATGCGCTGAGCAAGGTCCCATTATATGTTGTTAAAAGGCCAGCCTTTTGAGTAGTATTGTGCATGAGCAAGTACGAGTCGAGCAAGCTCCCTTATATGTTGTTAAAAGGTATTATTATAATATATAAATATTAGAAAAAAGTATTCTATGGGCTTAAGTAAGCACCAAAGGGCTTGGAATAGTTGAATTGACCCATACTTTTAAGAGAATGTTTTTAGATCGCACATGCATAATTATGTTCATTATGTGAAGCATCAAAGAAACTGATCTTTTGTGTTCATGATCTCATTTTCATGTTACGGTACAAGAATGTCCTCTCCCATTTTATGATAACGGTTACAATCATCTAGGATGCTCATTATGCTAAGCAAATGAAACTAACGGCTTTGAAATTTTAACATAGCTTGATCAGCTTGATCTCTTCCTATTTTATAAATTGGCAAATTAAATTGGGACCAAGGGAGTAACTTTTTAAGGATTCCTTGTCCTCTTCCTAATTCTTACCGTGGTTCTCTTCTGATAAATCGTTCCTATCTAAAAAATCTTTTATGTCTTGGGGGTAGTGAGTGGGGGCTGGGCCGCTGGGGACTGTTGAAGATGGAAATAGATGTACAGTGAAACATATTGGCCCATGAGATTTGCTCTCTGTCATCACTAGTTATTGCTTTGCTTTTCTTATATCATTGTGAAAGTCATCCTTTTTACTCTGACTTAAATGTTTATATATGTAATGTTTTCTTCTCAGTATATTATTTTCCGACGTGGCATTGGTATCGACCGCACTACCGATTATTTCTTCATGGAGAAAGTGGATATGATCATTTCTCGCTTGTGGGCAAAGCTTTTGAGAGTGACTGGGTGAGTTGTAGCTTGCACAAGTTTGATTATTTCCAGCCATAGTTCCAACACTACTAAGATTATTTATCTTGTCACTACTACGACATGTAGAAGTTTCTGCAGTTTGCTGCAAAACACAAATTAGAAGGCTCAAAGCATAGAACATGTTTACACTTTAGGTACATATGATGAATCACGTGTCAAGTCACTTATGAAGTTAGAAATTTTAAGAGAAACGAATAATCTTTTGACCATGCATTTCATTGAGCATTGGAGCTACCTGAATTGTTTATAGCTTGCCTGGATAGGGGGTTTGAAAGGAAAGTGAGAGAAGGGAGAAGGGCGCTAGAAGGTCCTTTATTTGGTATACAACATGGTGGAAGGGAAGCAAGGGAATTGGAAGATTTTTTTTCTCTAGTCTCTTAATAAACCAATTCCTTTCTAAGTTGGAATGATCCGAAAGCAAAAGGCAACCTCACTCTTCCCTCCTCTACCTTTCCTTCCATCATTGCTATCCAAATTCCAAAGTATTAGTCTAAGTGGCATGTGGAGTAGATAATGGAAGGAAATAAAATTTATTCTGATAATTCTACACAAAGTTGATTGTTAACTTTTTTTCAAATTGCTATTAGATTTACTGACAGATCATGGTGTTCAACAGTTTGTCAGACTACTAACATTACTAGTCAATAATAGAGCACCGAGTGGCTTAGATTCCATGATTCCATCAATGGATAAAAAGTGCGCAGGAGCTTATGCTTATAGATTATGTAGAACAGTAAAGGACGAGGAATAATTCTGGAGATGAATGTGCTGTGTAAAGGGGTGGTTGGATTGAGGTGAGGGGTTGTGTGATTAAGGAAAGCTGTTTTAGCATACTTGGATCAAAGTGTGGTTGCAAATCTGCAGGCTATCATATATTTGTAAAAAAATGAGCTATGAGATTGGTTTTAAATGGCTATAACCCACAAGGTCGTTGGGGCTTCATAAATGATATTACTATTTCTATAACAAAAAACAAGCTTACTTCTGACACATTCATGTTTATGTAGTAATGTTACAATTACTCCAAAATCAATCAAGGAATGTACAGTGTTTTGCAGTAAAAGAAATGATTGATAATCATCAAAAGGTAAAGAGCAAGAAGATAATTGGTTTGCTATAGCATTCCAAACCTGTTATATGTCGGCTTAGGACAATTTAGGGGGAAAATGTCAAAGGGTTGGCAACCCTTTTGAGGGAGATAAAGAGAAAATGATATTAAATTAAATTTTAGAGAGAAATGTCATCAAAATTACTGCATTTATCTTACGTCCTCTCTATCTTGCATGAGTCTTGCCAATCCTTTAGTTACGCTAGATTCTCCCACTTCAGGAAAGATTGTAATTGGAAATTTGAATTTATTTGGTTCTTTTTTTCTTTCATACTTATTTTTCTAGTGACTCATTGTGGAACTTATGCTTTCTAACTTCTTATATTTTGTGGGACTGTTGTATGGTGTTTTTAGGATACAAAGACTAAGGGCCATGTTTTCAAAGTCACGGCAACAAAGTGTGAAAGATAGAAAAAAAGACGACGACCTTAGATCTGAGTCCGATCAAGATGATCTCTACGTTGAACGGATCAGAATTCAGAATATGGAAATGAGGTTTGATCTCAGAATTGCTATATCTCTCCTTTTATCTGGTATATCACATTAGAGAATTTCTTTTGGTGCTGATCCTTTCATCAATTAATTTGGCCTTTTCTTATCTCTACATATTTCCAACTTAAGCTAAAATGGAATGTACAAAACATCTGGCACATGAAACGTTAATTGTTTAGTTACGATGTATACCTTACACTGCACTGTGGTTGTTTTGATTTCTGCTAAAGGACTAAGGATGATTAAAATCATGTAGCTGTGAACTGAACTGGCATAGTTGTGTTTACTTTAAGCTACTTTTCAATTTCTAATTTCTACGGAAGAGAAGGAAACGGTCAAGCAGATAGTGTGAATTAGCTTTTAATGTTATTGTTTGTATATTCTTGGGGGACGGTAGTGAATATTGATAGAGACATTTTGTGACATATAGGAAGATTATTTTTATCATGGAATCATGTCTATATGTGTCTTTATGAATGTTAGGAAGAATTTGATGGTAGAACAAAGTAATCAGCTATGGTAAGATTGGTTATACAGGTCTAGGTGTTCCTGATACAGAGAGGGGGAGGAGGGGGGTTTTGGGGGGGGAGTGGGATAGAAGATGTGAATGCCGAAGAAGGGAGAATGCAATGCAATGTTAAACCAAAGAGTTTCAGAACTCGTTATCTTCTCCAATAATGGAGATCGGGGCTTGATGGGATCTTAATTGTGGAAGGTTGAATTGTTTTCAAATCTTTGTACCAGCGAAAGCAAATAGGGTATTGCTTTGCTTTCTAATGCTGATATTACTTGTTAAGGCAAGTGAAACTGAGTTAAACAGGGAAAATGTTTAACCTTCTGACCTGTAGGTTTATTCTTCTATAAGGATCTCTTCGATTTATGGACATCCTCCATAATTTAAAAAGTTTGACTTAGAAAGTTGGAGACATTTGTGTTGAGCTTACTTGTGTGGTGCCACCAAATATCCCGTTTTCTAGAAGTGTAAAAGAGCAATTGCTTTGAGGCAAATTTCTTAACTTGCCAGTTGCCACACATTTCTAAGGTGATACTCTAAAGCACTCATCACTCCAATTGTGGAACTCTAAACCCTTGCTCTATAATTCATACACCCTTTATTCAGTCCAGCTGCTTAGGTGGTAATGTTAAGATGGAAGAGTTAAGGATTTCTATTGCTATGTTTCTTTTACCAGTCATTACCATGAAGGCCACGAGGAATTAGAATGAATGCCACTTGTTCGTCCACCTTTTGTGTTTGCTTTTTTTTTGGTGGTGGTGGTGGTGGTGGTGGTGGTGGTGGTGGGGGGGGGGAGATAGGGCGAGTCAGGAGGAAGGTAATATATGCCATTTCATTGCTCCGATTTTATTAATAGGCTTTTTTTTTTACTATCCCAAAACTCATTCAACTTCGTGTTTGTGCCTTTTCATGGACTCACATAACTAGGACTGAGTATGAATTCATTGGTTACAAACAAAGGATGAGTTGATTGATTTATTTATATTATTCCTTTGATTCCAAGTGGTTGTACCTATAAGATTTTAAGTCACCTATAAGATTATAATTTATGAGTGAGTCTGCTGGCCCGTAATCACAAGGTCAATTTTGGTGTTGTACCCTTGATTGGAGAAAACAAAGTCCTGAGTCCTCAAGCAACTCTCGGATTTGTTGTGGTATTTAGTTCATTCCTTGGATCTTAACTCTCCCTTAAGTGAAAAGCATAGACAAAATGCCATTATATTCTTGATCCAAAGGATTCTTTGTGTTATGGTTTAGACAACACAGGACTGACTGGAGAATAGAAACAACTTACAGAGCATGGGCTACCTTGTTGCTGATCCTAGACTAGAAGACCAGCAAAAGCTCTTGCTTTGAACTGAGGGCATCTCTGGAAGATTTAAGATTACAATTGAAAATATTCGTGCTCTCAAGCTCTTAAGGACTAGAATAAACAACTAATAGTACAAAAGTTGCATAAAATTACCTGAACGAGCTTCGAAGACCTAGATTCTTAGAGAATGATGCACGCAAATTCGGCACTTCTTTGAGGAAGAACTGAGCTTCCAAGGCTTTGTCACGCAAGTAAAAAAAGAAATTGCAACTCTTAGAACCATATGTCTGTAATCTCTGTATTGAGTAAACTGTAAACCAAAACCCACCTAAATCAAACATGAAGTAACACTCAAAGTTGACAATAGTCTTCATGTCCCTATAGAATACCCTTTGAATGGAAAGTATTTAAAATCTTCAGAATACCCTTTGAATGGAAAGTATTTAAAATCCTAACACTTTCATAACAAGCTCTCCATGAGCTGTAGACTCCAGGGGTTCTACAACCCGCATAGTAAGCATAAAAATCTGAAACTAAACCGACCTGCAACTCTAAAACAATTATTTTAGAGACAATTATGGTTTCTGGTATGTGTACAATTCCGTGCCCCTCTGATTTTTGATGCAAAATAGTATTCTGATGCTTCATCATTCAATGCAATCAGCTTTCTTGGATTATTTGCTGATTATTGCTTGTAAATCCTAACTAATGTTCTTGTATCGCTTTTTCCTACAGTATGCGCAATCTGCTGAGCAAGATTACTATTCAAGAACCTACTTTTGATAGAATGATCGTAGTTTACAGGTATCGCAACTATGGGACCATGTTTTTTGTTCAAAGTTCAAACACATTTCTTAAACATCCAAAAGGTTTTATGTTTACATTTAAACTTCAAAGATGAAAATGATGGCCTTTGGTATAAATTGTAATGGTCACTTCCATTATTATGGTCCTGTTTAGTGGAACGGTATGAAAACTCCTATTGAGCCTCTTTCTTTCAGCAGGAGAAATGAGAGTGAGTTCAGTTTTCACCAGGAAGTTATGCTGGCCTTGCATTATCTTCCTTGTCAGACAACTTTTTGATGCATAGTTTTAGTTTGACTTTTTGTTCAGATTTTGGATATGTTGAACTTCCTGCTACTTTGTAATTTGCTAAAAGATAGTATAACTTGATAGGCGAGCAGGTATTAAAGGAAAACCGGACAGGGGAATATATGTGAAACATTTTAAAAATATCCCGATGGCTGACATGGAAATTGTTCTGGTGAGTACTTCTTGCTATATTACTGGTAAAAGCTTTTTATTTTTCAAATGCCTACGATTGTCGTTACACATTTTAACCTCTTGTGGATATCCTATGACAGCCAGAGAAGAAGAATCCAGGCCTTACACCAATGGACTGGGTCAAGTTTCTTGGAACTGCAATTGTTGGGCTGGTCAGTTTTGAAGTTCTAGGCTCATTTATGAACCCTGAAGTGTTTGTCGTTTTTCTCTATCAGCATTCAGCAGCCATTTTTGATATCTGCTTGCATATTTTGTTTTTGCAGGTTGCTGTATTAAGTTCGCTTGAGATTAAGGCTGACCCTTGGGTTGTCATTGCCGTCCTTTCCACAGTTGTTGGTTACTGTGCAAAGACATATTTTGCGTATGTATTATATTGATTGACCTCTGCTTCATTTATTTTATGCCTGGACTTTACTGAGATCTGGCTTAAAGATTTTTGCTAGTCCAGCTTGAGGGTCCTGCCGAGTCTTCTTTATGACTATTGAAGATGTACATGATTTTCTGATAGATTCTACTCTGAAGTCAGAAGGCTATAAGTTTAGAAAAAGACCATGAAAAAGAAAAAAAACACTACCGTAAGTAGGGCCTTTATTCATATTGACAATTTTCTGTTTGATCTCAATTTACCCTGCTTTGACCATTGTGAATAAAAAATCATAGATAGACTTATAATTCCTCCCTCCTTTTCTCCTATGCTCTTTAGAAATGACATTTTCCTCCCAAATTGGCCATCCTAGCTTGCCAGCTTTTCCTAAAATTCACTGCAGAGTGCCAATCACCAGAAGTATTATCAGTTGTTCACCAGTCGACTAGTGCCACCATATCCGCTTCCCTCTTTCCCTCCCAGTACCATCATCCACTCCCATTGACAGGTTGTCTCTATGTTGTTGACCACAACTATTGAACATCGACAGCCCCCATCTTATTTTTTCTTCTCCCTCCCTTCCCCTTTCCTCTCATTGAGAAACAAGGTGGAAATATGAGATTAGTTGAGTTCATAAATCTCTTTCAAGTCTCTTATGCAAAATTTCCCATATTTTAATCTCAAGTATTGATGAGGAAGGAGAAGAAATTAATGTATAGATTTCCCATGTGTTAACTATTTTGCTTGTTAGGCCCAACAAATATGACATAATCAGGATGCTCACAGATATGATATAAGGTCTTCAATCTCTGAAATTTAGACCGGGATGTGTTGCGACAAAAAATTGAAAATAAGAGCTTTGAGAATATATCTTTTAGCTTTGCAAGTAAGGGGATTCAATGATGAGAAATTTACCGATATGGATATTTGTAAAAATGATTTATTATTATTTTTTTAGAAATAAACGATAAAAACTGATCAGCATATACATTCAGGGTGTTTTAACTTTGCCAAGTCTTATTTTGGCTCATATAGTTGTAAGATCGCATTGTCTTTAGATGTCTTTGTCCAACTTTTATGAAGGCGTTGAGGCTGTGTCCTCTGTAGATTTGTTTGTGCTCTTGCTTATTCAGGTGTTGCCTTAAGCTCTAACTCTATTCCATTTTAAATAAATTGACTCATTATCATATGAAAAAATAAATTAAAGGTGTTTGGCAGAATAACAAAGGCTTGTTTGAGACAAAATAACATTCAGCTGCGATTCTCTATATACTTCTCTTAGTGGTGGTCTTGTGAATAAAACCCTACTTGCTGCAAATCTTTTATGGTTTCCTTGAATAAAATTAGCTTCTAAGTTTATTCATGAGTCTTGAGGTTTGACTTTAAAGATGTGATGATTCTCTTTCTCCTTGTGGTCCCTTCTTAATTCAGCTTTCAGCAAAACTTGGCTGTATATCAAAATCTAGTTACTCAGTCTATGTATGACAAGCAACTTGACAGTGGAAAGGGAACTCTTCTTCACTTGTGTGATGACGTGATTCAGCAAGAAGTAAGCGTTTGACTCTTCCATCTTGATGGGTCTCAATAATTGTAGTTTCTGACAAGTATTTGTTATGCAGGTGAAGGAGGTAATTTTGTCCTTTTTCCTACTAATGGAACAGGGTAAATGTACTAGAGAGGTAATCCATAGCTCCCAATCAACTTTTACTGCCGTATTCGATTTCAGTAGTGTAGTTTCCTATGCTTGATAACAGTTGATCTTCTGACTACTCGTTACATGTTTTAGGATCTTGATCTGCATTGTGAGGAATTAATCAAGGAAGAATTTGGCGAGAGCTGCGACTTTGATGTTGACGATGCAGTTCAGAAGTTGGAGAAGTTGGGTGTTGTTTCTAGGGTGAGATTCCTTCTCTACACTCCTAGGTTGCTTTTAGATTTTGGTTTTAGAGTATCCATATTGATTCAAGCCCCTCTTCCTTCATGATTCGTGCAATTGAAGAGCCTATTCGTTTTGACAAATGCTAATCAGAAGTTCTCTATAAATATACCTTTCTTTTTCTCATGCTGTTGTATTTTCCTTGCACGGTATGCCATTTAAAATGACCTTCTACTCTTGGTCATAGTGTTTGACCAAAAGTCTGGAACATCTGTATTTTCAAATTTCACATGGAATGTGTTAGGTTCCTGATGCATCCGGTGCGTGCATCAGTATATGGTGCCTATTTTGCATACGAAAGAATTGCATCTGCCCTTTATGTTACTCGGACTCTATACCTCAAGTACTCGTGCTAGATACTCTGACATGAGTTTAGATGTTTGATACTTCATTCTGGGCCAACATTTTCGTAGAAATAGTCAAGTTAAACACTTGGACATGAGTACTCGAGCCCGAGTAATACAGCCTGAGCATCATCTTTATTAGCACAGAAACTAAGCCCTGTTCCATGTCATGTGCTCTTAGTGGAAGATACAAAATTCATTATTGGTTCAGATTCTCTGGCTATTAATTCCCTGTTTCTAAAGTGCTCAAAATGCTTGAACTGTCAGGATTCAATCGGCAGGTATTTTTCTGTAAGCCTGAAGCGAGCTAATGAGATAATTGGGACAACTACGGAGGAGCTTGTTATGAAGGCAAGACAGGCCGCCGCCAGTAATTCTTGATGATCTCTGTGCAAGGGAACGTACTTGTACACAAACTTCTTTTAATGGTTCTGTGTTGATGTAAGTAATGTAGGGAAAATTGTGTTGTCAGCTGTTTTTTGAGCTCTTACCATTGCGTTTCACTTCCAATTCCTTATGTTTGTAATCAAGGAAAACATAATTGGGCTGCCATTTAAATTCTTTCATTGATAATAATTACAACTATGCTATACAAATGTGCCATTGCCAACATTTCCAAATTTTGCGAGCATGGTGTTGGATAGAAATGGGTCGAGGGACGGTATGCACGTGGAGGAAGGGTGTAATTACCTTATTTATTTGTTTATCACTAATTGTCTTTGTCTTTGTATTAAAAACTTTTTTTGTTTAAAACTTTTGTAAAACTCAAACTCTTAAAACTTTTTTAAACTTTTTGTCACATTTGTCGATGCTGGCTCCTGTTTCGACGGTTGAAACAACGGTTTTAGATGACGATTCATGTTAGCCGACTCCAAATCATTTTAGGAATAAGGCTTAGTTGTTATTGTTTTGTATAGTTTGTAGAATTTTGTGTTACATTTGTACCAAATAATTGGGTTTAAATTCTTCCATTGACAACACTTATAACTGTGCAATACAGATATGCCATTGCCAACATTTCCAAATGTTGCCAAATCTTGTAGTGGTATTTCTATGTTGGATTGCAATGGTAGTAGAAACTAGAAAGAAAGCCATTCAAATTGGATTCAGTTTGAACCTATACATTCCGAGTTAAAATTTAGGTAGTAAGTCAATAATTTGCTTTTGAGTCTATTGAAATTAGGTCATAGTTGAATTTATCGTCGATAAGCTCAGTAAATTGTGATAACTTGCTATTTTTTGGGTTAGATTAAATAGTACCAAGTGATGCTAAAATTAGTAATGAGTGAAATTTAAATAAGGTTAGGATAATTTGTATTTCTATAAGTCAATCCTTGTCCACTAATCTTAGAGACTGTGAGGTTGGTCGTGTGTTTTTGCCATCCACATTCGACAGCCCACATTCCTCGATATTGAATCCTCACCACTTTAGCCAGTATCACCACATTATATTCCTTAGATACGACCCAGTTGTAGAAACCACATATTTAGAACTTCTACTAAATTGCAATTGTGGTTTGGGATAGTAGTATATGATACAAGTATTTGTATTTTCTTTTTGAAACGGTAGAGACAAGGACCCTAAACAAATCTTAATTTCATATGAGCACAGGTTAAGTGGTTATTGTGGTTATTGTAGTAAGGAAAACTACATTATCTTGTAAAACCCAAAAACTAGTGATACTTTCGAAACTTTAACTCTTAACCCAAAAAGCAAATAATCTTTATAATGTCACTATAATTCACAATGAGTTCAAATGTCACTATAAGTTAAACTGTCAAAAATCACAATGATAAAATTAGTAAATTTCAAGAGACATGCTATCGAAAAATAGAAAAAGCAACCCTGCATCGCTTTGTAGATAGAAAGAAACGACCAAAAAGAAAACTATGTAGATGATTTAGACTCTGTTCTTTTGGACTGAATGAAGATAAATTGAATTGAAACGAAATGAAATTATAAGTCAAAAGGAGTTGAACTGAGCTGAAATTATAAGACAAAAGGAGTTGAACTGAGCTGAAATTATAAGACAAAAGGAGTTGAACTGAACTGAAATTAATGAAGCCGGACTAAACTAAACTGAAACTGAACTGTACTAAAATATGTTTCAATTAATCCGGTCTAAAAGAACACGACGGTAAGACGCAACCCAAAAGTATAAATATTGAACAATGGCTAGTTGGCTACTATACGAGTGTATTACAGAGCTTTGTGAGATAGAAAGACAGAGCAATTGTGCCATCTTCCTCAATTTTCGAAGAGCTCGATTGGCGCACAATGGATTTCATCCTATTTATCTCCTATTCTCACTCGTTGCTTCGTTGGCTCCTCAATTTCTCACCTTTTCCATCCATTTTTTTCCCATCACTCCTATTTCATGTTCTTTCTCACAATCTCTCTATCTCCCTTTTTGCTTTTTTTTTTTTTCCTATTACATTTTGAAAAATTATTGTGTTTTTGGGTTGTGTTAATTCCACAAATTTTGGTAAAATTTGTTATCTTTAAAGTTTGAAGAAATGGGGAAGAAGAAGAAGGAGATTATTCAATTAGATCGTGAGTCTGTAATTCCCATTCTTAAGCCTAGGTTAATTCATGGATTAACCCAACTCATTGGTAATCTCACTCATTTTCAATTTTTTGAGTTTTTTGTCAATTTATTTGTAATTATTCTTTCCTTTTGATTTAATACTCACTTGATTTTGTAAGTTGTAGATGCCTAGAACTCTAATGCTTAGATTATTTTATTTACTAGCATTGATTGCATGATGCATGCGAAACATATAAAGTGGTCGTTTGGTTTATGTGGGAAGTGAAAATTCCCTTGAAATTTTAATTCATAGGAAATCAATTCGTTAATCAAATTTGTGGGAATTTGGCTAAAGTGTTTGGTTGACAAGGAGGAAGTAAATTCCCATGGGAATTTCAACTTAAATAGGGGATCCTAGGTAATTAAATTCCTCTATTTTGTGGGAAATTGAAATTCCTATATTTTGTCATTTTGGTGTCAATCAAACAACCCACCCACAGGACCGTTTCTGACATTTTGATGGCCCGGGGCGCATAAATATTTAAGGGCCTCATAAGTTACGCAATATATACAAATCAAACAGAATTCTTGTAAATGGGAAATACTTTTATTACACGAAACAAAGATACTAGTCTACATTAATATATTGACTGATTAATTTCATCAAATGCAGTCAAAAAACAAAAATGCTAGTATCTATTAATATCTCGACTGATCAAATTTATCAAATTAAATCATAAATTGCTTCTTTGGTATACTGTGTCATCATCATCATCACCAAGTTGCTGGTTGGAAAGATTTTTTGGCAAAAACCACCTAATATTGACATTATTGGTTTAACTACCTTTTCTAATTTTTGTTTAATTTAACTACCTTATATATATAATACCTGTAGGTTTCACTGCCAACCGGTGGTTTTGGCCGGAAAACCGCCAATTTTGACCGGAAAACCACTTTTTTGTTGCCGAAAAACCACTAGTTTTGGCCGGAAAACCACCAGTTGGTAGTGAAACCTATAATATTATATATATAAGGTAGTTAAATTAAAAAAAAAATTAGAAAAGGTGGTTAAACCAATAATGTCTATTATATTAGGTGGTTTTTGCCAAAAAATCCTATAAAAAACGATGTAGTAACATATAAAACAAATTTGTATATTGGCAAGTGTTTCATTCAATCTATTGCATTTACGCTGGGACAGAGGAAGTATTCCATACGACATTCTGTAAGTTAACATAAAATACGAAAAACCTAGTAATATTTTTGAATTAATTTATTTGTTATTACGTATCTGTAAAATCTAGGTGAAAGCGAGATAAAATATGGAGCACAAACATAAATATGGATTAATTATCTAGAAGAAAATAGGTATAAACTAGAAAACGAGAAAAAAAAGGTACTTGGTATGTATTAAGATAAATAAAAGCCCACATACTAATTATTAGATGAGTGTTGCTTTACTGCTTTACAATAATTAAATAAAAAATGCTATTAGCAGACCCCTTTATGTGGTAGATATGAAAACGCAAACAAAAAGGTGATAGGTGAGGGCCGTGAGGCTTCTAACTCTCGCGGAGGCTTGAAACATGCAACTATTCGACCACTGCTCAGGAACTCTTATTTAGTAGTTAAACGCGGACATTAATTGTATTGTTATAATTTCAGGTGGGAATCAGTAAAATGGCCCTCTTGTCCGTGGGCCCTGGGCAGGCGCCCCGGTTGCCCTGGTCCAGGGACGGGCCTGCCCACCCATTTTCTAATTCATGGGAATTTCTATTGGTCATGTTTTCTCATGTCAATCAAACAACCAGAAAGTTCTGCATAGAATTATATACGTCATAATGGTTATTGGAAGTGAGTAGAGGAAAAACGATAGTTTGTTTAGTTTTTTTTTTCAAATCTAAAACTGGAAAAATAGTTTATTATATAGAGGTAGTTATGTCTATTAATTAGGAATTAACAAATAATAATGTTGTTGATTTTTGGTGTCCCTACCTCTTCCCTTATCGATTAAACTAGTCTTTTATGCACACGATGCATTCGATCAAAAACTTAATTAGTAAAGTGATTAATTATTTAATTAATAAAATATTTAAGAGATTTTTTCTCTTTATTTTATTTTTGGCGTCCAACCCCACTTTTTCCCTTATATAATAGAGATAACAGAGGTAGAGATGTATATGGGAGCATATGTGCAATATGCTCGCGGGCAAGGGCAAAACTAATTTTTTTGAAGAGGGCCAAATGGGCTTCTCAAGTTTTTAGAGGGGCCAAGTTAACAATTAAACTATTTTGAAATATAAAAAAACAAACATTTTTTACATTAAAATTTAAGAAAATTTTGGAACTTCTAGCCTGTAGGCTTCCAGCAGCCGTTGTGTAGTTCCAGCACTGCTCTTGGTTAATCTCTATTCATAATACTTACATGATCTTTGATTATACTACTATGTTCTTTTATTATGAATTGTGTGATCCTTTCAAAATGTAAGATGATATATGCTCTTTTATTTATTCATTACTTTGGAATGTATTGTGTTATGGAGCGTGATGCACGACGTGCTCCTTGAGTGTATGATCTAATTTGCGTTATTACTCACCATGAATGTAATTTTTTTTTGAGTAATCGATTAGAGATCATGTTTTTCTTCCTTTATGGCAGAGAATCGGTTAGAGAGGGAGGAATTTTTGACATTTTGCAAGAGAGTTGAGTACACTATCCGAGCTTGGTATCTTGTACAGTTCGAAGAAATGATGGTACTTTCATGTCTTAATACTTGCAAAGTTTTGATAATGCTTTTTTGCTATACTAGTTTGTTTGATGTTAATATGCTTTTTTTGGTTGTAGCAATTACACACCCTTTTTGAACCTGTTGTTGGAGCTCGTAAATTGGAAGAACGGAATCTCTCTGAGGATAAAATTGATGAACTTGAGCAAAAGTTCCTTGTTCATCTATTTCAGGTATTACCTTACTTCTTTAACTCAATCATTTGTTGACCAAATGTAAGCAATTGATATGGAAATGTTGCTTTGGTATCACTGGTTTGCGTCTAAATAATATTACCCTTTGATTGTCGTTTTACCTCTACTTTCTTATTCACATTGTCTTATTTTGCTTGCTACCCTGAGGATTATTTGATACCATTTTCCTGCATCACTATTAAGATCAATTTTGGCACTATATAGTAACCTTATGGGGTGTTAGTTGGGGCTTGGGATCGGGAATTGAAATATGAGAGTTCTAATTCCCATGTTTGTTCTGTGGACAGGGGAATAGGATATGGGATTGGGGATAGAATGGGTCTACACCCGATACATTATCACCATGGGAGGGGCTGGTACTTACAACTTTGTTAATTTATTCTAAATTCAAGAAGGTAATGTCAATACTTCAATTAATTCCCAATCACCAGTTACCACTCCCTATCTCAATCTTTGATCCTCAAGCCCTCATTCCCACATACCAAAAGCTTAGGGTCACCTTAGGGATACTTAAAACTTAGGGTTATTTTAGTTTTTGTCCATTCCTTAGGTTGCCATGGGAAAAAGTCCTAAATTTTTATTGTCCAAACAAGCTAATGGTATACCTTAAGATGTGTCCTCCTACATGACGAGTCCTGAACTCCTGAACAATATAATATGTTAGCTTCATTAGCCAGATTCAATACAAGAACATTCAAAATGATCAGATTGTGCTCACTTGATTTACACCTAGTCACACATCATTTAAGTCATGCTTGAAGTGACTGCTTACAATCCTTCAGTTGTCGGTGTGACTATGGTGGCTCAATTATGATCCAAATCATGGCAATTCTACTCATTCTAGGTTCTACACTCATCAAAACCTAGCCAAAGATAGTGCTTTATATGTAGTGTGTCATGGATAAGAAGATAGTTATCTATTAAAGTGAATATAAAAAGTAGTTATATGCATGTTTTTCTATCTTATACAACTGGTAGTATCTGTCAAGTTAATTCTATCTTTTAATGAGAATATACTAAGATTTATATTCCTTTCCTGACAGCATCCATTTTCCACTTTTGTCTTTCAAGATGATGAGTAAGAGCAATTTCAAGATAGTATCAAATCAGGAGATTGAAATTGCAGCTTCTGGCAAATATTGCCTAAATCTCCCAATCAAAGTCGACGAAGCTAAGGTTTGTCATTTCCATGCTCTCATATATGTTCACAAGTGCTTATGTGATGGATTATGAATTTAGCCATTACAAACATATAGAGATGTTCCTAGTCTTGATTTAACAACTTAACCTACAGGACAAATCAAACTTAATGTCATGGCTACTAGATGAAAGATGAAATCTTTTTTTTAAAAGGATGGTATGCAAATTAGGGCAATCCATAGTAATATATTAGGTAAAGTATTTGATTGAAAACTTTGGGACAACTTAGAGTTTAAGAAATGTCATTGTTCTTTTTGGGCCAAGTATGATCTTTGGTTGTCAGTTATCTTATTCTGCTGTTTTTTTCTATCAGTTATTTGTCTATTGTGCCTTTTGTTTTCCCTAACTGAAGTACAACTATGTTCCTTCTGTAGCTCGACTCAACACTTTTAAGGAGGTATTTTGCCAAGCACCCTCAAGATAACCTCCCTTACTTTGCTGATCAGGTACATGCCACATATTCTTTCCTTTTAACTCCCTAAAATATCTTAATTGAGAATGAGCTCTCTCTCATGTTAGGAAATTGTAAGGATATCATTTTCCAGCCTTTTTTTTTTCCGGTTTGTGGTCATTAATTGTGATGAATGGATGATCTTTTGTCTTGGTTTCGCACAAATAACAAGTCAATGCGAAAATGAACTTCAAATTTCCATTCACTTTCCATGGAGTTAATCAATGGTCACATATACAATATGAAAACACATTTTTTCTAGAATGGTCATGTTTTTTGCATGGTAGCTTCATTGACAAGGAATGAAGGATGTGCGAAGGGATACAACTCTTTCGAGAGTTCTTATATTCCTTTAAATGATGGGTTGGAACCAATATTTGTAGTAGTGGCTTATATAAGATGATAGGAAGAAATTTCTTCTCTTATGTGAGGTCAACTAAGCAACGAGATTAGGAGATTAGCTGAAAATTAGATCAAGGGATTAGGATTACGAGGTTAGTTATTTCAAGCCTCGAAGCCCTAACCACAACACTCCCATTCCACATGAGCGCACACACACACATCGTTCGAAAATAAGGTTTCGATCGCGGTAATTATCACATTGTCGTGGTTCAGGAGATGATGCGGTGTCATACTGCCATACGTCATCCGAGACCACGAGATATCACCTAATTGGCTAATTCGGCCTAAAGCGTGGTTTTTGCACCTTTAGCATGCACGCAGTATCGGTTTGGTAGATTTGAAAACCTTTGCAACGTGGCTGATATAATACGACGCGGGCTTGTTTTGACACCATGACCCACTTACACATCCACCCCTTAAACTACTTGCTGCAGTTTGATTATTTGCATCCATTGCACATTCTCTAGAGAGCTTTATGTGATGGTGCAAAGAAAAGAAGAGTCTCGTTCCCACTAAGCTACTATCTTCAGATATGCGACCTAGTAAAGATTCTTGTGGTTTGAATCTTATAAGAAGATGCTTCTTGAAATTACATCTAGCTTTCTCTAGTTTATCGATTCGGAGAAAAGAGCATTTAGAACAAGGACGTACTACCGCTCCTTAGCCCGGTGCTCATAACGTGCTACGCAACCTCAAGCGTGCCGGGGGACCAAGCAGTGCATAGCTAGCTGCAAAGGAGCCGACTTGGTTTCAGCGGCTTCTGTGTCCTTGGAACAAAGCATAATAAATATTCAAGTACAATGCCTTTTAATCCTTTGCTATATTGGTCATGGATACTCAATGAGTGACATTGTAAGAAAAGACCTATCATGAAGTATATACATCACTTTATTTGAGACCCGAGTAAATGGGAGTGTGGATAACATAATGCATAGAATATGCCCTGATTTACTCCGTTTGAATTCTCCGAATTATAGCAAAAGCAGCACTTCTATCCATTGTCTTGCTTCCTTTTTGCCCCTCCAAAGTTTTAACATCTGAACTACTATCACACATGGTCTTTTAAACACCAACTAGTAATACATACCACACATGCAACTCTTAGAGAAGCTTTGTGGGGTCTTACTCCTTAGCAAATTATTAGTGTTTTCTTGTAATGAACAAATGGTTTAGCAAAAGCATTAATTATGATAAGGATTTTGGCCTCCCAGGTGGAATTCAAGAGTGAAGATGTTGGTTGAGGATTTACCTTCAAGATGATGGAAAAAGGATGTATGAGAGAATTCATCTGACCGTCAATGCCTAGTTTTACCATCCACTTTTAATTTTTATCCAATCAACATTTTTTGAAAGTGGAAGTACACGTATTAGAGATCTATAACATGAAGGTATTTAACCGTGGAGTTACGCAGGGAAGTAAGGCTCGAAATAGAGAAAAGCAGTAATGGGAGACAAGGCTCATTAGATACTAAAATAGTTATGATTATCCCGTTTGTAAAAAAAAAAAACAACTATGAGATCAGAAAAATGAAAAATCTCTGAAAGATAACACTCTAAGGAACCATGCTATTGGGTTAAATGGAATCATCACCAGGGCAAGTATACTTACTCCTGATAATGGTGTTAAAGAGGAAGCATAATGACACTACTAAATTCCCACCAAACATTTTTGGCCTTGCCTAGCAATCATATGAGTGATCATTTGGTGGTTTGACCAACTGTTTATCTACCTGGATTGATCAACTATATATATCGGCTCTTTATATAACGAGTTTTGAGGGTTAGTGATTATCATTTTGACCTTTTTTCTAACTTTGATCGTGAAGTTTGATGAAAAATAGTGATTAATAGTACAAACTGCAATATGTTATCGTTAATCATCATTAAATTTCTTTCATGAATTTATTTCTGATTATCTTGATTCTTGACTAACAATACATGATGAAGGAATTCATATCTGAAGTTTAATAAAAAAAAGGTCTAAAATGATAGTACATTGAAACTGATCGAATATGACAAGGAGACAAGTGTTTGCATAGTTAATGGTACTTTATTCAGTTTCCTAGGATTTGAGTTATGCTTATGTCGAAACATAATAAGCAGTGTGTCTTTTGACTTTGAATGTTCTTTTTGTTTCCTAATCATCTTTTGAATATTTGTTTCCTTTTTTGGTATTTATCTGGTTGTTTTATCTTATACAGTACATAATTTTTCGGCGTGGTTTCGGAATGGATCGAATGACTGCTTACTTTTTTCAATGGAAAATTGATGCTCTTATTTCACGTGCATGGCAAGGCTTCTTGAGATTGACCGGGTAAGGGCTTGTTCCCCCAGCTTATCTTCATTTTTGTTCGGTTCAGTTTAGTTATTTTCAGTTCAGTCCAATTCAATTCAGTTCACTTTAGCTCTGCTGAATACTTTTACTCTCACATGTCACTATTCCTTACAGACTTCAGTCCAGTTCAGTTTTTTTCAATTCAGTTCAAGTGTTTTCAGCCGACGAGAACAAGTCTAAGTAAATAGAGAAAATTCAGAGTTGTTGATCTTGATTGTCTTCCTCGATTAGATTTCAAATCTTAGTGCTATCAGGGCGGTCATTTTTGAAAAATTGGCGTACAATTGTTTGATCCAAACTTTCTAGTTGAATGTCAGTGCAATTGACTTCTCTTTGATTCTCGTATCTGAAATAAATGTTGGTCGCTCTCCTCTTTAAAGACCTAGTACCCTGCTAAAACTGCTATAACTGAATTTCCATACTGCTATTGAGAAGAGAGATTTGAAGTTTTTAGCTTAGTATTGCATCAATAATATGCAATGACCTTACATCCACTAGGAAAAGTGAGCTTGGTTGTTTTCTGCAACAAAAAGAAAAACTTTTTACCAAGTGCCTGTAAGTAATTTGGCATGCTTTCTCATTGTTATGCTTCCTGTGGATATCCGTTTCATAGTTGGTTGCACAACCATTTTTATCTATGTCACCGAATGCACCCATCTCCAAATTTTGAAAAATATAACTTCTTGCAAATATATTGGTGTTTTATACCATTCTAATATTGTATGTCCTGTAATTGGAACTTTTGTGTGCGTGTGTGAGAGGGAGGGGGGAGGGTTTATTTAAGGATTTAACTAGCTAATCATTCTGTATGTTCAAACTGTCAAAGCCTCAAGAGTTTTTTACGCTCAGTTTTCTTCTAGTGTTAGTTAATTCGCTAAACCCCTTCCCTAAGGTGAATTGTAATTTGCAAGAGGTATAAGTTTGGGCTCAGTTAACAAAATTAGGTTGTGAATTGTGTTCCCGTACCCACATTTGCATCGCAAATTAGGTAACACTGCATTTTTTTCACCCTAAAACTCGTTTGTATTTAATATCTGTGAATGTTTTTAGCCTTTGCTTAACTTGTTTGAACTAATTGTTAGGTTGATTAATGAACATACTATCTTTCTATAGAACTAACTCATTGTCCCTTATCTGAACATAAATTAATAACAATTTACCCTTATTTGAATGGATCAAACTTGGAACTTGATATTAAAGTTGCAAAGAGAACCATGTTGATGTTAGATTTCTTCCTTGGGAGGGAAATCATTGCAAAAGCCGTTGATTTATCACCACAATATGATATATTGTTAGAATTATAGAGTGATATTCAGCTGTACAGTGAGGTTGCATGGTGTATTTTTGAACAAGAGTGGTTTTATCTCACGATGATGCTTTATTATGAGGTTGCTATATAATATTAACATTACAGTGGCTCACTACCATTGTTTTTTTTTCTTTGAATGATGATAGCCTTTACTTTTCATTCAAAATATTATTTTCTGAGTTTAGATTTTTGGAGCTTTTTTCTTTTTAATGTAGTGTTCTCTTTTGCGTTTTTACTTTTTATGGGAATTTAAAGATTATTGAAAATTCATACAATTATACTTTCTTATGGAAAAGTCTTATAACAGTAGTTATGAAGTATACAAAAGCTTTATGCTATCAAACTATCTATGAGCATCATGTTTGGCCACTGTTCAATGGTGAAGACTTGTCACCTTCATTGAGAATAATCTTTGACGAGCATTTATCACAAAAGAAATTATATCGCCTTCTTCTTGCAATATTCTTTCTTCCCCTTTTTAACCCAAGAATGGACATCATACAGTCCGTTGAACATATTCTTTTATATAGAAAAAGTATTTGGATTAGACTTGATCTTGTTGTCTGAATACAGAGGATCCGCTGTTGGTTATGTTGAGAGGAACATTTGGTGCCGTTGTGGGTGATAGTACCTGTCGGGCTCTTAACAATTAATTTGAGCTATAGTAAGGCATTTAGTATATTATGTTTGCACTTAAATTGTTGCATCTGATGCCCCTATGACACTACTGTTTAAACCCAGGACTACTAAAACAGAAGTTCAAGCCTTAAAAACCGAAGCAGTTGGGAAATAGTATTATTATTGTGAAATTTTGTCAGATTCACCTATTAAATTACTACTTTTGGTAATAGCTAGAATCCTAAACCCCCTAATTTTAAACCGCCAATTTCACTTGATCCCTACGATTAACGAATTCTAATTTTGACATTTACATACGGAAACCTTATAAATAGATTTAAAAGCATACGTTAAACATGCAGAAAATGTAGAATCAAATTTCCGTTTGTACCGGAGATCTTGTTTCAAATGAAGTTTGTAGAGGATTCGTGTGTCCTGCTGAATACTTGTAGTGAGTTTTGTTTATCAGGTTAGGATAAGGGTTCGAATTCGTGAAGCAGGGCAACATAATTAGAGGGCAAACCCTAATGTGGGTCCCACGTACGGAAACTGACAAAACCATTTAACTAGAGGGGAAAAAACTTGTATTTTTGAGGTAGTTATTTTCAAAAAAGTTTATTGTAAGGTAGTTATTTTCATAAGGGGTAAGTTAATAGGTAGTTTTTGACAAAAAATCCTATGATGCTAATTCCTTTATATGGTTGTTTATTGTGGATGTCGAAGACATAAATCATGCACTCTAAAATTTTGATGAGCTTCTTTTTATCGACTTCTATTGTGTTCATGTCACCGATGGATATTAAAGCCGTGAGTGTTTGTGTTCTCTAATTTTGATGAGCTTCTTCTTATCAACTTATATTTTATTTATGATGCAAAGAAAGGTAATAGAAAAGAAGGAAAACCATATTATGTTTGAAGCAAGAAACACGATGTCTTTATTTAGGCACACACAAACCTAGGTGAAGCTTGGTATATAATATATTACAATGAGGTGGATTGGATTTCTGTATTTGCTGATTGTTCTTCCTTCCTTCTAAACTTCCCTTATTCTTCATTTTTTTTTCTTCCCCTCTTCTTCTCTTGTTTGTGTTACAGGTATATTGAAGTTATTTACTTAATTGACATTCTATCCACATTCTAAATAATTTTTGCTGTTTTTGGATAATTATAATGCAGGCTGAGGAGGTTCTTCTCTAGAAGAAGAAGATTACGCTATGTGGGAAATCAGGAACAGCAGGTAGGTATAGGCTCAGAAGATGAAGAGGAGGATGTTGATGATGATGGTGATGAGCACGACTTATTCATTGAAAGGATCCGCATTCAGAATATGAAATTCAGGTTTGAAGTAGACTCTTGCACTCCCCTTTTTGGTAGTGAGCTTGTGTGTAGTATACAATTTTTCACTACTGAAGCTCTTCTAGTATTTGAGCATGTGAAAGCCATGCTTATTGAATCTTGAAGGGCTTTGTCGAATACGTATCGCTTAATTGTTCCTATGCTTACCAGCTTTCCACTTATTGTATGCATTTGTAACTGGAGATATTAAAAGCTGAAAATTCAAGTGCATGTTCTTTTCAAGCACAAATCGTTTGTAAATTTGTGCGTGCAATAATTCAAATATTTTCTTTTGCTAACTACAAGTGTGTGTTGCCACCAAAACGCACAAAGTTTTACACCCTACATTGCCTGAGCTTTAGGCTGACCTGCTAGGAAGGAACCCCGTGTCAAGCTCAAGGAACATTATAGCCAAGCTCACAAAGAAGCCTGAAAACGACCGGTGGTTAATGGCAGATTGATGGTAGCTATTGGTAGGCTGTCACAGTTGTTGCTGTGTATCTTTCGATAATGTTGAATATTTTTTCTCATTTAGCCTGGCTAGCGATAAAGTTCCATACATCTTGACCTTATTAAACCCTGCAACAGTAAGCTGCAGTATGGCTGCTGTTTATTTTCTCTCTAATAAAGTTGGGAGAAACACCCAACTGAACCAGCGCCTCTTGCAGTTGCAGGTTAAACATTTTCAGCTTATAGACCCATTAAGTGTTCAGGGGAACAGAATAAGGATACAGGAACAAGCAATTGTGACATTGCTGTTTTACTGGATTGCTCATGTTGTGATTTTATCTTGCAACTAGCTGTTGGCCCCCTAGTTCGTTTTGTTGTGTTAAGTTCTGGTGTGGAAAGGGAAAGATGATAAATTAGCGGAGTCATTTCATATTATATTTTATTTTTCAAGGTGGAAGGATTTAGGAATTCAAAATGGAATTTGATAATAACAAAGGATGTGGCATAATAGTAGAGTTGTCCCTTTTCAAAAAATGGGTCATATCTCCTCGATTACATTTTTTACACAACATTTCAAGAAATGACATGTTAGGATTGATGTGGGCGAACAAGTGACATGGAGGCACAATGGCGCCAAGTCCGCATGTGGCATGGGCTGCCACTTGACGGGTTAAAATGCATACACGCGTTTTAATAATAATAAAAATGAAGTGTCCCAATGTGGAAGTGTAGTGTAGGTACTACATATTTACATGATAAGTTTGTTAGGAGTAGCCTGAAGAAGAAGGAAGAGAGTTGATTAAAGGAGTATAAGGAAGGAAAGGAAATCAGAACTCTATAAGTAGAGGAGAGAGAAGATCATGAAGAAATTAGTGAGATTTATTTTAAAGTTAGTTTTGAGAGTAAGGCCACTCGAAAGGTTACTAAATCTATCTTTTACATTCTGTATTTCATGAGATATTAATCAAAATCACATCCTCCTTCCTTGAACTGCTGGTCAAATATGCTAATTCATAACGGAGATTCTGCCAACTTCGGGCCTTAGCTATGTTACTTAATTACGGATTAAGTATCTGATAGCGGTGTTGAAGTGTTGGGCTTGCTATTTTTTAGAAAAAAGTCAAGTTTTTAGTTAAAATGAAGAATCCAATTGTTGTGACACAACACAACACGCAATATTTGAGGTAAATGAGAGTGTCGAAGTAACATAGCACGTAAGACCTTTTTAATATCCTGCAAAGAGTTTGTTCGACTGATAGCTTGAAGCCAACTTGATAGTTGATTGGTAACAATGTATTTCTCATTTCTGATTTTCTGGGTTTTTAACATAATGTTTTTCTCAGTATTGGCAACCTGATCAGTAAAACAACAATCCAAGAGCCAACCTTTGAGAAGATTATTATTATATACCGGTAATTTTTCTGTACTATACATGATTTCTGATTCTGCGCAGGGGAGTGAAAGTACAGATTATAAATTTGTTCAAGGATCCACTTTGGCATTGGATCTGCTGATAACAATCATCCAGATCCTGCTTTGAAAATTAAAAATTATGATGCAAGCTTTTTACAAATTGAAAACCTGTTTCTGATAACCTACCTCAGCATCCATCTCCCTAGATACGAGACCACAGACCACAATTCTGTCTTAGTCCATCTCAAATAAATAAGCTACTTTATAGATTATAAAATTAATTTCAAACTTCCTCACTTTTTCAATGATATTTTTAGCAAAAATAGCCTCCTAATACTAAATTGCTATGGTAATGAGGTAAAATTTTACTCCGTATTAGTGAGGGATGGTTCTGATATTTTAATTCGATATTTTAAAAATAAAACCTAATAAAATGTGGTCTATAAGTAAGATGCAGGGAGTATTTCTTTTAACTTCTTACATGTAGAAACCCTGCAGATTGCTTTCCAAAGAAGCAGATAGTTCCAAGGAAGCAGATGGGTCTAAGGAAGCAGATGGGTCCAAGGAAACAGATCGTTCTAAGGAAGTAGATAAGAGAGGAATTTATGTGAAGCACTTCAAAAACATTCCGATGGCTGATATGGAAATTGTTCTTGTATGTCTCTACCCCCCCCTTTTCTCCCTCTGCCTCTGCCTCTCCCACTTGCTGTGAACCATACGACATCATAATATGTTGCATGCCTGTGACAATGATTACCTTTCTTTGTAGCCTGAAAAGAAAAATCCAGGATTGACTCCACTTGACTGGGCTAAATTCCTTGTTACAGCCGCCATTGGACTGGTAACTGCTACCTCCGTTTCATAATTTCAATATAAGAGGCCAAATTTGGCTTGGGTGGTGAAAATTCGCTAACTTTTATCATTTATTTGCAAATCTGTAGCAAATTAAAATGTAACAAAATCATTGCTAGGTTTCTCTTAGGTTTTTTTATAAGGTTATCGCTTATAATGTAATGAGCTATCTATCATGTTACAGACTGCTCATGCAAACAAACTGTGTTATAATCACAGGTGACAGTTATAACTCAGCTCTTCAAGACTAAAGCAGATATAAAAGTATTGGCACCTATCTGCTCTGCAGTTGTTGGCTATTGTGCTAAAATTTATTTCACGTTAAGTGCTTATACAACTCAGTTCAATTCAATATGCACCAATAATTGCTTCTGATAAAAGCATAAATTCCCTCCTATTTACGAAATGTTTGTATTTGTTTTCTGTTGCTGAGTATTCATTTTTCTTATTTTAATGCTCTCAGGTTTCAGAAAAATTTGAGCGACTATCAGAATTTGATTACGCGATCCATGTATGAGAAACAATTGGACAGTGGGAGAGGCACACTACTTCATCTATGTGATGATGTGATTCATCAGGAAGTATGTTATTGTGGCTTATAATCCCTCTAGAATCATTAAATCTGCAGTGGGAACCCTTTTTGCACTGGCTTTTAATTGAATATCAGTTCGATAAGGGCCACCAAGTTTATTTTCCACCTAAGTAAGTTCATATAAGGGAACAAGTTTAGATAAAGAGAACATAGATGAGAAGAACAAAGAATACGATTCTTCGTAGTTCTTAATTAATTCTTCCTTCATTTCGCAATGATATACTGTACCTGTTACTATTGACACGAGAGAGTGTGGAAGTGATCTCATGGTGCCAATATGTTAGCTGAGAGTAGTAAAGAGATAGAAAGGATGACTAAATGAGTGTAAGGTGGGTTAACACTGTAAGACGGTGGTGTAAGGAGGGTTAAGAGAAAAACTTTCCTGAAAGGGAATAAATGAAATCAGAACAGTGGCTAGAACTTTATAGAACGGGTGAAAACGGAAAACTGGTAGAAATTTGTGGAACCGAGGAATAGTTGCAAAAAACTAAAAGGGTTTTATTGTTTGTACAGGTAAAGGAGGTCATTGTTGCATTCTTCGTGTTGATGAAATACGGGAGATTTACTCGCCAGGTAATCATGTATTTATGGTTCACTGTTTATATCCTTTTTTCTAAATCATGTGCAAACTATGTCGTGTTTAACTCACATGACACTGGAATGATGAAACAGGACCTTGACCGGAAATGTGAGGAGCTGATCTTAGAGCAATTTAACGAGAACTGTAATTTTGACGTAGATGATGCTATTCACAAGTTAGAGAAGTTGGGTATTGTTCATAAGGTGAAACTTTGTCTATTTTACACGTCTTAATATCCGATTCTCCGTGCATAAAAGGAGAGAGAGTAAGGCAGTGAAAAATATCCAAGCGACCACTACTGAAATTGTATGCTATTGTGATTTTTGAATTTCTAAATCTCAATTTTATTGTTGAACTCAGGATCAAAAAGCTCAATACTCATCTGTGGATGTGAAGAAGGCTAATGATTTCATTGGCACCACCACAGAGGAAATTGTTACAAATGCAAGTCACGATGCACGGTGAAGATGATGTTTTATTAATTGGGATTGAACGTCCATGCAGCAAACATATGTATAAAGGTTCATGCAGCAAATATTTGTATAGAAAGTCACAGTTAAGCAAGTTAAAGTCATAAATTGCTTCTCTGTAAATGCGATTACAATATCTTCATTATTTGAGCGATACGGATGAGAAAATGGAGTTCTTGTCTGATGACACACATCCTAGCTATACAAGGGCTTTATTTCACCTTTTCCTAAAGTTATGGGGTTTAAATATCACAGTTAGAAATTAAGGGGCTTAATCTTACATTTGGGCAAAGTTAAGGGGCTAATTTACCACTTTCGTGTTTAAAATTTAAATCACCTCATTTCAAAATAATACTACCTCCGTATCAAATTACTCGCTACACTTTTTTTTCCACGCTTTTCAAGGAATCGATTTAAGGGAGTAAACGAGCAAATTAATCAATGAAATTTTAACACAAGTAATATAGAATCTCATTCTTGCTTGTATTAAAATTTCATCGAAAAATATACTCGTTTACACCCTTAAATCGTCTCCTTGATAAGCGTGGAAAAAAAAAGTGTAGCGAGTAACTTGATACGGAGGTAGTAGTATTTTTAACATTTCGATTTAAATACCTTTTTTAAAATTTAAATACCTTTTTAAAAAGGGTTCTATTTCATGCGGTTATCAAACAATGCTAATTATTTAAATTTCTGTTAGATGGCATGGTGTCCTCTAGCCGTTAGAGATTTATCACTCATTCGCATCGATGTGAGATAGAATTAGATTTAAGAATCGGAAGATTACAGAATGTTTTGCTCACGATTCGGCTTTTGACTTTTTCATGTAATCAAACAACCAAAAGAATGTTTAGTAAACGACTTTTGAAAAAAACTAAAAAGTAACTTTTGAGACCAAATTCCCCATCCCCTGTTTCTTCCAAATTCTTCGAAAAACAACGAAACCGAATTTCGCGGGGTGTCTACGTGTTTAACTCATGAAACAGGGATGGGGAAAGAGGATTGTAGGAGAAAGAAGTAGTGTTGGGCGATTGAGGCTCACACATCTCTTTTAGGAAAGAGAGAGAGTGTTTTAATGAAGTTGATGGCGGAAAGTTGACTTTGTTGCTGGAAAATGAGATTTGGATCCTACTCCCTCTGACCCTCTGTCTTTATTTAACAGGGACGTTTTGACTATTGTTACTATTCACATTCTACTCTTTGACTAGACTATGCTATTTATACATGAGGAAAAACATAGTCATGTGAGATGTTGTTTATTCATCTTAATGTGTAGTTTTTTATATCAACTTTTTATAATTTTTACTCAAGGGTAATTAGAGATATTTGCGATTAAAGATATACATTGGCATGCGCGAAAAGTACAAATGTCTCTATTAAACAGATGGAGTATAATTATTGAAGGGTTGTTAACAATTAAACTATGGGAAATTTCCTGAGGTACCCCCGGAGTTAGGGCTAATTCCTCGGGTACCCCTCTCGTTTTCGAGCTAGTACAAATGCCACCAGCGTCAATGCCGTTAGCTTAAATGTCATTACTACTAAATTTCTGTTAGCTATTCCGTTAACTATCATAATTATACTTTAATTTTGATTAAAAGTAAAAAAAAAAAAAACTTAACCCACCCCCACCCCCTCCCACTCTATCTCCTCCCACCACCCCTCCTTCCCCTATTCGGCCACCAAACCAACCACCCAGTAAACCCCAAGCCACCTAAATCGACCCAACCCACCCAGATCGACCACCCCAACCCACCCCCAAAACCCCCAACCCACCCCAAAACCCCCAACCCACTAACATCGACCACCACCACCAACAACGACCCACCACCAACAATTTCCAACTCCTCCTTCTTCTCTCTCCGCCGCCGCAACTTCGCCGAAAATCAAGTCTTTCTAATTCAGCCGCTATCTCCGCCACCACCACCATCGCCGTAGATTGAACCAAAACTCGTTGAATTCGACGATGAAGGAAACAATCAACAATGGTCCGCTTTTATACAATCTAAACATATATAATACCAGTAACGAAGAATGGAGGTGTTTAGCTGGGTTAACAATCCCTACTTTCTCACAGTGCGTCGTTTTTTCGGCGGTCAGTAAATTGGTCGTGTTAGGAGGGTGGGACCCAGCAACACTAGAACCTATTGTGGTGATTAGGCCGGTGGTTGGTCGCGTGTGGGGTTTGAAGGTGGTGGTGTGGTTGAGCAGTGGAAGGGGAGGGAGAGGAGAGAGAGTGGGAGGGTTGGGTTTAATTTTATTTTTAGTTTTTTTTTTGACTTTTAATCAAAATTAGTGGAAATTTAGTTATAATTATGATGGTTAACTGAATAGTTAACGGAAATTAAGTAGTAATGGCATTAAGCTAACAACATTGACGCTGGTGGCATTTGTAATAGCTCGAAAACGAGAGGGGTACCCGAGGAATTAGCCCTAACCCGGGGGTACCTCGGAAATTTCCCTTAAACTATTTATGTGTACATGCTCACAACCAAAATATTCCCTTCTTATAAAAGAAATCCTCTTCATAACCCGTTTGTTTTCTCTAGTTTTTTAATCTTATATGGTTGCGCATTTGATTCACCAAAATATATACTCCGACTACGTTTAAATCCAACCAATAAGACTCTATTCTTTTGGATTGAATAAAGCTAAATTGTACTGAAATTATGAGACAGAAAAAATTAAACTAAAATTATAAGAAAGAAAGAAGTGAACTAAACTTAACAAAACAACCTAAATCTTTTAAGTTTCAACAAGGTTTCTACAACAAGGATAATTATTTTTAATTTCCCATTTTCTTCCCATTTCCCCTCTTCCTCCATTGTTGCGCCTACTTACTCACCTTGCAATTTTCCTCAAAACTCATCGCAATTTTTATCATTAATATTACCCTCCTTCAATCTTAATTACTTCATTCCAGCTTTTCATTTTAGAAAATCAACGAATTATCACACACGATTTTGGATTCCCATCATCAAATTACCTTCCCCCAATTCGAGGAACAAAAAGGATTGCGGCAAATTCAACTTCTTCAACCAGATATGATTCTTAATTCTTCCAGAAATGTAAAGTGATTTTTTTTAATGTAATTTTTAAAGTTTCAATTTTGAATCTTACCATCATTATTATTATTATTCAATGCAGCATATTTTGTAGAATGTTGAAAACCCTAATTAGGAATTGTCTGAATGAAAGTGTTTTCAAATCTGTTGATTGCATCTGTACCTTTGCATTGGGAGAATGCTACTTGTGTTTAGTTGTTGTGACTGCAAAATTTCATCATCTTCCCTTTCCCAAAACTAGCCAATTTGATAACCTAATGAATCCGGCCGAGCTTCGATTACTTGTAAGATACTTGTGGGTGGTATTGAGGATAAGAGTTTGATTTTCTGAGCTCTTTGATGAATGATGAAGTTTGTGACGCGACTAGCATAAGGCCGTGTTCACTTCACCTTATAACAATAATATTCAGTAAAGATAAGTTCACTCCGATAAAGATAAGTTAAGTTCAGTTTAAATAAGTTCGATTCAATAAAAATAAGTTGAGTTCAATACAAATAAGGTGGATAGTATATGCTTACTGACAAATTGAAATTTATTCTGAAGTTGACCCAGAAACTAAGCCAGCAGCTTGATGTATATAGAAAGATCAGTATTGCTTTCCACTGTGTATGTTTAAAATGCAAATACAAAAATGATACTAATTTTTCGTGCCCGGTTGTTGTAGGTCGCACTTGGCAATGTATGATCTGGACTCATGTCTTCCAAAGCAAGAATTTTTGGATTTTGCTGATGAGGAGTATGTGACTTTTAGCTACTTTTCCTGGCCAAATTTGTGAGTCAGGAGTTAGCATATATCGATCAAGTTGAGGACACCATATTCTCGCCCCAGATGCTCTCTGTAGGATCTTTTCTCGTTTCAGTTCAGAGGTTGCCCAATTATGATCGGTCTAAATGCTTGCCATTTATGTTTGCTTATTGTTTCCATCAACTTTGTTCTTCAAAACTCAAATCACCTTATGAAGTAATTAAGGCTCGAATTGCTAGTTCAAACTTTATCCCATCTATTAGCATTTTTTCACATTATACTCAATCAAATCATTCCAGCTTCTTGTGGTACTCTTCCAAGCCGCATAGACCTTTTCGAGGCGCTTATAAAAAACGGGTGAATAGAAGGCTGAGACTAGCCAATAAACCTGTGCTTAATGAGGTTCAGTTTAATAAAGCTATATCCCAACTTCCTGCTAGGTTTAATGCTGATGATCTGCGCGATATCATTGCCTTGGAAGACGATCCCTTGGTGTGTTTAGAACTTTTTACTTGGGCGTCAAAACAACATAGGTTTAAGCATAGTGTAAACACCTACCACACAACTATTCAGAAGCTCGGGATTGGCGGGATGATCGAGGAAATGTATGATGTTGTTGATCAAGCCCTTGCTCTTCCGAATTTTGGTTCAGAGGCTCTGTATAATACTATTATCTACTACTTCACTCAAGGCAGGAAATTGAGCAGAGCTATCACTGTGTTCAAGCACATGAAGAAGGCCAAAAGCTCAGATTTCAGGCCGTCAATTAGGACTTACAACCTTTTGTTTGGTGCTTTTCTTGGCCGTAGAAGAGATACATATATCAATCACTGGTACATGGGTACTATGGAGTGCCTTTTCAGGCAAATGGTTAATGATGGAATCGAGCCTGACATTTTCTCCCTCAATTCAATGATTCAGGGTTATGTGCTTTCTAATCATGTCAATGATGCCTTGAGGATATTTCACCAGATGGGTATTGTCTATAGCTGTGTCCCCAATGCACTTACTTATGATTATCTCATCCATGGACTATGTTCTCAAGCCAGAACCAAAAATGCTAGGGAGTTATTGAGTAAGATGAAAGAAAAGGGTTTTGCTGCTAGTGCTAAAACATATAACTCGCTTGTTTGTGCTTTGGCAATTGATGGTGAGGTTGAGGAAGCTCTCAGATTTTTATGGGAGATGACTGAAAAACATATGACATCTGATCTCATTACGTACAAGACGCTTCTGGATGAGTTTTGCCGGAAAGGAAGAGCTGCTGAGGCATTGACTCTAATGAATGAACTTAAGAAAAGAAACCTTGTTGATGGACCTAATTACAAAATGCTATCAATTGCTGTCAAAGATGGCATTGCAATTAGCAGGAAGTGGCCAGTGGGTTGACCCTGACCTGTCCAGGCCCACTGGTCCAGCCCTGTCAGTAGCCGCCCACAACCATAGCCCAGCCCGGTTTTGAAGTACGGACCATAGCTCACAAAAACTTCAACCCGTAGCCTGGAAAGCCCGCCCAGTTTATCCGCCCCACTTAGTCAACCCAGTATAACAGGGTGGAAACCCTCCCAGGTTCATCCTACCCTGACTAGTGACCTGGCCCGCACTTGCACGGACGGGTCCGGGGTTGCATGTTCCCAGCCCAGCCTGCCCGGTGGCCATCACTAGCAGGGCTGATGGAGGAGTCCTGTAAATGAAGAATGGTCTCAAACCATATTAATTAGTCAAATTATTTGTCCACAGGTTCGACTGATTGCTGGGTTTCGGATTGAAGCTTCAGTAAGATTTTGCTGGTTGTGCAGTCTTGGAGATTGCCATCTTAAGCTCTATTGTGGCAATAACTTCAAGACAGGCTGCTGTATTTGAGTTGCTACTGTATTTTTATGTACCATGACTACAAGTTGTATCCCTAAGTAAATCATAATTTGGTGATTTAGAAAGATAATGATTCTTGATTAACTATGCTTAGTAAATGAAGCCAACAAAGTACTAGTATAATTTTTTGAATCATAAATCTAGAGGCGAAAAAAATGGTACGGGATTTTGTCGGTAAAAAAAATCCAAATAGAATAAACGGATTCAAATGGAATTTTCTGAAACATGTCAATAACCTAGACCCATACTGCGAGTTGTTTCATGCTATAAATAAACTCGAACGCTTAAAAAATCGGTTGGACAAGCGGATTCACATCTCTTACAACCAACACAATCCTCGGTTTTTGGTGCAGAAGCTTTTGTTTAGCCTTACATCCATCCCAAGGTATAGGGCAAGCTCGGACACATTGAGTACATCCTACACATGTATCATAAATCTTAACTGAATGTGACATTAGATCTATAATTTTTTTTTAACTTCATTAAGTTTCGATCTAGTAAAGTAAATGAAATACATGTTAAAATACCAGACAAATCAATGATTTACCAGAATTTTTTGAATCAATCTATTTCTGGAGGAGAAATGGAAAAGAGGTCCAAAATACTTTGATTTATTACATTTCTGAAAGTATATTTTTTTAACTTCATTAAGTTTCGATCTAGTTCTAGTAAAGTAAAAGTAAATGAAATACATGTTAAAATAGCAAACGAATCAATGATTTACCAGTTTTTTTTTGAATCAATCTATTTCTGAAGGAGAAATGGAAAAGAGGTCCAAAATACTTTAATTTATCACAAATCTGAAAGTATATTTTAAGGCGCAATATCTTATAATCTAATTTGAATTGATGAATATGAAAATTTCAAATTCTAGAATCAAATTTTGTTAAATTAAAAAAACTATTTATTCAAATTCGATTGATTGATACGAGTTGATTTTCTATTACGATAAATTGAAGAAACAATGGCCGGTCCAATAAAAAATGGTGGTTCAATTGAGATCGAAGCTAACTGGACACTAATGGATCAGGGCAGCACCGACCCGTTATCCGTCCACTGACAGGAGCGGGAAGTTCTCGTTGCTCTGTGAAACCAGCCTCACGCAGTGCCCTCCACTCTAGGACCCATGAAACTCAGACCTTCGTCCGAGGCCCATGGATCAACTCCCAACTTGGACAGGGCAGGCCAGTATTAAGCCAACCCAAGATCCGGCCCAGTTAGCTTGAACCATGTTCCACCACCTTGATGTCCCCACTTGGGTCACAAGCCCACGTTACTAAGCTCGACGAAATATAACAAGGTGGTGTGCGTATATTAACTGAACATAGATGATGTCTTCTAACGATGTGGGATCAGGGATGGTGTAGTTGTTTTTTTTTGTATTTTCTGCATGAAAATCTACATATTTCTCCCCTATTATAATTTTGTAAATTCTCTGAATGAACTGCTTCCTAATTCCTACTCTTCCATGTCATACAATTGACTGAAAATTTTCCAAGCTTTAATGAATATTTAAGGTAAAGCAGACACTGTGTATACAATATATATACATAAAAGTTAATAATTTTAGCTGATTAGTCAACTTCTTAATCTCATATATAAACCGTTACGTAGATCATTAGTTGTACATTTTCCATGAAAAATAATAATTACTCATGCGGATTGGCGGATTGCAAAGTAATTTGTAGTAAAACACTATTTCTAGTTATTTTCTTACAGTTTTGATATTTGCTGCTCTAAGAGCTAAGAGGAAGATTTAGAATGTTTCTTGAAATAGTGGGAGGAAGCAAAGAGAGCCAACTTACAAGTTTGGTAGGTAATGTAAAAAGAGGAACACCCTCCCCAAAAATCAGGCCCGTTTAAGGCCATGTGCAGGATGAGCAACCGCATAGGGCCCAAAAATTTTAGGCCCCATTTCACTAGTTTTCGCCTAAAGTTATAAAAAAAACTAATTACTATATTTATTGACGCGTGAGATCGTGAGTATATACTACACTTGAAGCATCCATCCTCTCCTCAATTAACTTTCATATTGCCTTTTCAATTCGCAAAACCAAACCCCATAATACTCATTTACAATTTTCACGTAGAATTATATGCCATATGAATTTTGTTTGGAAAAAACAACTTCTATTACTTGTATGAAAGTTTGATTTTAATGTCAATATAATGACATTTTTTTACCTTATGGGGCCTCATATCTGATTTCGCACATGGCCCCCAAATTGTGCGAGACGGCCCTGCCAAAAATGTTAGCATTTCGATATAAAATATTTACAAATTTTAAATCATACAATTTACTTCCTTTATTGGAAAACGAGTAATTAACCAACAATAACATATCTATGACTCCCACCCCTAAATCGATCACCTTTTGAGACATTGCTTATAAGTGTAAGAAAGGCAACCAAGCATACACATTGCTTCATATGGCGAAATTCTGCCATAACAATTCATAAGTAAACGTATTGTCAAGTAAGGGAGATGAAATTTTGTTAATCAATTGTACGTTCTAAAACTAGGTCCTTCAGACTTAAGTAAGTCGTTACTCACTATATTTAGGAAAACATAAAACGTGACACAATACAACTAATAAACAAGGAGGCTTTTCAATCCTACAGTTTCCTTATTGTTTTTACATACATTTATTGTTATCTATTTAAAAGTGTAAAGAGTATTTTAGTACAAAGAGAATACAACTCATTACAAAATTTTGCATGTTTTTTTACGGAATTCTTTGCATATGTTTGGTATCAACCTTAACCACAAGCAACCAAGTCGCCACCACCACTACCAACTCCACCACCACCGCTAACATAACAACCGTTAGTCCTCTTAATTGTTGGTGAGGAGGATTCTATTAGAATTGACAAAGTTACTGAAAATCAAATACAGAAATTGTGTTAAACGATCTATCGGTAATTATTTGACTAGCTCATATAAAGCTTTAAGCTAAAACCTATTTTAACATAAATGTTCAAGATTTTAAAAAAATTCACACCATATACTTTAAAGTTAAAACCTTACATTTAAGATATTTTCCATAATGCGAATAGAATGTCTACCCCAAGAGTCACTCCCAATTGAATGCATTAATTTCTTGATAGTCTAGTTCATATCCTTTGGTTTCAAGAGGTCTAAATTTTTATCTTATATTCATGACTCCTTAATCCTTATACACTAAAAATAATCCTAAAATGGTGTAGCAAAAAGTCTGTTTATGATTCGAAATGAAGTAGCTAATTTTGACAATAAAAAATATCAAATAAATAGACAATTTTGACATGTAATATAATCAACAGTTCCTCTTAAAGATATTTATATAAATTTTGTCAAAATTGGTGCTATGATCTTCCACTGCCTATTCCACAGCACTAACTTATACACCAAGGCGGCAAAAACAGGTATGAAGCTCTAACAGAGACAGTAGGCAGGATAATTTTTCATTTTCTAATTACTAGCACCATCAGTCTTTGAGGATGTCTTGTCCGTTCGAGACCTCTTCCTCTTCCGAGGCCTGCTTCTCTTTGCATCACCACTAGTCGTGTTAGCCTGCATCCAAAAATTTGTCTCAATGAAATAATGTGCTTTAAAGGTAGCTTCACCAGGCAGGCTAACATAATTGGGGTCTATAAAGGTGGTAAACGAGCTGCGGGTCATTCGATTTCATTTCAGGTCTATTGGGGTAGGGTTTACTGTACATGGTTTAGGGTATAGTGCAGATAACGATAGCAGTATGTTTGGTGAGGTCCATTTGGGTTGGAATTACTGTACATGGTTTAGGGTATAGTGCAGATAACAATAGCAGTATGTTTGGCGAGGTCCATTTGGGTTGGAATTACTGTACATGGTTTAAAGTATAGTTCACGTAAACAGGTATGGATAAGTATGGCGAGGTTTATTTGGGAGGAGGAATTCGGACATTAGACCTCAGCCTTATACATTAAGCTAACAACGGCTGCCAGGCTACCAAAATCAAGTGAGCAATTAAATCTAATGCTCTAAATGTAGCTTTTTCACTCACTGCTCGAACCAATAAACATTGTGAAATAGGCAAGGAAAGCAGCATAACTATCTCTACAACTACAACATTACCAAGATCTCTGTGCAAGCAAAATCTAAAATACATTGCTGCACTAGGATAAGTAAGACAAGCTCACCTTTCCCGCATTAGGACCTGAGCTGCTAGTGCTTTTCTTCTTACATGACAGAGGGTTTGGACCCTGCAAGGTTGGATAAGAATGAAGCCTGTGTGTGAGATTGCCATATCAAAAGGGAACAAAAGAAGGAAATAAATGGACGAAGAAAATGAGAAAGAACATCAGATATCAGCTATAAATATCCATCATCCATTAGGAATATGTTCAGGACGATTAACCAGTAAGGAGGCAACGATCAATTTGCAATGATTCTAATCAATCCGAATTAATTGAAAGGCAACTCCTATGTTTTCTTTACAACATTGGAGCGGAACTTTCAATAGTCTCATAGAAGTGATATCCCACGGGCATTACATCAATAATTACATCAGCATGAAACGACAGTTGTTGAAATCACAACCTCTCAAATTCGCAATTCAAGGTCCTCGACCCCACCAATGGTAGGACCTATAATCTATCTATAATTCAAGTGACTCTACCATCTTTTTGCAAGTTATATTGAGCAACATACTTCTTGTAAACACCTCTATTTTTTTGACAAGGAGATTTAATAGTTATCAACCTCACTTCTTGCAGACCGGTCTTTTACGAAATTCCCACTCAGTTCACGTGGGAAACAACAATGCATAAATCATGTAAAAGTAAAACCAACACCAATCATTATCCGTGTGATGCTATAATATTGACAGGTGTAATGCCTCAGTCACAAAATTAACAGCCAGAAACCACAGACAGCATGATTCCATAACCGATTTGCTCGACAGTTGACATGGCAGCTCACAAGTAACATAATTGTTATTTTGTTCTATAATTCTAATGGGAAGCCTGATCTTAGTAATCTATACTACACCTATTTCAAATTCTTAGAACCCCAAAAATCTCACGAGTTACTAAAAAATGCTTTAATTGAAAGAGGAACTCAAACTTAATATATTGTCGTATTTCTTAGAACAAGAGACAAAACCACAGATAGCAGTAAAGAAGACGGATATTTCACTGAGGACATTTCTAATATTCTGCAGTAGAGACATGATTCGCTCAACTACTAATGACCAAAGATATTTGTGGAATGGGCAAATGGCTGTTCTATTTCAAAAGTTCAGGCATTCAACTTCATATGTTTATCAGCAGGGGCACAGAGGCCCATAGAGAATCCTTCACTTGATTTTGGAAACAGGTTCCAGGTGAGTAGATAACCTTTGGAACTATATGGCAACTGTCTACAAACTTTTGTCATTCATTAGTTATACTGAAGTGTCAGTATTTTTGAACTAGACGTCTAGACCTATTCCTCACAACAGTGCAAATAATGAGAAGGAATCCTTTCTCCACAAATTAGCCACCAGAGACTGATAAGAGCAGGCGGGGAGGCAGAAGGGAAGAAACAAGGAAAAAAGTGAAACATCGTAAGGAAATATGACCTTTGCTTTTTCCTTTTAAATTGAGCTTTGTCCTTCACATCCGTTTTCCGAGGAACTCGACTTGCCATAATCCGACTCTGTAAATCCTCATCACCAATTTCTTCCTCTGCGGCAGAAGAGTCCTTCAATTCCTCTGCATTAAATATGCTCTTTACTCTCTTCTGTAATAACTTATATTCGGAATCAGTCACATGTAGCCTTTTTTCTTCAGCAGCCTTCACGAAATCACGCTGGAATGACGGAAGTTGCTCAAGAAAAACAGCATTTCGCAGACCAAAAAGAACTGGGACTCCAGGTATCTGGAACGATTTAAAACCAAAACAAAATTATACAAATCTCCTTTAGCAAGCAGCTTCACCAAATTACCGATTCTAGAAAACACAATCAGTCACAAGGAAATTCGACAGATCATACAATAACATAAGATCATCTAAGTAGCATAGAAATTCTACTTCAACATTAATAAGATATATATAAAAAACACAGGTGATCTTGTTGTACACTCGTGCTCTAAGTCTTTCTTGTCCATCCATTCATGATGTTCCCTCTCAGAATCTCGAATGGATAAACAATCAAGTGATACAAACAAACACGCACAAGCAAAGTAGAACAAACTTGAAAACAGTAATTCACAGATGCTACAATTTTGTGCCTGCTAGACAAGGGTTGTGCGTGCCATCATCATGATTCTAGCTAACCGCTGTCTGCAAAAAATATCATGATAGGTTCAAAGCAAAAGAGAAACTTAATTTCCAAGATAATAAGAAAGAAGCAACACAAATACACCAAATAGCAAAGAAATAATACCTGAAATTATATAACAACATTTGTCCATATCATCTACCTACCAACTTCTTTCTTTTCTCTTAATTCTTTCTTTGGATCGTACTTTTGAATTAGTGAATGTAAGTTGAGTTGTGAGTCTTGTGACAATCTTTTTGGTGTTAAGGAGCCATAAAGGCGGGATGAGAGTTGATCCCAAAATCTCTTCGATACGGGAGAGATGAGCTAACCAACTTAGCTATCCCTCAATCTTAGTTAAATTATGATATGGTAGTAAGGAAACATCATATTCTTTTAGTATGCCATAGCATGTATTGAAATTAAGATTTTGGCTGAATTTTTACCATGAAAGCACAATATGGAAGGTTTAGTTAAAATATGCATTTCCACATAATTTGATATGTATCTATGAGATTTAGTATGGAGATCTATTGACTCACTTAAAATTGAATATTAGATCTCTTCCCACATGTTTTCTGTGTGCCCTTTCACCACCTTAATCAATCTACTTGAATTAGTTATGCTCCACAAAAACATCAATGAATGAAGGAATTGGTTCCTTGTAACAATACGAATCAACTATCAACGACTCATGGCTTCTATTAGAAGTCCTAACAACAATTATTAAAATATTATCACCCAACAAAATACGCTCTGATGAGCAAGATTTTAATATGTATTTCTTTGGCAACTCAAGCTAACTTGCCAATCTCAGGCAACTGACTGTTGAACAAGCATTTGTCTTCAGCTCAAGAAAGAGAGCCACATTTCAATTCTTTTGCTTAATATGCTCTATTCACAATGACCCATCAGCACAGACGGGACAGGGGTAAAAGGAGGGGAATATGCGGTCATCTCAGTGATGATATATAGCAATTTTTTCCAAGCATAATCATTACTTTAACTAGGTATAAAATCAATAACACCTTCTGATTTAAGAAAGCATGGCTATATAACAAAAATACTCTCTACAAATACCTGGACCAGAAAAATGGTAGCTCATTATGGTCCCATTACAATCCAAAAGTTGCAATAAGAACATCATACACTTGCTTTCACAAAAAGGATCTTTTTCAGAAATATTATTTTCACAAGTACCTATCAGAGAAGAAAAGAAATGAAAAGAGAACCAATTACGAGATATACCTGCCGACACTTCTTCCGTAAGTTGATGTCTTGAGTAGCAACAAAGAAGTGTTCAGGATTATTTTCTCCAATGATCTCGATTATGCAATTCAAAGCACTTTCCTCTTGTTCATGCTCACATCTGCCACAAAGTCAAGTGGTAAATATCTAAAGAAAGCTCATTGTTTTGATTGGAAGTCTACAAACAGAATCTTATAAGACGGTATCATTAATAAGTTTGAAACAAGTTTAGGTAATGAGAAATTCCGTAGCAAAATTTGCCATCAACAGAAGGAAAAAAGGCATGAAAGAGAAAACGGACTAAAGAGCTTTCGTATATGTTTACAAAGTCTTTCAAGCATAATTCAGGAGTCGCAACTGCAACAACATAGGTCAACTTCTTTAAACACAGAGAAAATAGAGAAAATATAGACGGCTGAAATCAATAAGGAACTCGCCAAACAAGATGACAATGATGATGCAATCACCACAAACTATAACACTAGGCATCAGTGACTAATCCCTCTGCTTGTTTCGTAGGAATAGAGTTGTCCCCTATCTGAATCCATAACCTTCCAATTCTATCTTGCTTATCGACATCTCTCCTTTGACCTTGTACAACTAGGCTCAATCCTAACCTAATTAACGCTAAACATATGAGCACTATCACTCCCTAAAAATTGAGCATTGAACACTCCAATCGAACAAGATATTCTAACTGTATCACTGAATTACGATTCAATTGGTATAACATGAGCCCATCTGACACAATTGAAAATCATATGTTTTACACATATCCCCCACCATACCAATAAGAGGATCAAACAATCATCAAAACAAACTCCAAGCAGAAGTAAACTGCGAAAACATTGAGAAACAAAACCTTGCAAGCTTGAAATCTTTACGAGCAGCATGAAAAGAGCCAGCATGTGAACTTCCCAGAGACTTCAATTCTTCAATAACACATCTAACACAAAACAAAGTTGCATTCATAAAATTAGTAAGAGAAATAAAATTCGAGGTGATGAAAACTTGCTAACTATTTTATGTACCATGGAGCTATGTACTTTACAAAGTGAAAACATTGTTCTGTACTAAATGAAACATGTAGAACTTCCACGCCTCCCAATGCACAACTTTAAACGTTTATATCTTAATTTGCGTTTAAGAACAAATTACAAAAAGCATACATTAATTAAGTATATATATCGAGACAAACCTAACAAGATCTCACATGGCTATTTGTGTCAATAGTGTAAAAGTTCCCAATATTACAATTAATATGGAATTTCAACTTTTGAAAATTCTTGATGTGCCACAAAATGATTACTACTGAAAACGGAAAACGAACTGTAATTTGAAAAATGGAAGTAAAACAAAGTTGCACCGATTAAATTAGTCGGAGAAATCAAAGTAGAGGTGACAAACTTGCAAACTATTATGTGCTTCGCGGAGCACTGCTTCCCCGGGGTACATTTTTACAATTAGGGGTCGTTTGGTACGCTATTTTTGAGCTCCAAGAAACATAACAATTACCGATTCCCATACTTCTTGTTTGGTTCACCTCCTCCTCAATCCATTACCATTACTTGGTGTTGGTGGTAATCGATTCCCCCAATTTGTTACCTTCTCCTCCCCCTCAAGTAACAAAAACCATTACTTGGTGGTAATGGTTACCACTCTATTTCTATTTCATGACTTGAACCAAACACTCTATAAAGACAACCTTCTCTATTATCATTCTCCTCCTCTATTTATTTCCATTCCATAACTTAAACCAAACAACACCTAAGAGTTTTCAAAGGTACACACGTGCTTTTCAATTACAAAAGTGAAATTAAATTATTACTAATGAAAACCGGAAACGAACAAAACTCCACCAATTAACTTAGTAGGAGAAATCAAATTAGAGGTGATGTAAACTTGCAAACTATTATGCGTTTTAGCGGAGCACTACTACGCCAAGGTACATTAAGGCTCCGTTTGGTAGGGCGTAAAACATTTTCGGATGAAAATGGTTTTCCATGGAAAACCTTTTACATTGGAAAATTTATTTTTACGAAGGTTTTCGGTTGTTTGGTTGCATGTAAAATAATTTTCCATTTTAAGCATTTTTTCATTGTTTGGTTGAACTGAAAATCAATTATTTCCATTGTGAGGGATAATGTTTTCCTTCTACTTGTGATGGAAAATGTTTTCCTCCCAATTTTGAGGGAAAATGTTTTCAATAAGGTGGAAAATGGTTTTCCACCCCAAGTTTTACATTTTTGTTTTACTCCAAACCAAACAATGTTAATTGGGAAAACCTTTTACGCCCTACCAAAAGGACCCTAAGAGTTTCCAAAGGCGTATACATGTGCTTTTCAGTTACAAAGTGATAACACATAGGTGTGGAGCAATTTGTTTAGCAGTGATGCGAACTTGCAAACTATTATGTGTTTAGCAGAGCACTGCTACGCCAAGGTACATTAAGAGTTTTCAAAGGTATACATGTGCTTTTCAATTACAAAGTGATATTAAATGACTAATGAAAAAACAAATTAGAGGTGATGCAAACTTGCAAACTATTATGTGATTTGCGGAGCACTGCTATGCCAAGGTACATTAAACAATATTGAAGTGAAAACACATAGTTGCAGAGCAATTGTTCCGCGGTGAACAAAATAATTACTAAACGAAAACCGGAAAACGAACAGTAAATTGAAAATTTGAGAAATTGAAATAAAAGGAAGTGAAATTACTGGGAAGTGAAGAGCTGAACAGGTGCGCCGAGAGTAGAAGAGACGGATTTATCAGGAGAAAGATGATTAGTAACAAGATGATGAACAAAAGTACCATCGCACAGTACTTTGAATGGTTCTCTGAAACCGAAACAAGCTGTGTAAAACCTAACCACTTTTCTGTGTCTCTTCTGCTTCGTGAACCTCATTGTTGGGAATCACAGAGCTTCAATGGAAGAGAAGGAGAATAAGAGAGAGAGAGAAGGTTTAAGGGTTTAAGGTTAGGGAAGAGACAGGTTACGGAAGGTGTCTGCTAACTATGTCTAGTCGTCTACTAGTCTCGTATGCACGCGTTCTAGTCTCCGTTTGCGAAATAGTTAAAAACTTATTAGGGTGATTCGTAATCTAATTAGTAAAATATTTATTTTGTTTTTAAAGTTCACTCCCTTTTTCCTTGATAAAGATGTTCGCCATGTTTGGTTACTAGTTTAACAACTAGTTTTTGGCTTGTGGCTGGTAAAATTGATCAAACAACCAAAAATACTTGTTTAGTTAGTGGCTTAAAAACTACAAACTACCTGGAGTAGCTTGTACCATTGGCTAGTAGCTAGTCAAGGATAAAATTACATTATTGCGCTTTATAAATCTTTATTATCAAAATAAATGAAGTAAAAATATAAATGTCCAAAATGGTAATTTTTCATCCTAACAGCCAATAGCTGAATTTACCAAATAAGTTTTTAGATAAAAAGCCAGCAGATAGCAGCTACCAGTCAATTGCCAAACAGGGCCATTGCAATTTGTAATGGATGGAGAAAAATCACTAGCTATTCGATTTTGGGAGAATCGGTTATCATCTGCCGAGTTTGGAATAGGAACAAGAACAACTACCATTAGGGCAATAATCACGAGAAATTGATTGAAATGAGTATTTAAGGGGGCGTTTGGTTTGGAAAGGTATAGAATGGATTGCACCCATCCCAATATTTGGTTGGGCTTCTTTGCTATTGAATGTGATACCAAGGGGTTTCTAACTCCACCCAACCCTTTGGAATTAGAAACTATATCCCTCCCTGATATTCTCATTTCATTTCAACCAAGATCAATCCCTAAAAATAGAAAAGAGACAAGTGGGTGAACAAGAGCCGGTCATTTTCACTATTGGTGGTCAGCACGCTCGTCATCTTCGTTGGCCAACTTTGATAGGTTCGATTTTAGGATTAAATTGCTTTTTTTGATTATTTTTTTATATATTGGAATTCATTCTGCGTAATTGCGACTGGTATTTTTTTTATTAAACTGCATTTCTTTCATTTTTTCTAGGATTTAATTGCGTATATCCCACTGCTTTTTCATTATGCCTGACTTTTTCTTTAATAGTATAATATTTCGTCAACTTTATATAAAATAATTTATAGGAAAAAGAAATAATTAATATGGAATGCATTCTAAAAATGAACCAAACAATTAGAACGGATATAGATTTTATTCCACAATGGAACCAAACAGTTTAAGCTTGGCATGGGTTTTCCAATCCATACCACCCTAGTATGACATCCCGCATCATTCCAACTTCTTGAACTTAACAATCCCTAAATGTAAGCTTTTACGGCACGTATCCCAAGACACAACAAAGTATTTTTGTCTCGAATAGGATGTGTTTTTTTGGAATATGGACTCTGCCGGCTATCCTTAAAGGATACATGTCATGATAAATCGGTTGAAATGAGTACTAATATGTACACTTTCATGACATGCTTTTTGTCCGTTTCAAAGTCAAAATACCTTTTGGTTGGAATGAAATGTGTGCCGTGGAAGTAATTATTTTTATACTAGTTTTGACCGGTTAAAGAACATTGTTTTCAAGGTTTCAAAAATATCTTTTTACCATTACAGGGTACTTGTCGTGAAAGTTGACAAATTAATACTCGTTTTGACCGTGTTCTCGTGATTAATGTCATTTAAAGCGGTTGGAGAAGTTTGTTTCCTACAAAATGTCAATTTCGTGTTAAAACAACATTTCTTTGTCATGACTCAGCATGACTTCGTAAAAGGTGACATATTGGTATTGGTATTCATTTCGACTGATATCTTGTTATGCGTGTCGCTTATAGTTGGTTATTGGAGTCCGTTCTCCCAAAGGATGTTGTGTTCGACGCCAAAGTGTTTCTTTTATTATGTCTTGGGGATGCCAGTTGTGTGACCAATAGTTGCTCAATGACGGAAATACATGGTCAAATGAGTGATCAACATTGGAAAATATGGTCAAATGGCCCGTCAACTCTTGGGGACGAGGTCAAACCCTGCTAAAATAAGTCATTGGTAGTGTTTTGCAACATTTTTTGTATTTAAATGTAGTTTCTAACAAAAAAAAATTATAAAAGGCATTTTTTCTCATAACTTTCGCCTTTTAAAATATAGTTGCTCACAAAAACTCTATTTTTTAATGTATACTTTTCTAAAAAATATTCATCAATAAATTTCATTGAGATATAAGAGATTAATAATAAAAAATATGTAACAACAAAAGTAAAAAGTGAAATTGTGTGTAGAAAAAAGAAGCAACCAAACATATAAATATATGGGAATTAGTAAATATTCTGTTTATAAAAGCTATAAGTTGCGATTGCACATGTGGTATGATAAGACATGGGCTACTAAATCAATGCCTCAAACAAAGCTACCACATAACCCCAAAAAAAGAGAGACATAAATCTTTTGCTTGAGATTTCTTGGAAAAATTGACACAAATTAAGCGATACATAAACTCAAATGTGTAGCAATAACAATTAGTGAGGCACTTGTAGACATGCATATTGCAATCATGCACATGGGACTATGGGAGTAGCCACCACAACTGAGAGCCAGGAAGAGTACAATGTCTTTTAATGATCTTTTGTTAAATGTCAAAGATGAATGGCCATCTAGAACATGTACCATGCATGTCATAAATGCATGTAGAAAAAATTACCATCCTATGCTATAGCATATAGGCAAGGGTATAGCATGGTTGTAGTATATATATATGATGCAAGGATGAATGCAAACTGCACCGAGTGAAATCTTCCCTCAGTATTTCTCTCTTATGTCTAGTTTCTCTTACTTCTGTATTCATCTTTTCACAACACGTTATCAGCACGAGTTTGCTTACAAAAACCAAAAGGTATTTTTAACCTTTAATCTTTCAAACTCCGGTATCCAATTTTTCTAGTCTCACCCTTTTTTCACTATCCTAACATGGATCAACAAAGTAACGGGATCAATGTTGTTTTCAACAATGTTTCTCTCTGTTGTATACATTTAATTGTAGAACGTAACACCGTCCCTTTCGCTACCAACCCAGCTAGAGGGATTGTAAGTCATCCTTTTCGCACTGACCTCGCCAACGGTACTAATGTCCGTACCGGTGAAAATCCACAAACCCCTGTTCCTAACACCAATAATAATCCTCCAGCACCACCAACTGAAAATCCACCACCACCAAATAATAAAAGAAATAGGGACGAACAGGAAGGAACTAGTAGCAAACGTCACCATGCCACTAGCCCGTAAATTAAATAATAATTCAACAATAACGCCACCTTTATGGAGGGCCAGGACACTTTAATTTATGCTATTTTATTGTGTTGTACCGCCTATATGGCAGATTATTTTCATTTACCGCCTATATGGCAGGTTGTTGTTTTATTTAATTTTGCCGCCTATATGGCTGGCCGACAATAGTAAATTTTTCTTGCTCTTTTTATTGTCAATATATGCAAGAGTAGCTAACCTAGGGACCGTATTACATATTTATTTCCTTTACTATGTGTTATTTCCTTTATATGACATTTGTAGTTATATTTATTATCATTTTTTTACACTTACCGACATGCATAATAGTAACAAATTATATTTAGTACCCATAAATACTCCAACTAAAATTTTATTGCATTATATTCTTTGAACAACTGTAGATAAATATACAACAAACTGTACAGTTAAGGATAACCCTCTATAAAAGCGGATTACCCATCCCCAATTTCACCACATATCTCTTATCTTCTTCCATCTTTTACTCAAACCCACAAATTTTTTTTTCTTCCTCCATTTTTCCCGGCCACCATGCCCAACGCCGAACACAACCGCCCTCCACCCTCCTCTTCTTCTTTTGAGGAGGATTTTAGAAAAATAAAACTCTATTTGTTCCTTATAGCCGGTTTATTTATCCTTCTCATGGCATTAATGATATTTCTCCTCATACACAAGTAGGAACCATGATATCACACACTTTCTCCCCGGTGAAACGGTGAAAATGCATGTGTTGTTTTGTCTTCATATGCATTTCTAGGAAGTATTTTGTTATTTTAGCTTATTTTTGTATTTTCTGTGTTTTTATTGTAAGTTATTATTTTTGCTTGTAATATTTTAATGTTATGTCTTGTTTTGTTTTATTTTGTAATATTTATAATTATAAATGATATAAATCAGGGGGAGATATTATATGTGATTTGTTATCATTTACTAATTTCATACTATTATCTACCTTATTGTAGCTATAATGGGAGATTTAATGAAAAGACAATTCAATGTCCTAGATTTGTCCGGAAATAAATTCCTGGAATGGACGGTAGATGCCCAGATGAATTTAAAGGCTCAAGGACTAGAGCATACTATTAAAGATCAAACTGTCAATATAGGCTCAAGTACGGCCCAACAAATTAAATTGGCCACTGAACAAGAAAAGGCCAGGGCCTTGGTTCTTTTGAGACACCACCTGCATGAAAGCCTAAAAACTTAATACTTATTGGTGGAAGATCCAAAAGAACTATGGAACAGCCTCAAAGAAAGATATGGCCACCATAAAAATATTCTCCTCCCCAAGGCATTATTCGAATGGACTAATCTAAGGTTCCAAGATTTTACATGCATCAGTGACTACAATTCAACACTGTTTAGCATTGTATCGCTGCTGAAATATTGTGATCATCCGGTCACGGAGGAACAAATGCTAGAGAAAACTCTCTCTACATTCCATGCCTCAAATATTATATTACAGCAACAATACAGAGAAAGGGGCTTTAAAAAATATTCTGAGCTAATCTCTGTATTGTTGGTGGCTGAGCACAATAATGATCTTTTACTAAAGAATCATAATCTTAGACCAACTGGGTCTTTGGCATTCCAAGAGGCGAATGCAGTAGAAAGCTCAGACCTACCTGAATCAAATGCTGTAAACAGAGGTGGGCGTGGAAATGGCCGTGGGAAAGGACGTGGAAACAATCGTGGTCGAGGCCGAGGCCGAGGTAAAGGATATTTCCCCAAAAAATAAATTCTCACCACTACAATTAGTATCTGGTCGAGAACCAAATGTCTCACATTTGAAAGTATTTGGATGTGGTGTATATGTCCCTATTGCTCCACCACAACGCACAAAGATGGGTCCACAGCGAAGGCTGGGAATATATGTTGGTTTTGAATCCCCATCAATTATAAAATATCTTGAACCAATGACAGGTGATTTATTCACGGCTCGTTTTGCCGATTGTCATTTTAATGAAAGCTTATTCCCAGCCTTAGGGGGAGAGAAAGTGGACCCAAACAAAAAGGATATAGAAATTACATGGAATGCAACACAATTATCTTTTCTTGATCCACGAACAAACTCTTGTGAACAAGAAGTTAAGAAAATTGTTCATTTACAAGGTGTTGCAAATCAATTGCCTGATGCATTCGTTGACAGTAAAAAAGTGACGAAGTCACATATACCAGCAGAGAATGCTCCCCCACGAATTGAAATTCCCATAGATAATAAGGCAATTGAAAAAGAGTCTATGGCACGCCGTAAGCGTGGAAGGCCACCTGGTTCGAAAGATTCGAAACCAAGAAAAAATAAAAGGCGAGATGAAATAGAAAAGGAACAAATGATTGTTCCTCCAATTGAAAATCATGAAATTCAAAATGGAGAAAGAGATAAAGACAAAGACATAGAAGAAGATGTTCCAAATAACGAGGGACACGAAAGTATCGACAACATTGAAATTTCGATTAATTATGCTTGTACAAAGAGACAGTGGAATCGAAAAAATGTTGTCATAAATGATGTCTTTACTTACTCCATAGCGGTTGAAATTGTATCTGACGAGAATGGTGTAGAACCAAAAACCGTAGACGAATGTCGCCGCAGACAAGATTGGCCAAAATGGAAAGAAGCAATCCAAGCAGAACTAAAATCCCTTGAAAAGCGAGAAGTTTTCGGACAAATAACTCAGACACCAAGAGGAGTAAAACCAGTAGGATACAAGTGGGTATTTGTCAGAAAACGAAACGAGAAAAATGAAATCGTTAGATACAAAGCAAGGCTTGTTGCCCAAGGCTTCTCCCAAATGCCAGGGATTGATTATTATGATACGTATTCTCCAGTAGTTGACGCAACTACATTTAGATTTCTGGTAAGTTTATCCGTCTTCGAAAAACTTCAAATGCGGTTGATGGATGTCGTGACTGCATACTTATATGGGTCACTTGACACTGACATCTACATGAAAGTCCCTGATGGACTAAAACTACCAGAAAAGTACACATCCAGAGACATGACCTCTATAAAGCTAAAACGATCGCTTTATGGACTTAAACAATCTGGAAGAATGTGGTACAATCGTCTCAGTGAATACCTAACGAAAGAAGGATTCAAAAATAATCAAATCAATCCTTGTGTCTTCATTAAACGATTCAAATCAGGATTTGCTATAATTGCAGTTTATGTTGATGATCTGAACATCATTGGAACTTATAAAGAACTTGAAATAACTGCAAGGTACTTGATGAAAGAATTTGAAATGAAAGACCTTGGGAGAACAAAATTTTGCCTTGGATTACAAATGGAACATTTGAAGGACGGGATCTTTGTTCACCAATCAAATTATACGGAAAAGGTCTTAAAACGTTTTTACATGGATAAAGCGCATCCATTAAATTCTCCAATGGTTGTGCGGTCTTTGAATGTGAAAGACGACCCATTCCGACCTCGAGAAGAAAATGAAGAAATTCTTGGTCCTGAAGTACCGTACTTGAGTGCAATTGGCGCCTTAATGTACCTAGCTAATAATACTCGGCCTGACATAGCTTTTTCAGTGAACCTCTTAGCTAGATACAGTAATGCGCCAACAAAGAGACATTGGAATGGAATTAAGCACCTATTCCGTTATCTCAGAGGAACACATGACCTTGGATTATTTTATCAATCGAAGCAAAGTGCTTCACTCATTGGTTATGCAGATGCTGGATACTTATCCGACCCTCAAAAGGCCAAATCACAGTCTGGGTATCTATTCACTTATGGAGATACAACAATATCATGGAGATCAACGAAGCAGACATTAACTGCCACATCATCAAATCATGCCGAATTGATTGCTCTCTATGAAGCTGGAAGAGAATGTGTTTGGCTCAGAACAATGATCAGCCATATCCAAAAAGAATGCGGTATGAATTTAGTTACTGATAATCCAACACTGATATATGAAGATAATACTGCTTGCATCACCCAAGTCAGTGAAGGATATATCAAAGGAGATAGAACCAAACATTTATTACCGAAACTCTTCTTCACGCATGATCTCCAGAAAGAAGGAAAGATAGACATTCAACAAATTCAATCAAGTGAAAACCTTGCGGACTTGTTTACCAAGTCCCTTCCTTCAAAGAGACTCGAACAATTGGTGCACAAGATTGGAATGCGTCACCTCAGTAACCTACGTTAGACTCAGGGGGAGGGTTATATATACTGCACTCTTTTTCCCTTCGATCAGGTTTTTATCCCACTGGGTTTTTCCTGACAAGGTTTTTAACGAGGCAGTAAATATCAGCATATAACACAATAAAGTGGCACCATGTTTTGTTGTAAATAAGGCAATGGGCATTCCAGGGGAGTATTATAGTTCTTATATGCACTGCACTCTTTTTCCCTTCGATCAGGTTTTTATCCCACTGGGTTTTTCCTGATAAGGTTTTTAACGAGGCAGTATATTTAAGCATATAAAGAGATATAGTTGTAAGGAGCATCATTAGAAAAGATGGACATTCAAGGGGGAGTGTTAAATGTCAAAGATGAATGGCCATCTAGAACATGTACCATGCATGTCATAAATGCATGTAGAAAAAATTACCATCCTATGCTATAGCATATAGGCAAGGGTATAGCATGGTTGTAGTATATATATATATGATGCAAGGATGAATGCAAACTGCACCGAGTGAAATCTTCCCTTAGTATTTCTCTCTTCTGTCTAGTTTCTCTTACTTCTGTATTCATCTTTTCACAACATCTTTGATTTTTTTGCCATATGCTTCATTTCTTTTTCCATACAACCACTAAAAAAAAATTAAATCGTGTAAAATTAGTTGAAATTAGTTGTTATATTGTCCCGAAGACCCGAACTCTCATGATTAATATTGTATTATGATTTCTATATAAATATTCGTATAAAATTAGTTGAAATTAGTTGTTATATTGTCCCAAAGTAATAGTTTTTTGTTTTTGTTTTGGTTGATGTAGAAATCCAATTGTATATTATTGTTATTCCAAAAGACCCCAATTTCTAAAACAATATACTCCATCATGGCTAATAACTTTTTGACGAAAGAAAGTAGTAAATCTTTCTTGAAATTACCTCGTATTATTTGTCGCAAAACAGAATTATCGTATATAAAAAAACACCCCAATTTCTCATAAATGAAATTTTGAAAATTGTCTTGTATAAGACCTTACCTTTTCTTTCTAAAAGAAAGTTAACATAAAGCCCCATCTTTCTAATACTCCCAACTTTCCCCGAAATTTTGGGAGATCTCCTCAAAATAATCTAAAACTATTAATATTTATGTTGCTATTTAAGTACCATAAATTCAAAGTGAGTTAACAAAGAAATAATCCAAAGTTGATATTATATTGAGGATACATGAAAAGTTGACATTATTCACGTCGATTTTCCCCTATTTTTTTTACATGTTTACGATTTGCGAAACGGAAACATAACTCATCCAAATATGAGCAAAATCACATCATTTCTATATATTAACAAACGAATAATTGTTTAGAATAAGGTCTTTTGATTGCATACAAATATGAGATTGAAGAGGGGAAAAATCAAATAATATAACAGCTGTTCTTTATACAATTATCAAACAGCTGCATGTCTCCTTGAAAACCTTTTTTTTCCTTAAATAAATAAAGATATAGAGCAAAAGATGGACAATATGAATGAAGAAATATTTAACAGAAATCACACTAGAAACAGTTGAGGCTGCTGCATATTCCTGATGCCCTTTTATTTCAAAGCCTTAAAAAGCTGGCTTCCAAGAGTAACTGTAGGGGTTCCTTCCCCCATGCCTGTTGTTAAGTTCATCTCTTTCTCCAATATCCCATCAAGTTCCGTTACGACGTAACTGATCCCGGGTCGGAGTTCACTAGAAGGGTCTATACAACGAACAATCAGCTGTACAAACTCTTCCATCCCTTCCACAGTGAACCTATTTCCCAATCTCGGATCGACCATGGTTGAGACAGTGCTGAAGTCATTGTAATTTAGCACCTAATTACTCAAAAATTAAAAAAAATTGCTCATCAAAAGAGAAATCATCTTCACACTAAATCAACATTCTCAAATAAAAAATCCGAGTATAAAAATATGACGAGGATATTTGGAGAACTGTTCTCCACTGAACATGTAAGGGTATTTTGGTGTATCAAGTTCCTCTATGTTCGATGATGAGCAAGTTCTCCATTTCGCCTTGTTCAGTAAGGATGTGAGTTCACATGCACCCCCAATCATATCAATGAGTATCAATAACATGGCCCTTGTGTCGGAGTTTTTTTCCGGTCCTAGTACCATATATTACCTAAAGGGCATTGTTGTAAGCAAGACGGAGATGTCATTTACAGGTTACAGCGATATTAATAGAGCAACCACAGTGTCTTTTAGCAGGTGAAATGACAAATGAGTTATCAAGAAGCCAAGAAAAGGAGTCACAAACAGAGAAGAGTATAGTGGGCACTAGATGAAAGATTCTTACTCTTTCAACCAAAGTTTGGTTGGAGCCTGGGGAATATGATTCTCTTGCTTCCTGCCCACAGACCAACTCCAAGAGAAAAACCCCAAAACTGTACACGTCGCTTTTTTCAGAAAACTGTCTGAACTCTTTCACCCTTCAAGGACAGAAAATTACAGTAGATGATATTGCAGGCAAGCTGTCATACTCTAATAAAGATTTGTATGTATGTAATTGTAAGTGACATACTCTGGGGCTAGAAAAACCTCATCAGCTTCCACTTGCGAAGACGGGCCCACTACATCAGATCTACTAAGAAAATTCCGAATTCCAGCATCTGCAACTTTTGCAACAAAATTTTCATCAACAAGCACGTTCGAGGTCTTGAAGTCCTTGTGCAACAAACGGGGGCTAATGGAATGAAGATGAGCCAAACCTGCAAGGTGTGAGCAGCCATTGAGGTTTCTCTGATTAGTAAAAATAACCTGGAGCAGTTTATATTCGGTGAGTAATAGTAAAACAGCAGATAATCCATACACAATCTTCGTATATAGGATAGTTTATACTTCATATAACCTTTTTCTTCCTCTCTCGAACAAAACCCAAGGCTTGATTCTTTGTTTTCAAGCATAAAACAATCAGCATTTTCACTGCCGGTGATATTGTTTTTTTTGTTTCATGTTTTAATTATTTCTTCTGTTCCGTACCGCTTTCCACAATTTCCTAATAAGGTCCCAAAAATTTCTTACCATCCTGTTTTGGGCGAAACAACTATTCCCTCTCCACCACAACGGGACAACCCTCTTTTTCCCTCTCCATCCCGATATATCTCTTCTCTCCTTGTCCAGTGTTGATACTTCTATTGTGCATCTACAACTTAACTTTTTGGGTACAAGAGACAATGTTGATTAGAAACATGAGGGCAGTTAACGGACCAAGTGTGTCCATTTGGAGGGGTAAGGGAAGGGAAAGGAGAGAATAATTTATCAATGGTCTAAAGCAAAATAGCAATGAACTTTAGGGAACACACTAAAAACGGAAAGAGGGAAGGTGTTTCAGAAATTTAAGGATTATTCTTTATAACCAATCCCAGTGTGAAAGCATCTAGGGACCGAGAGAGAAGTTTGCTGGAAGTCTTCCTTTTAAAAACTTTGATCCCTACATTCAAGTTTGAGAGTCATCTATCCTCTCTTTTGACAATTATTGTCTACTTGACTCACATATAGGAGTTCTCTATTACAGTACAAGTATTAGATTGTGTAGTTGCCTGAGATGGTCTATGATGATTGTGTTATATAGTACAGTAATCGAAACCATATTGAGTAACAAGAAAGTTATGGGCATAGTCGAGCATTTTGAGAAGAAGCTGCGTAGTGGAAAAAAACTAAAGGAAGTCAATTGTAAGGGTGTAATTGGTTAGTTCATGAGAATAAGCATTTCTGGTAGTTTAGATTTGTCTATTGTTGAATTTGCTCATGATCATAGATGTTAATCGCTATTTATAATAAAATATAGTTTCCTTTTTGTCAAAATTTTTGCCAAAGTTAGCCGGATGAACTCTTGCACATTGCTCTAAGGTTCTTTCATTTTTATTGTTTCTCTTACATCTCAATCTATTGGCTTGTTTCTGAGATTTTCTTTTTTAGCTTATTGGGGGAAATAGGGAAGGAAAAACTAATACCAGGAAAGCCACAAATGCTCACGGATTTGGCAGAGGATCACCTTTAGCTGCCCCTAGAGCTATTGACAATCGATGTTTAAATTCCAGCTTCTCTCGAGAACCATGACCAGCTCCTGTAAAGTCCCTTACTATTAAGCCACAAGATTTAAGAGCAAGCACAGAACTAATATAAACAAAAACTTCCTAAAACTTACCATATAAATGACTGGAAACACTACCATTAGGTACGTACTCATAAACCAGAATTTGCTGAGAATTATCTTGGCAGTAACCCAAAAGTGTCACAATGTTCCGATGTTGAATAGACGAAAGATAGCGCACCTATTCAATATCATTGTTTTAGTTAATGTAGAAATCAATAGAAATGCAGTTGACTATGATAACCATAACCAAGCTCACTAGCAAGAGCAGGAGCCCGCACACTTAGCAATTATCATTTTAATGAACCCTTATTACTTGGGTCTTTGTCACCCCTCTTTGGCATGATAGTTGAAAATATGTTGAGGAACACGAGCCAATAGATAAAGTTCCTTATTGCATGAGGATAGAACGTTGATATCATCATTAAAGCCAATAAATCACATTGATAATACGAAGTAATTTTTTTAGTTTAGTTTGAGGGTAACAAAAACAAAGACTCCTGCCAAAGTAGGAACCCGTACTCAGACAGACCACAGCATGAAAGATATTAAAGACCATTCTCAAATGCATGAAATTACAGTGTACCATTAATGCAGTTCCTTAGAGACAAATTATAACACACCCTAGAGAAGTTTGAAGAGCCACAAGATCTGAAATAAAGTTTAAGGCGATGAAAAATCAAGATACATGTTCGTCATTGCTTTAGAGCTATAGGAGACAAAAGTTAGTAAAATAAGAATCGGTTCAAAGACTCTTACTCTCCATTCCTATCTAAACAAAGCAGATGTCAACAACGCCATCGAGATGTCCGTACCACGAAACACTTAGTATGAAATGAAAAGATTGATAAAAACAGTCTAATGCATATTTATATCATCAAGCTTTCATTAAACCTTTTAGTAATATTGAGTACTTAAACAAAGACCCCCATTAGGGTTCTCTTACATATTGGTAATAATTATCAACTTTGGCATGTAAGAATGCATGTTAAGAGCGATTTATTGAGATGTTAAGTGAAGAAAATAATCAGTACAGAAACATCTTTGCATTCTGTTACCAGAGTCTAATGGCAGAAAGCATGGAAAGACCGAGTTCTTCAAACTGTATAAGGCCAAAGAAAGGGTTCATCTAGGGTGTGCAGGTAGTAAATCAATATGGAAAGCAGAGCCCTAATGCATAACAGTTGACATAAAGCACAGTTGAACCAAATTATGAATCTCCAATATCGATTCCCTAGCAGACGATGCTCATTACCTCTTCAACAAACTCCTGAGTAGGTGCAACAGACCGCTTTTTAATGGCTACTAGCACACCATCTGTAAGCAAACCCTTGTAGACCTCTCCAAACTTTCCAACTCCAATTAAACTTTGTTCATTGAAGTTTTTTGTAGCAGCAGTCAGTTCTTCCCAGTCAAAGCGCCTCGCTTCACGAAAAGACAACTCAATGCCAGCACTTTTTCCTACTAAATATGAACAAGGCAAACAATAGAATGAGCATAATGGAGGATGATCACACTAGTTTGGGATGAGAAAGCTCAAGTTTCTAACAGTTATAAACAGTTAGGATCATCCCATCAAGACTTGTCCAATTTCCCCCAAACTATTTGTCCCAAAAACTCCTAGTTATGTGCAAAATTTTGTTCATAACTGCTAATAATCGTTAACGCCTTAGCATTAAAATGGGACACAAATGTCGAGAGTTACCTTGATAAGAAGGCTCAGAAGACCCGGTCTCAGAAGTTCTTGAAGCACTTCTACTATGGAACAGGCAATACCAAATAAGAACTACAACTATACCCACAAATGCCACAGCTCCTGCAGCACCTCCAACTATGGCTGCAAGAGACCTTGACATTTGGCACTCGAACGACTTCCCCTATAGATGATGGTAGTAGAAGCTATCATTCATCAAACCTGAAATGCAAATGAAACCACAATATAAACAGATTCACACAATGAATAATTTCACATAAAAAAATACACAATTTATAAACAACAACTTACAACTTGAAGTCAACATTCAAACATTGAGGCTAACAATGACATAAAAGAATCAAATGCAGAATCATCACCACAAAAGTAGTAACACAAACAAGTTGGACACTTGAGATAACTTATTAGAATCTAGAGTGCATAAACACTACATTTTCAACCATATTGATGTCAATGCATGCAATTCATTTTCTTAGAATATTGTACCCATTAACACCAAGAGATTATGAATGCTGATACATTACAGTTTGCAGTACACAGTCACATAAACAAACTAGGAATGGCAACGGGTCGGACTCGAACACGACTTATTGATTAACTTAAGCAACAATAACACAAACACAATCAATCAAAGCTGCATTTGCACAAACTCACCAAATTACATTTGATCTTCAAACACCCACCAAAAATTTCCCACATTTGAATGCAAAACTTCACTTTTTTCCCCTCTGAATCAGTAAATACACAAAGTGGGTCTTGCCATTAACAAAAGGGTTTGTATAAATCACATGCCTAATACTTATTTTAACACCAAAAAATAAAAAAAAATCATATCTTTAACAGCAGAAAGAACCCGGAATCGAACCGGGCGCCGAAATGAACTAGCAAAAAAATGGTGAAACTTTTGTAAAAGAAAAGAAAGAATGAACTTTGAATAATGGCAACCAAGAACAATGGCAGCTAATCAATCCACTTCAATCAAAGTTGTACTTATGGAATAAATTAAATTAAATAGAGTAACAAGAGAGAGAAAGAAGAGAGAGAAATAACTCCCCCTCTTCTTGTTGTTGTTCTTGTTGTTGTTCTTGTTGGGTAAACAAGACAATGTTGACAGAAAGTGACCCAGCGCCGACACACTCACTCACTCACTTACACATATAAACACAAATACACAGTCAATCTTTTTCTGGGTTCTTTTCATTTTTCACTGTATTCCAATTATCTAAATCATATATTCATAAATTAAAGAACTGTATTCCAATTATCTAAATCATATATTCATAAATTAAAGAAATGGTGGAAGTATGAAAATTGAAAAAGGAAGAAGCAGAAAGAGGAAAAAAAAAGGAATTTGATAAAATTAAGAATAGGGTGTTTTTTAAAAACTTAGTGTGCTGTAATTTTTTTAGTATTCAAATTATTTAAATCACATATTCAAAAACTAAAAAAATGGTGGAAGTGTGAGAAAGGAAGAAGAAAGACAGAGAGGAGAGAAAAGAGGGGAAATTTGATAAAATTTAAAAATGGGTGTTTTAAAGAAAAAAAAAATTGGTGTGCTGTAAAGCAGTACGAGAGAGAGACTTGTCTGCTGTAAGCTGTTTGTTGCAAGTTGGAGGGTTTTATTTGCCATGGTTTTATCAATGTCCAGTCCAGGGCATCTTGGTTGTAACAATATTGATAGGCCTACTCCTTTTTTGTCTTTTTTATCATATTTACATTGATGTAAGGGGTTTCAATCCACATCTTAATATTCAGTCCAGTTCAAAATAGCTTGTTTATAAGTCGTAATAATATAAATTTTGGAGTTTGTAATGTTAAACGGACAGTTTCAAAATTTAGAATTGACATCCCGATAATAAAATATTTAATCTATACTGATTGTAATAGTTGTACTTCATTTCTTTAATATTTTATTGTGTGAAGATTTTTTTATAATATTGTTTGTTGGAACATTAATTAAGAGTCTTACCAAACACATAATTATATGAGTTCATCATTGTACTAATAGTACTAATAATATACTGAGTCAATATTTATTAGTAGAAGAATATTTGTAAAGATGGTTGGTGTATTGTCTACTAAAAGACACTTTTTTTTTTTATTGTTTTCATATTTGGAAATAATCTAGGATAATGAAGAGTTTGTTTTCATTTATTTGTTTGATTTGGGGTTTTAGATAGCACCCTAAAATTTGTATAAAGATTATATTCGCCATCTCTTTTTATGTTCCACTTTCATTTTTATGCTTGTCGATTCTTTTTTTTTATGTTCAAATGTTATTTTTATTGTATATAATTATCTTTAGAAAAAAAAGGCGATAAAAAGGGGAAGTTTACCTCTGTTGGATCTATTTTGGACTCATACCATATCCTAGACCTTATGGGTATAGGAAAAATTCTTAAAAATTGAGACTTACGAGTATATCTAGAGTATGGGTCAGGTTGAAAAATATATATGGTGTATAAGAATTCAGACAATCCAGCTAAACCCTACTCGAACCCCACGTATTGGCATATGTATTAGTTGTTTGCATAAAATGCATTCCTTTCATTGTTGATGTTTAGATCCTATAGGGTCGTCTATATCTCTTTCATACCAAGAAAATATAGAGATGGTTTACTTAGACTCTGTTCTTTTGGACTGGATTAATTGAAAAACATGTCAATTTAGTTCAATCGTTCAGTTCAGCTCTATTAATTTCAGTTCTATTCAAAATATTTCATTTCATTTTCAGTTCAGCTTCTCTGCTTTTGTCTCACAATTACAGAGCAATTCAATTCAGAACATTTTTGTTCAATGCAGAACATTTCAGTTCAGTTCATTTCATTTCAAAAGAACAGAGTCTTAGTATAACAAAAAAGGAAGTTAGTCCCACGAAATAAACTAATTAAGGATAAAACCCAAAATGGAAGTTTTCATTGCTAAAATATAAGTAAGGCAAAATCGATAAAGTTTAGTAATTTTTCAACAACAAAGAGATTACAAAGTGTGTATACAGAGGTAAATTTGTTGTTACAAATAAACAAGGACTTTACGGAACAAGTTCGTTCACATGACTCTTTGAAACTGAACATGCGACCTTAAAGTTATAAGGTGAAATGCTGCAACAATCCACATACTTCCTCCATTTTTTTATAAATGTGACACTTTCTACTTTAGGAAGTTTTAAATTAAATGTGACACTTTCTTTTTTGGTCAATAAACTCTCTCTATCTCTCTCCTCTCACATGGGTCCCCTTATTTTTTTTTTCTCTATCTCTTTCCTTCCCAAAAATTGCCTAGGAGTACGTGACTCTAAAAGTGTCACATTTAAATAAAAACGGAGGAAGTATATCAAATTCTACTTGGTGGAGTGTATGATAAGATTGGAATAAGGGGTTGTTTGTTTCCCCTTAAAATTTCTTCACAAACGTATGGGCTTGCTATCCCCACCAGCCAGCTATGTTGACATAACTCCTACTTTGCAATATACAAGTAATATATATGAGCTTGATTAAATAAATGAGCAAACAAACAAATGGAGTATCTAACTTTCATGGCTTTCTGCATTTATTTAGCATTATAAGTTCAAATGAAGGTTTAAGAAGTTAGGATGAGTGTGTTAATCACATTGGCAATTGAATAGATTAGAAGGTAAGGTATATGCTTTAGTTTGTTCTCATTTGCTCACAGCATTTTGCTGCAGTTTAATGTAAAGTTTTTGGCATTAAACTACTAATCTTGTGAGCAGGAGGTTACAACTTACAAGTATGATTGATTGTGAATAGGGGGCTAGGAGTATGATTGATCTTCTATTTTCTTAAAAAGTATTTGTTTTAAAACTCTTTTTTACTAGTTACGCATTAACAGTCTATCGTTTAAACATTTAAAATTTCAGTTTGCAAAGCATAGGAAGCAAACATTTCAAAACCTTACGCCGAACTCTTTCATGTGACGAATGTGAAGAGAGTCTAATGCATGAGGAGACGCCAATCCGCCATGTCAAAACTGAAATGGCACCATGTCATCAATGGAATGGGGGCAACACGTGGTTTAATATCATAAATCTCATACTACCTCCGTTCCAAATGTATTGCAACCTTTGAAATTTTGTACTATTCATACACTACCCTTTGACTTTCTTTTGTGATTTATACACAAGGATAAATATAGTCATGTGAGATCTTGTTAGATTCGTCTCAATATATGCTTAATAAATATCAACTTTTTATAATTTTTACTTGAATAAAATTAGAGATATTAGCGTCTAAAGTAGTGCGTTGGGAGGCGTAAAACTCCCTATATTACAATACATATGAAATGGAGGTAATATCTAATAGATCATGTTAGTTTAGCAAATATTGCCACGAAGACGAAAACACTTTGTGTATATTTTTGGTGTAGTCCTATCCTAATAGAGAAATCCTATATTACTCCTTCAATCTTTTACGCGTCATGGGCTTTGTTTTTGCTTTAGTCAATTTATGTAAATGCCAATAACCCAAAGTTCCATGGCATGACTCATAACTCATAAGTTCTAGTTCCGGTAATTTTAGCATTTTTGCCCATCTCCTTTGTTCTTTATTGGTACCAAGGTGTTTTTTCTTAAACATTTTGTATGCAATTTGTCCTCCAAAACTTGTTGAAGATGGTTCTCGTCCAAATTTCAATCATTACAAACCTTCCTTCAACATTTCCAACCCTTACTAATCTCTATATTCTGAATTATTCAAATATACTTTTAGTTGACTTTTCTCAATATTGATGTCTCCTTTATGACCTATTTAAATTTTATCAAACAAAATATGTCAAAGTCACCATGTCTTATATGTTTGATATTCTTTAGGCATACAATAACACAAATATAATAATGAACATAATAAAATTTGTGTTTATATAATATTAAAAAAAATGCTATCAAAGTCTAGTACTTCTATATAAATAGTATAATACTTTATTTTACAATACCTCATAACTATAAGATTATAAAACACCATACATAATAAACAACCTACACATTATATAGATATTTTTTGATTCAAAGATCCTCCTTAGGATTGCCTTCTTTCAAAGGCTAACCAAGAGTTCCGAATGACCTCATCTCCACATATTTGTAACGAGCATTTGAACCCGCAACTTAGGTGTCGTTTGGTACACATGGGAAGTAATTTCCCATGGGAATTGATATTTCATGGGAAGTAATTTTCCTTCTCAATTTCCTAGGAATTTAGCTAAATTGTTTGGTTGTAACCATAGGAAATTGAAATTCCTAGGAAATTCAAATCACCAAGGGGGGGGGCTTGGTAACTGGTAAGTTAATTCCCATGTCTTGTGGGAATTTCCATTTCCTAGGAAATTCTAATTCCTATGATTTTGCCAATTCCCTCCAACCAAACACAACACCATTTAGACATTTCCTACGAAGTTGTAATTCCAAGGGAAATCAACTCCAACCAAACAACACCTTAGATTACGAAGATGACATGCCTTCCCACTAGACTGCCACACTAAACGCATACACATTATGTCGCCCTCATCCTCATGAATACAAATAAGAAGAGAAGAAAAAAAAGATTACATTTTGTTACACAAGAAACAGGTTACATACTTAATCAAGCCCAAACACTTTTTTGAGGTCCAATGCAAAGCTATAAACTTGTTCATGATCCGGCAAAGAGCTAGACACACTCTCTCTTTCCTTGCATCTTTTAGCCCATGCAACAATATTGGGACAACTAGCCTCTATCTTGAAATTCCCAAATTTTTCAAATGTGTAAAACCAGCTTGTGAGTGGAACAAGTGCAACATCAACGTACCCAAATTTATCACCTCCAAAATAGTTTCCATCTTTAAGCACTTCTTCTAATAACTTCAAGTTGTTGATGAACTCCTTAATCAATTTATCTTGCTCTTCTCCTTTTGTCTTCCATAGTTGTTTTGCACTCACATATATCTGCAATAACAATTGTTTTAGTTTCCAAAAGCAAACATATTACTACCTCCTTTCCAAATGTATTGCAACCTTTGACATTTTGCACTATTCATACACTCTCTTTGACCTTCTTTTGTGATTTATACATAAGGATAAATATAGTCATGTGGGATCTTATTAGATTCGTCTCGATATATGCTTAATTAATATCAACTTTTTATAATTTTTACTTAAATAAAATTAGAGATATTAGCGTTTAAAGTAGTGCGTTGGGAGGCGTAAAACTCCCTATGTTGCAATACATATGGAACAGAGGTAGTATAAAACATAATCCGATACGACTCAATTTAAATGGGTTGGGTTAGACTTGAACTGTTGAACGTGAATCCGATACAACTTGTTTATCTACACAAATTGTATTAGGTTGAAGTTATTCTTCTTTATTCTACTTACCTTCCTTGTTCCTTCTTTGTTTCAACTTAATACATTTCATATTTATTTTTATGCACTATTCAAATTAGACAAAGATATAAATTATTTTTGGTTTAGAACCTATTAAATTAAATTTGCGCGTATCAAATATATGCAATAAAATGATAAATAGTTCAACTCGAACCCTACACATTAAACAAATGGGTTGGGTCATGTTGAAAGACTTGAACTCTTTAGAACTCTTTAGGTAAAGGAGTTGGGTTTGGATTAGGAGAAACCTACGTGACAAACTTCTGACACAGAATTAACAAAATACGACTCATGTACCAGCGTTTGATCAAAAAATTGCATCACAAATCACGACTATTAGGAACAAAGCCATAGTAATAAAAACAATTTCGACCAAATTCACTAAGCATAGCTTGGTCCAGTAGTGGGAGCTACCTTTTAGGACCTTGAGTTTCTAAGTTCAATCCCCTTCACTAGAGCATGCTCATTTTCTATCCTACGCCCAAGACCATTTACAAATTTCACACTATAAGAGAGTTTCAAATGAGCAAATGAGCTAATACTACCCTTTGATATAGGATGCTCATCCTACATCCGAGTGTAAGATGAAAGAAGTCTCAATAATAACCCGACCTTAAATATTCCTAAAATAAACCGGTCAGGTCGGATCGGATAAGGGCCCACATAGCCACATGTCCCTCTACCCTACTCCCTACTAAAAAAAGATGTTGAATTCAAAGTCTTACCTTTTTGTCAATAAAATCACCCCAAAACAAAGCTTGAGATCGTTGGTAAGGATCAGAAGGAAGCAAAGGAGAAGTATCACTCCAAACTTCATCGATATATTGAACAATCACTAGAGATTCACAAACGGGTTTACCATTATGAATCAAAACGGGAACCTTTTTATGAACCGGGTTCATTTCAAGAAGCAACGGATCCTTATTACCCAAGTTTTGTTCTTTACAAACATACTTAACTCCTTTCTCTGCTAATGCAACTTTTACTCTCATTGCATATGAACTGCTCCAGAAATCAAGTAATACTATTTGATTTTGATCATTTGCCATTGTTTTCGGATCTTAATTAGTGCACTTTTGTGAAGGAAAAAACCGTTTTTTTGATGGATATTATTGTTGGATCTTGCTTAATGGGGCTCCATTTATAGGTGGTTATTGAAATGGAACATAAGTCATCACTTGCGTCATTAGTTAATTACTTGTAGAAGGAAGTTGGCCATGACGAAATTGCAATTTTGACTTTGACTAACTATAAAAGTTGGGTAGGGTTATTTATTTGCTACCATAAAAAACAATCCGTTACGATAAGAACTAACTAAAACATGTAACTGTTACCACGACGTTGCGTTATAGTGGTAATTTTAAAAGTGATTGGTTACCGCTGGTTACAAAGTTAACCAAATTCCATGGTAGGGTTCATTAATTTGAAAGATATTCATTCCATAGCAAATTTGAAATTTGCTAATTTAGAAAATATTTAAAGAGAAAGTGATATTTTAGTCTATAATGTTGCCAAAAGGAGAAAGTGATGGTTTAGGTGAGTCCATAATATTGCCAACATGTTAGTGATAAATTTGTATGGCTTGAATTGAATTGGCAAATCGAGATGTGCTCAATTACTTGAGTACTTAATAAAGTTTGATCACCTACTTGGCAATCACATGAAATTGTTAGATATCTAGATGTTAATCAGACAATATGTCAGATTTTACATCGCATAGTTGTGGAGGCACAAAATTACATTGATAATATTGCGTTAATTCACCCCTCTTCAATAGAAAATTTCTAGAGATTTTCTCATTAAATTAAGATTTTAATATATTATATGTTAACAACTTAAAATTTTAATTTGGTCTCACAAATTTGCTATATATATTTTCTGAATCTGCCAGTCATTTCTAAATTTAGATATCTAAAAGAGACTAGCCACTAAAACCATTTTCTTAACAAAAAAGGAAACAGCATACAAGTTGGTCATTTTTGAAGATACTCCACAAATCCTTACACTTGCAGAATTGCATCAAAACATGCTCATAAACAGTTACACTTGCAGCCATATATGGAAACATTAATAAATTATATAACTACTAGTAAATGGTAATGCATTATGTTGGTGTAAACCAATATAAGATAATGGTTTTACATTGTTTAATTTTATGAAAGTTACTACATATCAAACCCACATATCTAACTGAAAGCATATTAGTATATTACTACTAGCTAACAATACTTCACTTGATTATGAATCACATCAAAAGTGGCTTAACTTGAATCTTAGAACTTATGATTTACTTGGAAGAAATACTTTAGTAGCTTAAAGGAACACTGTGGAGCACGACAGTCTCGACAGTAAGGCCTGGGCCGAACCCGAATAAAACACCCCAATCGAGCCCTTCGCCCGTGGTGGATTTCCCTTCTTTAGATGACTTTTTCCTCATCTCGTCCAAGATGAAAAGAACACAAGCACTAGACATGTTACCAAACTCACTTAACACATTACGGGTAGCCGCAAGTTTCTCTTCCTTAAGGCCGAGCTTAGCCTCAACTTGGTCGAGAATTGCCGGGCCACCCGGGTGAGCGATCCAAAAGATGGAATTCCAATCATCAATCCCAAGAGGGGTAAAAGCGTCATCAAGGGCCTTATTAATGTTCTTTGAAATAAGCCCAGGAACATCTTTCAGCAAATGAAAAGTTAGGCCCACTTCACGCAAATGACCATCAATTGCCCCCTCAGAGTCCGGAAGTAAAGTTTGGGCCGTCCAAACCATCTTAAATAAAGGCCTCTCAATAGACTCAATTGGATCGGACCCCACAATCAAAGCCCCGGCCCCATCTCCAAAGAGAGCCTGGCCCACCATCGAGTCCAAGTGGGTTTCGGTAGGCCCACGAAAGCATATAGCCGTGATCTCAGAGCAAACTACCAACACACGAGCCCCACGATTGTTCTCCGCGAGGTCCTTAGCAAGGCGTAGGACCGTACCACCAGCAAAGCAACCTTGTTGGTATAGCATGAAACGACGGACCGAAGGGCGGAGGCCGAGGAGCTTAGTGAGCTGATAATCGGCCCCCGGCATGTCAACACCAGAAGTTGTGCACATAATGACATGGGTGATCTTAGACTTGGGTTGGCCCCATTCCTTGATTGCCTTCATTGCAGCCTCTTTGCCAAGCCTAGGAACTTCAGCTACCACAATGTCTTGTCTAGTGTCTAGTGATGATGTGCCCATATAATCACATAAATTTGGGTTCTCCTTCAGAATTTCTTCAGTCAAATACATGTAACGTTTCTTTATCATTGATTTGTCACCTGTATCATTTAACAAGTTGCATAGGTCAACATAAATACCTTTGAACAATTTCTATCAATACATGTTTATTAATGCATCATTTAAGAAGTTGCTCATGTCACTTATGTTGTATCACTTGTATGGCTGTATCATTCTAGCTTTTGTTCTCATTTAATTTGGGAAGGTAGGCACATTAGTTAGTTGTTGGGCTTGATATTTTTCTGTTAGTATACTAGTTATGTACAATTAGATTATCTTGGAATTTGTGAATTACTTGTATACGCAGTAAGTACACTTTTCTCTCGACTACTTCGAGTTTAAGTATGGAGTAGTTTTTAACAACTTCTTGCTGAACGTGGCGATTTGCTTAACTTTTTCTCCAACTCGCCTTTATTTACCTACTATATTTGTTTTTGCATGATCTCTAACATCAATTTTGACTAGTAATGTTTTAATTAAATTTAATTCTATTGACAAAATTATAAAAAATGATATTATAAAATACACATTGAGATAAATCTAACAGAGTTCACATCATAAAATTTTCACTCATTTACTAGTAGGGTAATCCCCTTTATTTACCTGCTAATATATTCGTTTTTGCACGATCTATAACATGACTAGTAATGTTTAAATTAAATTTTAACTTTTATTAACAAAATTATAAAAAGTTGATATTATAAAAATACACATAGAGACAAATCTATAAAGAGTTTACATCATAATTTTCACTCATTTTACTAAGCCGGTCAAAGTTTATAAACTTCAACCAGAAAAAACCAATGTGTGAACGGAGGAAGTAGTTAGCAAACCCTTTTCCCACAAATATAGTGGACCCAAGTTACTACAATCTATATCAAGTCTATAACCTTTGTACTCCTTGTTTAGGCAACTAAAATTCATCCAATCAAAGTTTTTTTCTTCCTTTAATTATTCCAAAAAAATGATTGATGATCTCAATTTACGGTAAGATCAGGAATTCAGCTCACACTCTTTGCATGTTAAAGAACCCGAGTCAAATTTGCCTCTACTCAAATTTGACATGACTTTAATGAATAGAAGTCACTGCTTGATTTATAATGAATCTACTAGGTGTATGAAATTATAAGGATACAGTACAAAAAGTCAGCATAAAAAGCACAAAATAATTAAAGGAGCATTATACAAGTACAAATACTTAATTAATAGTCTATTTCGATATCGATTTAATCGTTATAAATTTCAGCTGGATAATACATGAGTCGCTATCGATTTATATAAATTATCAAAAGATATACTATATCTTTGATGTTAAAGTTCCTCTTCAAAAACCATTAATCCAATAACTAATCTAGGTTTCAAGTAAATCCTTAAATACAGGGGTTGAAGTAGCGGAACATTGAAGACTATGAAGAGGTTGTGGGAGCCCCACCCCCAATATTCATTTTTTGAAAATATTTAACTATATAAGTATATAATTAATACTTTATGTCGGTATCAAATTAATTGAAATTTGGATCCTTCTCTGCTTAGATTTATTCCTATGAATTTGTTTCACATATCAACTTGTGAAATAATTGAAAATATTTCTAAATTAGAAATTTATTATGGTTCCAATCTCTCTTAAGTTTGTTATATAGGCCTAAAATTGTGCATGCCCTTGCAAAATTCTTGAACAACCACATGATAACGTAATTGCATATACAAACAAATTTGTTCAAGGAAAAACTAAAGAGCACATCACCATACTTTTAATTCCATGGTATCCTCTTGTCTACCCTTTTCTAGCAAAACACAATATTATACTCCACCGTTTTCAAAAAAAGCAACATTTTAACCTTTATGCTTAAATTTTATAAAGCACAATTTAATTTAGTATTTTTTATATTTTAAATAACAACTTCTTAACTCATACATTTAATACAACTTTGACTATTAATATCTCTGATTATTTACTAATCAAACTATAAAAAAAATTATCCAATATTTAAAAATGAATAGATTATTTAAATATTGTTATTAGTTATCTGACTAATTTTATTTTTTTTGGTGCAAAAGAGGGGCAAGCCCTATCGTGACTAGATAGGTAAGTACACAAAAGGAGACTAATATCTAGATTTCAACAATTATTACTTTGGTCATCACTTTTTTTAAAATTTCCCTTACAACTGTTTCATAAATATGCCACCCTTACAACTCAGAAACCACCAACATTAAAAACTATGGTTCGAAAATCTGAGTTGTGATTGCATAAAAGTATACACATAAGATTTTCGAAAGTTATCCACAGACCACAATAATCTTGTTGTGAATCCATGCAGAAGCTATTTTTATTGCCAAAGTTACTATTATAATATTCAAAGAGGGGAACTCGTTAGGTTCACCTAAGTTTATTATGAACACAATCCAAGCAAGATGTTTTATGTAGCAACATGCATCAAAAAAATATATAAAGAAGAAAAAAGAATTATTGTTTGGTATCTTGTTAGATTCGCGTCAATCTGTATATTAGAAACATCAAAATTATTTATTAAAGTGTAACTAAAGATATTGATGATCAAGATTAAGTCTTAAACATTAGGTAAAACCAAAATAAATTCAACAGTTTGTAACGAATGGAGTATTATTATGTCATCTTCCCATGAGGACTTAAGGAGTATTAACTCCAAAAGGATCACATAATATTCATAGAGTTTTAATAAGATTAACGACATAGTATATTCATAAAAACAAAAAAGATGAATACTAGTATTAACTAACGTGATAAATCATAGAACTAACGTGATGAGCAAAAGAACAACTTACACATGCGCTTAAATTTCCCCTTTAAATCAGTCATATGTTCACTCTTAGTAACACGAAAATAGTAATCCGGATAATTAGCTTGATACACACAATTAGGTGGAGTAGCCGTGCCAATGGCCAAGATGGTGGCCGGCCCATCGGCGCGTTGCGCTTTACGGATCTCGTCGATACTCGTCATCGTCGTCGTCGCCGCACGCTACTAGCGCTAGCCACCAATATATGGTAGTTAAGGAGAAATTAAGAGGAGAAAAAAAGGACACAATAGTTTGTAGTATAACTATCTATTACTTTTCCTCAAGTGTAGGAGAAAGTGAGAGTAAACTCGTGAGTATAAATAGTATATGGGAAATGAAGGTGGTAGGTTGAATGGACGAGCAGATAGACACCACGTGGGTTGAAGAGTTAGGCTAAGTTAAGTAGTGGTAGATATTTCATTTGCTTATGTTGTAGTCGTATGATATTATGAATTATGAACCATTGTGTTTGTTTTTTGGTGTTTGAGTTGCCCATGTCATTTGTTCTTGTTGTCCTAAGTTTCAAAAGAAAAATTATGAAAAGTATATGCTAGGAGATGTGCGAAAGACGTACACTAATTTGAGACTGTGTAGTAACATCATAACGAAAAGTTTAGAAGTGGGGTTAGGCGGCTAGCTAGTTCATTAGGGATATATTTGGTGGTAGGTAGGGATGACAATGGATAGGATTTTGGAGGTCTATTTGGCCGGCTTATATCCAAAGCCTACCCATAGAAGTGGAGTATATATATGGTGGTAGCGGTAGGGATGACAATGGATAGGGTTCGGATTCCACATTTATAGGGGATAAAGAGAGTAATATCCGCATAATTGTACCTTTTAACCATATAATGGTACTAGTCTTAAAATACGGTTAATTTACCGTACGTTAAGACAAAACAATTATCTTGACGATGCCGTAATTAACGGTTATGCTTACAAATTTTCACTAATGGTTAACCAACGGTTAATCGTTTATTTTCATATACGTATATGATTTTTAAAAAAATACAAATAAACAACTCAATAGCTTACTTAATAAAGCAATTGATTATTAATTTTCACACTATTATACAACTACTCCTAACAAATTCACAATTTCTCCCTTCCTCTTTTTTCACTTTCTTCATTAGAATTCTAATATTAAACGTTGTTTTTAGTGTTCTAATAAACTTATTAATAATGATTTGGAGTCTCTATTGATTTATCGCGTGTTGGAAGTATTGAAACAATTTAACGATTTGTCGTCGGATTTGAAATTGTGAACCAAGCATCCCCATATTTTCTATCTATTCGTAACTAGAAAGTTTCTCCTGTACTTTGCTAACCGGAGCTAAAAGGTTCGTCTTATATTTGTTAATTGTTGTTCAAGCTATTTTAATTTTCTTAAAAAAATTAAATTTTATAGGTTACATGGTTAACAAATAACCGTGCGGTTGTAACACAACCAACAAGGCTCACGTGGACCTCTAATAGGTCTCCATGTGGACCCCTCTTGAAATGACACATGACATAAGAGAAAAAGGGAATCAGGGAATTAATTAAGCCTCCGTAAAGAGGAATATTCCTTGATAAATAATCAGGAGCCCAAATTCCAATGAAAGGCTGTAAATGATTGGTTAGATCCATTCAGCCAATCATTTTAAGGCATGTGTCACCTTCTGATTGCTTAGCCAATCACAGGCTCCCATTTTAAGGTGGCAACTTTCTAAAATAAGACATCATATATAGTCCTCAAAAATCAGGTAAAAGGTAGAATCTCACCTACTCCTATAAACTTACTATGCCAAAATATACTCAGAAATCTCTCATTCTTACCTTATATCTGACTTAAGCTTTGGAGAGGGATCCATCCACCAAACCTCTGGTTGGTTTCCTGTTTTGCAGGTTCGGGAACGTAGCAAAGGACATTTCTGCACAAGTCTCTACCTAGAACTCATCAACAACAAGGAAGATCTGCTTAATCGTTCTTAAGCAATCAACATTTGGCGCCGTCTATTGGGAGACACAGAGATGACTGACTTTCATTCGTCCAGCAGAGCTCGTAACCCGAGCAGGCGATTTCAAGTTGAGGATACGGTGGATGATGAGCACCCAGTCAGGGGAGAGATGGGCCTCATCTAGAGAGAGATGTTGTATTCATGGAGGGAAATATGGATTTTGCGGTGACAGCAACTCACCGGGAGAATGCCCTTAGGGTTAACGACTTTCAATTGAAGGTGACAATAGTTGTACAAGAGCAGATAAAAAGCAATATGTTGTTTTTTCAAGTGATCGACAATCCAGCGCCCAGAACCCTACTCTCCATGGATGTTCACAAGTAGACGTGGCCGGACCTAGTAGGCCTACTCGTCCACGAGCACCAGGAAGAGTTGATATAGGAAAATGTCCAGCACGAAGTGGACAACCGAGAAGTCCTTACTGGTCCGGGGAGGGGTTGGTAGGTAGTGAGTGAATAGGTTACATTACTTTTCTTCAATTAAGTGTGATCCCTACTTTCTCTCTCTAGACTCCTTGATATGTGTCCCCTATCTTCTATTCTGCTTATTAAAGAATGCAGGAATTATATAAATACCTACTTTAAGCTATTTTTTTTTGGAATCACTACCATTTAACGAAATTTTGCAAAAAACGGAATTTTACTGACTGGCATACAATTTACCTTCTTACCCCTTCATTCATCTCCGCCATTGTTACCACCTTGTAGTGTTTTCGTTGGTGGGGTTGGGTTTTTTTGGTGGTGGTAGTGGGCCTGGTGATAGCGGTGGCAAACATAATTGTCACATGTGGTAGCATTAGGTAGTGGTGGTGAAGGAAGGGCAAAATTGTAAATTAACGCTCCACTAATGGAACAAAAAATAAAAGTTTTTGCGAGATTTTGTTAAGTGGAAGTAATTCCAAAAAAAATGAGTCAACCTATGTATCTACTTCCTCCGTAGCAGAAAGAATACAACTATTGGTATTATTTGTATGGTATAAAATATTCAATTGTTGCATTCTTATTGTTACGGAGAAAGTAATATAATTTTGGCTAACCTAGGTTTTTATTTCAAAGAAAGTGCCTAAAGTGTAATATTTATTAACAAGCTTTTCAAAAAAACAAAGTTTAAAATATTTTTTTCGCAAAATAAACATTATAATAAGGTTTCTTCTAACAAATTTTCCTTTAACTCGTTAAATTTATAATTTCAGTAGAGACGATCAAGTGTAACCCGATCCACCCGGCCCGAAAGACGAGGTGATCAAAGATTCAAGAATCAAGACTCTATCAATGACAACATCTTCCCTCCATTAGCTTCTCCCTCCCTCCCTCCCTCCCTCCCTCATTTGAATTTCACCATTCTTGGTTCATCTTCATCCTGCAACTCACTCACTAATCACTACCTAGCTCAATCATAATATCCATGGCAATTGCACAACTCCTTCGCAATCTCCACACCTCTACTCACCCATCATCATCTTCTTCCTCCACTCTATCTCATCTCCTGCAACATCTCTACTTCACCACCATTAAACCCACCTCCAAAAATCCACCATTTTTCACCCCAAACCCAATCACAAGACCATTCACAACCTCTAAACCAAAACCCACTTCTCCAAAACCCAACACCAAGGTCAATTTCACCCCACCATACTCTTCCGATTCCGAAACCGAAACCGAATCAAATAACAACAACAACACTAACCTCCCACCCCCTTACGACCCTTTTAATAAAAAACCCATCTTTGAAGAACCAAAAGATTCCAAGAATTTACAAGAAGTTTTTCACAAAATGAGAAATGAGGGTTTAATGAGCAATGCAGTTAAGATGTTCGATGAAATGTCTAAAGATGGATTAACTCATGAAGCGTTGGAAATGTTTAGGGAGATTAATGAGAAGGGTAAAATGCCTGATGTGATAGCTCATACTGCTGTTATTGAAGCGTATGCGAATGCAGGGCAGTACAATGAAGCTCATAAGGTGTATTTGAGGATGTTGTTATCTGGGGTTTTGCCTAATGCTTATACTTATAGTGTTCTGATCAAGTCACTTGCTATGGGTGGGATGATTGGGGATGTTAAGAAGTATGTTTTGGAGATGTTGGGGAAAGGTATGAGGCCGAATGCCGGGACTTTTGTGGCGGTTTTCGAGGCGTTTGTGAGGGAAAGGAAGGAAGAGGAGGGGAGGGAGTTTTATAAAGAGATGAAGGAGAGAGGGTTTGTGGGGGATGAGAAGGGTGTTAGGGAGGTTCTTAAGGGGAAAAGAGGGCCTCTTGTTAGGTATGTAATGGATGTTTTTCTTTCAGAATGATTTGATTTGGATATGAAAGTTTTGATGTTTGGAATGTTGTTTGTCGCGAATTTTGTGATTCTTACATGTTTTTTTTGATGAAGACCCTATTCAGTTTAGTAAAATTAAGATGAACTGAACATGATCCGAAGAGGTGTTGTTTGCTTTCTTATTGTTGAAATGTGTTTACATTGCACATCAAGCATTCGGCTATTAAGAAAAAGTTTAGCAATTTGATGTTCTAAGCATCCTTTTATCCAAGGTTTCAATAGAGGATGTGTCGTCAATATCAATAACTTCACCATTATTTCACCAACTAAACTCCCATCATCCTCTATTGCTTGGATTTAAGGATGCAAATTTGAGAAATTTCTCATTAACATCGTCATCCAACATTACCTATGCTTCAATCCCCTCTCAATCAGAAAAATGTTATTCTTGTAGTAGGGAACTTAGAAATGCTAGATTGCTAACTCACATGGGGATATCCCAATCAAATATCCTTAATATACAGGGTACTTGCACCAGCTTCCAAACTTTTAAGCTTCATTCATGCTATGTTCACCGGGCATTGTTTTCTACTCGGCTGTCATTATAAGCCAGTCGTTCCCTTCAACATTGCTAGCAAAGTCACATCATTTCACAAAACCTTCCTCGTTTTGGTTGCCATTCTTGCTAGACTAACATCATTATTGTCTTGATCATCAACGGAGTCGTGGTCCAGGAAGTACCGAATTGTGTTGCCAGTGGAAGTCCTTACTAGTGGCGGCACAATTCTAGGATGCATGTTTACCATTTGTGCTAACATGACTTTACCAGGCCAACATACTGAATTTTGTTTGCTTGAATCATTCAAGTTGAATGATGTAATTATATATGAGTGATGTACAACCTTGACATGAGTTGGGTGTGGCCTTCTGAGAGCTCGAATATCTTTGCTGGATGAAATACTTCTTGTAAATTATAGAATAAGCTCAAAGAACTTTACCCTATTAACGTCAATTAGAGGACGAAAACAAGTTTCGGAACATGACGTAAATGAAACATGAGAAGAGAAGAACTTTGGACTGACCTCGATACTGGACCAAATTTGCAAACGGAAAGCTCCTAGACGAAAAGTGTTGGAATAACTTTCTAAGGGTGAATTTCATGGTTGGTTCCATCATCATTTGATAGTTTTTTGTCTGGAGCAGCTATTATAGACAATTGTTAAGATAGGAGTGATGTCGACTACATAAACTTGAGCTTCCCGTAGAGAATGTACGATAGAGAGAGGAGAGGGGCTGCTACGATAGTTCGGACCACTGTCTTGCTCCATAGTGTCCATTGAATGAAGACGGCACACAGCTATGATACATTACAGTGGTGAAACTGGTGATAGTGTGTGGGCGTGGCTGATGTTTAATGGTTGTGGAGGGTTGTGCTCGGTTGATACGGAGACATAAGGAGCTGCGATGTAAGTCAAGAAGAAGCAATGGATGATGGTTGCTCGCTGCCAAAACATGAGTGCTACATACTTTCCTCTTGCATGAGCTTGATGAAAGAAGCACAAGATATTGTAACTGTTTGAAAGTAAATTTTTATATCTAAGTGACGGGTTGAGATCCTCTAGACTTGAATTTTGGTAGAGTTGGTAGTGTTTACGCAATATAGTAATTACAGATGCATAAAATAATTAGTTATTAATATTATTTACTATTTTGAGTAAACTCTATACTTTAGAGTTCTTTTTCAACTCTAGAGGATCTCAAACCGTGGCAACATAGTTAATATCCCGTTTGGTTTCTTGTTAGATTATTTCAGATTGAATCACATTCTTGTCTAATCAATATTTGGTTCAGGTAATGGTTGGGTCTGATCGTTTGAGTTTCTTGTTTGATTTGGTTCTAGGGTTATCAAATTAGCTAGGTGTCGAGTCTACTATCATTTTAGTGCGGAATCGGGTTTGGATCACACTTCTTTTGGGGCGGTGATTCTCAAGTCGGGCCAAATTTAACTAATGAATCATTAGATACAAAAAATTTTAGCTAGGAAAGTCTAGCGGAGTTATATCTATTACTTCCTCCGTTTTTTATTAGTTGTGACACTTTTGTTTTCACGGACTCCTAGACAATATTTGGAGAGGAAAGAGATAGAGAGAAAAAAAGAAGTGAACCCATGTGCTAGGAGAGAGATAGAGAGAAAGATTTGGCCAAAATAAAAGTGTCACAACTAATTCCAAACTTCCTAATATGGAAAGTGTCACATTTAAAAAAAAACGGAGGAAGTATAAGATTTCAAACCACATCTTATCAATATTTATGTGATTTTATAGAGAATTTTTTTCTCCAATAATGCTTAAAGATTCTTAAATTCCCTTTATGCGTCGTTTTGAAACTTATTTATCACTTTACCATCAATGTAAGATTGAGCAAGGACAAACTTACTTGGAGTAGCAGTTTTGACAGTTAACTCGCTACTCCAAGTATAGCGAGTTTACCCTGTAGTTTTCTTTTTTTGAATTTTACAATTTGATTAAAGGCAATGCCATAAACTTGTTATTTTTCTTAGCTTTAGCACAAACTTGCTACCTAAAATAACGATTTCGACCATAAACCCCTTATTCCAAGTAGCGAGTTTACCTTGTAGTTTACTGTTCTCTTCGGCTAATTCTAGCTGAACTGAACTGAACTGAACTTATTGGAGCTGAACTGAACTGAACTGAACTTATTAGAGCTGAACTGAACTGAACTGAACTGAACTGAATTTATTAGAGCTGAACTGAACTGAACTGAACTTATTGGAGCTGAACTGAACTGAACTGAACTGAATTGTTGAATTAAATTGTAACAAATATATAAATAATAAGTAAATAATAATTATTATGAATATTCAATAATAGTAATAATAATACTGATAGTTAAACTAATAATTTAGAATAATATCAAATGAATAATAATAGTATTATTTTTAATGTTATTAAATGATATCATAAATAAATAAATAATAATAATAATGATAAATTAATTTTATAAATAATAATTACTGAAAATAATAATAATTAATAATGAGTAATTACTATTATTAGTATTAATATATTAATACTTGATGATGATGATGATGATATAATAACAATAACGTGTAAGAAGTAAATTAATATTACAATTATAATAATTAGCTCAAAACATGGGTTGATGTGTGCTTCATTCTAACCAAACCGCGATTTGTGGTGGGTTGGTCTATGATAGAGATACGCCAAACCCCACCACAAACCGCCAAAGTATATTTTATATGCAACGTAACGACAATGTTGTACCATAAATAGTACTGCAGTATTATTAGCAACTTTGTAATTTTTTTATATCTTCTAATTTTTTGTAGTTTACTTGTATAATGTAATAGTGAATATTTAGTCGGTAAAATAAAACAGCAATTGCAAATTAGAATACTCATATTGATATGAAATTTGGTTAAACCGCGCACCAACCCAAACCTTGCTCAGTCATAATAATAATAGTAATAATAATGAGTAAATATATAATAACAAAATAATATATAAAAATAATAATAATAATAACCATAATAAAAAGTAAAATAAATTAGACCAATAATAATATATTAAACAAAATGGTTAAATAATGAACGGAGCTGAACTGAACTGAACTTATTGGAGCTGAACTGAATTGAACTGAACTTATTGGAGTTGAACTGAACTGAACTGAACTTATTAGAGCTGAACTGAACTGAACTGAACTTATTGGAGCTGAACTGAACTGAACTGAACTGAACTGAACTGAACTTATTAGAGCTGAACTGAACTGAACTTATTAGAGCTGAACTGAACTGAACTGAAAATAAGCTGAACAGAGTAGGCCCTAAGTCGCTTTAGTTTACTAACTTGCTACTCCAAGTAGCTAGTTTGCTTTGTGTTTTACTACTTGGAGTAGTGAATTAGCCCTGATTTTGCAAGGGAAACGAACGCGCTACCGATCCTACATGGACGGCATAGTGGTAAATAAGTTTTAAACCGACGCATAGAGGGCATTATCTTTGAACATTATTGGAAAAAAATTCTTATATAAATTATTTATATGCAGTACAATCTAATTTTTGATCCTTTTTTTTCTTTTAGGGAGATTTTACTTAATAAGAAGGTAGTTGAATTTTAATGGTTTTATTAAAAAAAATTAATTGTAGACATGTCCAAGTGTCCATAACTATAAATCATATTGACAAAAAAGTGTTTAGTTCAACAAATATAAACATGTTCCATAATTGCTCAATTTTTTTTATGAAAATAGATTTAAATTTCGAGATCATCTCTTTCCCTGGCTAAACGCCATTATCACAATGTGAAACTCGTGTATCTTCCAAATAAATCTTGTACGTATTCTTTTTTTTTTTATTGAAACTAAAGGTATCCAACGCCAGAAACCGTGACTATTTCCTTCGCCTCGGGAGCTTCACTTAAGGGTAAAGAACTAGTCAATGATCTCTTTCTACTCCTACATATCGGGATTTGAACCTCCTACCAATTGGTTAAGGGACAAAGTGAACAACCACTACGCAAAGACCAACTTGATTAATCTTGAACATATTCATAAGTGAATCTTTTGCATATTCAGAAAGTACCAAGCAAATCTTGCATATAAGCAGTGTGTGTGTATCGTGTTTCAGATTCATGAAAGTTACGTTACAAAGATAAGGATAGTAGACTTACTGCATTTGTTTATTACCAGGAAGAAGAGGAGATTCAGCCAAGCAAATCTGCTTAAAGTGATAATGATCAACGTTTTAATAATTGAATTAGATATCCATTTAATTCAAAAGTAAATTTGATTTGCATCAAAGTCAAAAGAAGCATTTCTTTATCCATTTTATTCTTCTTTACAGATCGATGATTTTGAGCCCATCATGAGAGTAACTACTACCACTCCCTTGTATAATGCTAGATCGGGCCTATTGGTAGTTTTAGTTTTCTTTTTTTGTTTTTTGTGTTTTCGGTTTCAAAGTCGTGTAACAAATTTTTTTTGTCATGTGATATAGGTTGTATAATAAACTTAAGATTAGATACACTTAGCCGACTTAGGTTTATTCTGAAAAACTTACAGCATAAGCTACATGTTCTGATTTTCGGATGGGCTTTTAGCCGAAATTCTAATGATCTATCCTCTTTCAATTCTCTACTAGATGTGAACATACAATATTTGCAGTGTAATAGCTCACCATCTTAAGGTGCCCAACGTTGTATAGCTTTGAGAAATCATTAGAATTGATCAAGTGTAGCCTAAACATGTGATCTAGGTTCATTTGGTTCTTACACGGCCTCGAAGGTTAGTATGCAACCTTAGCCGGCATACGTTTTTTTTATGGGCTTCAAGAGGTTTGGGCATGTAAGTTTCAGAATTGTTTCACAAAAGATTTGGCTATTTACCGAGCATAAAATGTGGAGAACAATTGGTGAGGAAAAGAGGGTACAAAACATATTCATGTAAATCAGCTCCTAAGAACTCCAAGAGACTACAATCACCTGCAAAGGCTGCAATCGCCTCAATTCTTGAGTAAATTAAATACTCCCTTCATCCCACAATGTACTTCCCACTTCATTATTTTATACCTCACATATATTCAAGAAGTATGAAGAACATTGTGGGACGGAGGGAGTATCATCTACATTGATTATGGGTAATTTGGCAACTAGAGCTGATCAAAGTTGTCTCAGCTCGCTGTCGCAGCCTGTCTGAGCACCAAATTTGAGTGGGCTATCTTTGTGACATGACCGACTGAGGGATGATCCCCGGCTCGAAATGTGGATTGGCTCAATGTGTCAGGCCAATACCAGGTTAACAAACTCCCAGTCCGTCACGGCATTAGCTGATCCTTCCACACCACAGATATACCGCTTTCATGCTTTGGCTAGTCGTGCTCCTGTGTACATATCGCTAAATCCCCAGTAGAAAATCGAGTACACTGCCAAACGAGATCATTCAAACTCAAGCTTGAATGACCCCAAAGGCTTGTTTGATAGATGCAATAAATGGTGGCGATGATAATAGATATGCAGTTTTTGTGTTGAAACTATTCCATGGTAATGCCAAGGCACTCAAGCCTGTGATTTTATTCATAAAATTCTATTACCACCCATTACCACTAAGTACGTGGGAATGGAACTTGGGAAGAAAATCACATGTATGGGAACGAGTTTTCATTGCCATGGTAGTACGTACTAGTTGGCGATTTCCCTCCAAGTCGTTCCAAGTTACATGTAATGTAATACTACCACTTAAAAACGAGCCGTAAGTTCTTTACTCAATGAGACAGCACTCAGATACTAGCCTGAAATATCCTATTTACGCAAAACACACTAGCTTCTTTGATAAGTTGACAAATATCTAAAAAAAAGTTAGCATTATCCACCTACAAACATAGAAAATGACCTCCGCTTCTTTGGTAAGTTAATAGATAACCAAAGGACTGGTTGTCTATCAATCCAATCAACCTAAATCACATCATAATCAAAAACTCCAGACCATAAACCAACCAGTACTTATCCATAGTAAGTAAATACTCAAAAGAGTCCAAAGTTGTACCAAATAACAACCACTGTCAAGTCATGATCAACTTAAAAGGGTGCATGTATCCATATAAAACCAACAATCTCGTCGAAGCAAGGACATTCGCTAACTTAACTGACAAGGTTTTTCAGACGGCACTATTGGCCTTTAAGGCTGAGAAAATTCAGCAGTCAGCTTGATGAAGCTAAACTGCATCAACCGAGAGGCTACCACATATAGCAGATATTTCAGCAGCATAGGCAAAAGAACAATTATCTTTACAAAAGCGGAAAAAAAGGCGGTCTTTGTTAAGTTGATATTACAATGTTCTGGTTTTGTTGACTTACAAAAGTTTGGAGAGTAGAAGTTCAGGGGAGTGAAATAACATGGAGTTGTTCGTTTGACAAACATAATGCAACTTCTCAGAAAAAGTTCCAGTAATACTTCCCCAGATCAACCAAACCACTTCATCGACTCCCTAGGAATGAAAATACATGGGAAAAACAATTTCCTCAGGAGTATCACTTACTATGTTCAACCAAACAACCGAGACTTTTAAAGGGCAGTGCAGCAAGACACACAAATCATCAATGTACTATATTAGTCTTATCCGAAAGTTACATATATATAAAGAATAATCGGTACAAATTATAATCCTCAACCAGAAAACAAAACATAAAAAGAATAACGAACTTGTTTCCTCCCGTCCCGCCCCTTTCAACCTTTTCAGGACAACAAACATCAGACCTTGAGAGGGAGATTTTTGTTTTCCTACCACCCTTCCTCTAGAAGAAAGGGTCAAGACAGACCATACGGAGTTGAAAGAGGGAAGAGGACTTGTAGATTCAGCACAATACAGGTTTCAATAGTTTCAAGACACAGACAAGTAGAAAAGTCGAGGGAGGAAGATCAAGTGCTCAAACATAAAGTGGATGGGACCCTAAAGTGAGTCCTTTTGCATATATACTTTGTGGACATGCAACTTCTGTTTACCACTGTCAATGTATCATAGGGAAATATAAACACTCAAAAACTGAGTCAAACGTTGAAGTGAGAGATTATATTCTATAAAAGTCTAAAAAAGGTAATCTAACAAACAAAATCAATTTGCAAGTTCTGAAAGTTACACATATAAGCTGCAAATCAAACCAAATGATGGGATCCATCTAAGAATGTCAAGAAGATACACATATGTATACTGCATACACTAGGGAGGTGGAGCAACCTCGACTAGCACAAAATAATAATAGATAATACAACCCCCACGAAGCAAGTACCTGGAATCCGTAGCTCCTCTGTGTATACCATGGTTAAAACCAGTCAACCAGACCATCAGCAAAAGTCTGCAACTTGATATACCTCCATAACACTTCTGGTCCAGATAGCTGTAAATTCATATTGCAACTTTCAGCACAGCAAATGGGGAAATCCACCCTCACAATCCCCACGCCAGAAAAATTGGAAGTAGGGAACTGGCAATGATCCAGTATTTTTGGGAGGAAATAACCATATCAACCAAAAAATCCTACACCATCAATGACTGAACTACAAGCCAACAGGTCCTAAGTTCTAGCTCGCAACAGTTTGACTTTGAGCAGCTATGTTTTGAGGAGCTAAGGGCATTTCAGTAGTTTCAGATTGGGTTATAACAATCTCTTCTAAGCGCCTCCATATGGCTTCTTGTTTTTCTTTCCTCTCTTTCTCTTTTGCTTCATCTTCCTCGAACTTCCGCATGCACTCCTCGAATAGCTCGGGGTCCACATCAGAGAAAATCTTCCTCACATTCTGGGTCAAGCTCTGGACCGCCTGGTTCCAGTGCGTCCTACAATTTCGCTCTAGCGCCGGGAAAATGATGGGAAGTATAGTTTTCCGATTTTGCTTGATCAAGTTTTCTACATGATCATTACTCCATAGATATAAAGCTCGCTCTGCGACCTACCAAAATAAACACGTAATTGATTAAAAGATAGACGCAAACGGGCAAAACTAACATATGCAGCTCTGCCTACTTTCTAATATCATGACCACAACATAATGGAAACTACAAATTAGCTTAGCTTTTGCCAAATCCCTCAACCAACATCGAATACAATTTTTTAACAACAGTTATGGGGTTTTTGCTAACCAAATTTGTGGCCGTAATCAATTATTCACTTAGCCGTCAAAGTTCTGTAATAGAAATAACTCCACGAGCATATTGAAGTTTGCAATACAGATACAGAAGCCCCACTTTAGGAATAAATTTTCAGCATCGAAATGAGCAAGCAACTTTAGCAAAACCATTCACTGCAAGTAACTGCAGCTCTGAAGTACCAGACCACTCAGGATGATCTACTATCACACGGAACTCAGTTTATTAAGTAGCTTCGACAAATACCTGGGCATTGTTCAATCACAAGAGCAGAAGGGCTATATTATTGGCCATTAGTCGAGACAAAATATTGAGACAATATTTACTTGGAAATAGCTTGCCCTAATAGATTTCTTTGTTCTTCTTCAGGGGCAAAAGAACTTAAGATCAAGGAAGCACTGGAGTAGCATAACCAATCTTATGATTGGACACTTTGATCAATGTGCCACATCCACATAAGACTCATCGATGCAGAACACCTAAAGAACAATAGATAGATAATGCTCATCCTATGATTTGATTGCTTGAACAACTCTATGGAAAGAAAAGAAAACAGCTCCATATCTCTACCTCACAAGTCGCAAATCATCATCCCTGTCATAGATATTAGTAATATCACCCTACTTTGAAGTATCAGAATCATCCCCATTTTTCTTATTATAATTAGGAGGGAAGAAGCGGGGAGGTCATGTGCAAGACAAACCCTATCTTTGAAATTTATATAGAACTAATTGTACAGAACGAACGGGGTAGAAATGTACACGCCACTTGTGAACAATCATGATCCAACGCCTAAAAGGCATATGAGTGAATAACAAGATTAATATTGATAAATGGCAATACCTGAAAGTGGAAGCTGCTCAAGCATCGAGCAATACGTCGAAATAATGGCACCATACAACGCTGGAATTCAGGCAGCTGGGTTGCTTCCAAAACCTCCTCCAACTCACTGAGGAACATAACTTCCTTAGAACTGTTTGTAATTGGCCAGTACTTCAACAAGCCCCTAATTAAAGTATCTGCAAGCTTACTGTCTTTCTCCACAAACTGAGTGATGCAATAAGATAATTGTTGATGGTACATAGGTAAGCACTTTGGTTTGTGGAGGGGAATGAGAACACGAACAAGGAACAATTTGTGCTCCTCCTTTAGAGGCAAAGCAAACCCATTAATGATACTACCCAACACTTCCAAAAGCTCAGCAATCCCATTAAACTTCTCTGTTTCCATGACAAAGCGAAAAAATATGAAGTTTATTGATTTTCTAATAAACGGACGATGCACCATAAACTTTCCATAGATGCGATGAAGAATTGTTTTCAAATATTCCCTTTCTCTTGGATCTTCAGAATCAAAAAGATCCAACAGCTTGAGGATAAAACCGTGATCAATATACCTCTTGGCCAGCTTTGTATCCGTCTCAGGTGATGCTATAAACCTTAAGAAGAGCTCGTAAACAATCTGCAAGTGAGGCCATGCAAGATCCATAGAAGGCTCCTCCTCTTCCATATCATAACCCTCCAAAGTCTTATTATCACGAGGCTGAGCAGCAGGTGCTCTGAACAAGTTTGTGGACACCATCTTAATAAGTTCTTGCATGGCATTTTCCGAAAATTTACCATTAGCGGAGCTGACATAATCCACAAGCTCAAGCAATGTCTGTCTCTTTATCTCCTTTTCTTTCAGGTTCTTTGTGGGGTCAGTGAAATCAAAAACATGACAGCATAAGTGAAGCTTCTTTATAAACAAGTTCTGCTTCTCAGAGCTTGGGACATCCCTAAAACTAGGCAATGCCTCAAACGGATTGGTGACGAAGCCGTCATTTGCATTTGAATCCTCTGCCTGGGCTAATTTATTCCCATGACCCAAACCCGGATTCGAAGACGGATGACCACCTTGGTGAGGCACATCTTTCCCGTTTCCTGATTTATGGCCAGCTGAATCACCATTCTTAGTACCAGCTAAAACATTTGAAGAGAGAGAATCTCGGGCATCAGCCGACTTAGATGGCTTCTTTGGAAGCCTACCCAAAATCTGTTTTATCATATCTTATACAGTTGAAAATAAGTACACTGTATAAGAGTAATCCTCTTCAACCTAAAGGGTACTCAAAATGAACCTCCTCCAAAGAACAGAATTAGATATCACCAGCAACACCAAATCAACAACGTTTACTTATTCAATCAAATAAGAAAAGCCCAATTCCAGAAATTCTCATCTGTACAGGATTTGAATGAGCTTCCTTTCCACTGAAGAACAGAAACACATCCACTCTTTACAATGACCTTTTTGATGAAAATCAATAAAAATTCCCAAATTAGACCCCACAAAAACCCAACAAAAATTAACAATACAGAAACCTGGATCAGAAAAAAAAAAAATGTAAATACAATACAAGCTAGATCAAAATAAAACAAATATACTCAATGACCTACAATAGCAACATTACAACTATTCCCTTCGCCTAAGGCGCTCCACTTAAGGGTAAACGACTAGCCAAAGATCTCTTTCCATTGTCAAAGGTCGGATTCAAGACCTCCAACCGATTGGTCAAGGGACAAAGTGAGCGACCACTATGTCAAAACCAACTTGGTTATACCTGATTTATAGTTCATTCTTTTGTCAACCTCTAAATAAGAATATTACAAAAATTACAATCTTTTGACTTCTAAATTAAACCCCAAAAACAAAATAAAAAATCCACCTTCCAACAAAGAGGGAACAATCCAATCCATACCTAACAAGAACCCTAAAAACAGACCCAAAAAAGTGATCTTTCACCAAAAACAACAAAATGGGTAATAACAATTTTTTAAAAAAAATTACCTCTTTAACAGCCCAAATTAGAAGTTAAAAACACCAAATTGAAAGGGTCAGCTCAGATGATGATGAAGTAACTGATAAGATCTGGGTATGATCTGAAACATTAAAACAACAAATTTGTCAGAAAAATCAGAAAAATTAAAGAATTTCCGAGAAAGAACAAATTAGTATAATTTGAGATAGAACAATGGAAAATGGAAATTTAATGGGTAAAAAGAATGGATTTTTATAACAACTTACATGAGTTAAACAAGAAGTAAACTGATCTAGGAGAATAAAAGTTGGTTGATTTTCAATTTTGTGAAATTGGGTGTTTTTTCTTTTTTTTTTTTTTTTTTGCAGAGAAGAGAGAGAAAGAGAAAGACAGAAAAATGGTGAGCAGAGCAAGCCCCTCAAATGATATGGACTCGCTTGTGGATTAAAGCATTACTCTAATCCAAAGTTTGAAATCCTCCCTTTCTTTCTCCTTTTATCTCTTCTCTATTTTCTTAAAGTGGGCAAAATAGTGAGAGATGCTAAATATTCCTTCCTCTCAAAAAGTAAATTGTCGGGTCGTGTTTATTTTGTGCTCGTGTTAAAAAAAATGGGTCGGAAGTCCTGATAGTAGCCAGATTCATTTAACTAAATGTGTCGGAGAACTTTGACACTAATTTGAGGTTGTATGATTTGGAAAATTATGTTGATAATTAATTTTTCGGGCTTGATTTTGCTTTATCATTGTATTAATTCATCTTTAACTAATCACTAACATTTTCTCCGTAGTGGAATTCGAAGAATGAGGAATAAAATCTGTATTTGTTACCTTCATATCGTACTATAATTTTATAAGAATCTATTTTTATAAATTACATGGGATAAAACTGTGCCAGTTTCGTGTTGAAAATCTCAACACTAACCTGGTTAAACTCTTGTTGACCTGTTTAAGTAGATGTGTTAAGAATACTCAACACTAACCTACTTGTTTTGTATCCGGTTCTTGTGGTGTCGTGTGACTCTTAAAGTATGGAATAGATCTGGTGTACCATAATATTATTTGCGTTGAGTTTCTTGTTTAAGGGATAGATGTTAGCGGGTATCTGATTATATTAAATGATTTGACTAACAATTTATCTTAGCTATTATGATTATTAACTAATTAAATTAAAGTATTTGGTAAACTAATAGATGCCTCTCTGTTTTCTTTTGTTTGTCCTACTTTGACCAACAAGCTCCACATAATTGGTCAAAGTAGGGCAAACAAAAAGAAACGGAGGGAGTAGTTGATAATAGTATTTGATTTTTTAAACTAATAATATGAGTTCATGAGTTGATTTCACATTTTTAATTTAAAAGTGCTCTTATTCAAAGTCTTTTTTCAAAATTGATGTATTCTCCTCAATTCACTAATCAAATATGCTAGTTATCAGATAATAAAATTAGTTTTTAGATGGATAAACTTTTTATCTGCTATTAATTCGCTAAAAACTAATTAAGAAGCTGACCTATCAGGATTCTAGAAAAAAAATTGGATAACTTGAAGGAGAAAAGGGGACAATATAAGCAGCAAAAGGGGTAAATTTTGAATACAAAAATATACTTATACCATTCTTTTTATATTGCTATATTTACCACTCTTTTAGAAGTCTCAATTCAATTGCAATACTTCTCTATTTGGTAACTAAAGAAGCCTAGACAGACTAAATTGCCTTAGAGATAAACATTTCTCTCTCATCTAAAACTTAGCATGTGCACTTTGTCCAACTTCACTACTATTTCACTTTATTAGAAAGTGTATTCAATCTTTGCGTTGCAAAAGAAAAAGAACGAAGAAAGTATATACTTTCGCAACAAAAAGGATAACTTCAATATGAAAATTTTCAATTTTATGATTATAGAGAGTAACTCTAGAATTGGTGCACCCTGAAAACTGTTTGGATAAGAGGAAATGCAGAGAAAGGGAGGGGAATAAGTTATCTTATTAGATAAGAGGTTGGAGGATGGGAGGGAGAGGGAGGGATCTACTTTCCTTCCCTCTTTAGAAACACCATCTCTTTAAAATTGGAAAGATTTGGATGGAAAATGAAGCTCCATCTCCCCCCCCTTTCTTTCCCCTTCCCTTCCTCCTATTTCCTTACCCTTTCCTTTCCCTTCTATTTAGTTATCCAAACAAGCTCTAAGTCCTTAATGACACACGTAAAACATTTGTTCATAATTATACCAACAATTGCTTTATAATATAAAAAAATTAAGATTTTATGATATATAGAGTATGTTTTCAAATGATATTCTTATATCCCATATTTATATAAAACACTTGTCAAGATTTGGCATGGTGGCAAAATATTAAATACCATGACTATTATCAGGGAGTCTTTTGGGGTGAGACTTCTCATATTATTTCCTCTCACTTCCGATGAGTTTGATCTGTAAAGCTACAAAAACATGATTATCGACTAAAATCAAACTATGGTAGGAAATAAAGACTTTTGGAGCTATTTTGGAATGAATATAGTTGTATCGAGAATTATAGAAAAGAACTCCGATGAAACCCCGATGATAGGTTCAAAAAATTGTTGAGATAGTAGGTTCAAAAATTGTTGAGATAGTTGTTTTCAAGGTAATAATATACACATCTTTGAAAGTATTTCAAAATAAAACGGAAACATACTAAACAAGCTATGGGAGAAATTATAACCTAATGTAGAGAGTCACGACAATATGAAAGTCTTTGTATGTTGCCAAGACCCAAAAAAATTTTATGTTATGCCGCAAGGGGGTTTTAGAAAAATCTTGAAAGCATGTACAACAATAGCATATACACTAGTAAGAATGTACGTATGGTGGAAAATGAAGGTCTTTAGAGTTATTTTGAAATGTATAGCAAAGTGTTGAAGACATTTTAAGTCAATATAGAGAGTCTTAATTACCCAAGAATCATCCCAGGATATCCAAGGCCTTAATATGCTCCTCAGCAAAAAAACGTCGTCGAGTATCTTCGAAATTCAGAAAGAAAATCTCGTGCGATATATCCTAGGGTTAGAGGAAACCATTTGAATAAAGCATATGAATGATTTAGAACGAGCATATGGTTGAAAAAGGAGGCATTTGAAGTTATTTCAGGTTAGAGTATAAATAAATAAAATACGTTATAAAAGAACCGCCCAAGAGACACCCAAGGCATACTAAGGTCTTAAAAAAGGTATCTAATTGATAACGTTGCGGGACTTGAAAAGCTTCCTCATATACTCGATTTTTGAAGGCTATAATACATTTATGGGGAGAATTTCATGTCTCGGAAATAAAACCCATGCATTGGATCCTAGGGTGATAAGAAACTATTTGAAATCATATACATGCCTAAAAACAAGTATGTGACGAGAATTGCAGCCTTTTGGAGTAATTTCGATTACAAGTTAAAATACTTCATCTAGCAAGTGGTGGAAGACAACTTCCATCAGCTAGGGTCTCAATCACTCGAGAGTCATATCTCTAAACCATGAAAAGGTCCCTGATATATGTAGACAGGGTCTCAATGAGCGACATATCTCAAGACCACAAAAGGTCCGTCGTAAAAAAAGTTCTCGAATCAAGTAAAAACTCGAAAAATGAGATAGCCCATTAATACTCTTTTTTTAAGAGATACTATTTTTTTTATCTGCTCTAATTTTCTCTTCGGTTGTTTGGATATAATTCCATATTTTTAGTAGTTTTTTGGCCTTTATGTGGCTCCCTTACCTTTATGTAATTTTTTCCCCCTAACTAGTTCATAGGGAATCACTTGGTTATGTATTACAAACTTTTGTTCCCTCCTCATTTTACCCTTCTTACTTTACACAATTACTCAAACTTCGGTGCAAAATAGGGGTGGAAGTGTGGAAATAATAAAAAAGGAAAAGTATGTATCAAACTTAGCCCCATGTTCTTTCGGATAAAATGAGTGTAAATTAATTTTAGTTTATTTTAGTTTAGCTCTATTAAGTTCAGTTCAAATCAACTCGGTTAGGTTCAGGTCGTGTAAGTCAAGGATTTTAATTCTTTTCACTTCAGCTCAAGATCGATTGAGTCAGAGATTTCGTTTCAGTTGAGCTTCAGTTTTAGTTCAATTTATTTCAGTTCTATCCAGTTCACCTACATTCACTTCAAAAGAATAGGGCCTTATGATGTATGTTCGGTTTTTAGATGTTTTAATGGACTTAATAAAAACTTTAATCGCAATGTTTAGAAAATAGTTATTGACAAAAAATTATAAATTAATAAATAGAGGAAGTACTATTTTATATTCGCTCGTCTTATATTATTTGCTACATATTGACTTTGAGTGCTATTTAACTTTGACTGTCTTTGATATTATATCTCTATTATATAAGGGAAGAAGAGGTGAACACCAAAAAAGGGAAAAGAAAAAAAAAATCCTGACTGCTTTACTAGTTCTAATTAGCCGTATTACGAATTACTACATCTGTAACATATTATTTGCAACGATTAGACATTTTCTACTCACTCTTTATACTCTTTGGCACGCTTCGCGTGCACTTGGCACTCGTACATAATAATGAAAGACCTACTTATATGAGCTCTTGTTTGATTTAGCTTAATGTATATTTTCCAAATATATAATTTTAATAACTTTTTTTCTATAAATAATTTGATATATTTATTTTTGAAGTTATATTTCAAAAACTGTGAGAAAGCTAATATAACAAACCAAATGAGGCGTAGAGGATATGAGTCCATTCTTCTCAACTTATCTCTTATCAGTCCTTAGTAGAACTTATCCGACCTTATCAAATGATATCTTATCCGACTTTATTAGCTCTTAATGGACCTCCTTAGACATTATTACTCAAAATAAGTTGAAAAGAACAAACCTTATGTTATACGAGATCAAACACTAGACCTTAGGTGAATCCGTGAATAGCCGTCATACTCATAAACAAGAAAGGTACAGTAACATCCAATAATCGGAAGTTTGAAAAGAAGGTACATAACATAACATAACATCTGCTTAACCAGCTTTTTTCCTAGGAATTTTGGGTCCATCACAATTATAGGACCTGCTATCCTTTCAGGCTAGCCTACTCCAATTTGTAATTAGTATGTCTGATAAAAAGTAGTACACCTTAAAATTAGCTCTTCTGGAAAGCAATATTGACAGTAAAGTAATTTTAATTAAGGAATGTTTGGTTAATTTGAATATCAAACAAACCCACCTACCTTTCAAAGCAGCCACTAATTATATAAAACCAAACCAGGAATATCACAACTGTACAAAGTTCCAACTGCTGCAAATTGCAGAAAACTCTAACCTTATGCATTTCCTTAATCTTTTGAATTAATATATCTACCCATACTTTTAAGCCCTAAGTAAATCTAAACTACATAGTTTTAGAAATTTAAACATAAGCTACAAACATCAGCTAACGTGCGTTTTTTTTTTCTCCGACTTTTGGCCAGGAAGGAAGGAGTGTAGTGACAAATTAAATCAATGAACACACAAGAAACTCCGCCTCCGGAACTATGTTATCATCATCAGTTAATGAAATTCGCAGTCCAAAAAAATCCGGGTCGACCAACCCAATGGAAAAGAGCGATCTTTTGCTCAAAGACCGGATGAGGTACGAGCTGGTAAAATGAGGGGGACAAGCACGGGTTCAGTTGTTTTTGCTTGTTCAGCAGCAATTTCTTCCAACCTTTTCCAAGTTGCTTCACGTTTTGCTCTTACTTCCTCTTCCTTAGATTCATCTTCCTGGAACTTGAGCGAACACTCCTCGAAAAGCTCGGGATCAAGGTCGGAAAAAATCTTACGCACGTTGAGAGTCAAGCTGTGAACGGCTTGGTTCCAATGATTTCTTGCATTCTTCTCCAGTGCAGGGAAGACAATAGGCAGAATAACTTTGCAGTTTTGTTTGATCAAGTTTTCAATGTGATCGTTGTTCCAAAGGAACAAAGACCTCTCTGCAACCTATAGATCAAATACAGAAACAATAAGGGATCAAAGGATTATCCTCATGAAATGCAGAAAGTCAAATTTTTACAATTCTATGATCTACATTTAGATTTTGAGGAAAACAACGATACTTCCGTTTAAGCTACCCATAGCAAAAACATGGCATGGGTTGGATTAGTTACTAATTTTCTTATGATAAGACACTTCATGTTCTCCAGAAAGTAGACAAGAAAATAGGGATTCAGAGAAACTGGGAGGTGCGCTCCTCTTCCTTTAGCTGAACTAATCCAAACTGAACCTATTAACTTATGTTTCTAACTTATCGGAACTTATCTAAAATTGTTTGAACTTATTTTTCCTGAATCTTGTTTTCAACGGTGAAGCAACCCACCCTAAGACATGCCAAAGAGCTCCATCATCAAGCACAACGAAGAGATAATCCTTTAATCTCAGTCCTGACAAGCAAAACTGCTTTAAAACAGATGATGATCATGACACTTATGCTTCATTGTTTAATAAGAAGCACCTCTCAATTCAAACCGAAGTTCGGGTACGTGTAGCAGACTCGAGTAATTGTCCAACTCGTCTGTTATATAAAATAAATCCATGAAATTACCCCAGTTTTAAGTATTGAAAAGTACATACTCATGTCCAAGTGTCCACAACCCAGCACAGGTAATGAAGTGTCTGAAATTCACTCCAAAGACCAGAGACTCAGAGAGTGACACAGCTAGTCATCACAAGAACTTATAGTAAGTCGTATGTATGAAGTGAGGCAAAAGAAGGCTTTTCAGATTCAAATTACACTTCCATCCCAAGCCCCTCCCAAAACCAAGTATGTTTGCAGACATACATTTTGAAGGATCTCTTCAGGAAGCAGTATATCTTAAATCCCACCTCCCAAAAATTACACACTATAAGGCACTAAGATAATGGTATAATGCAGAATGACTTGTCAAACAGGACGACAAGAAAGTTCTAAATTAACAATTGCAAACACAACTGTAAAAAACTAAAGTGGAGGTTGAAAGCTATGCAAAACACAGAGACGAAAGGTTTTCCCCATAAAATTGTCGCCATAAAAAGGCGAAAACCTGACATTACCTGGTGAAGATCAAGAACTAGGAGCAAAGCTCACAGTTCACTCAAAAAAGAAATCAAAGGTCATAGTCATACATGCTTTCCCCATAAGAAAACTTCGCAAAACAAAATAATTCCTACAATCAATCATACTGAACATCTTTCGGTCTCCATGATCACCACTAAAAAACAATTTGAAGTATCTCAGTGATAGAACTTTGTCTATCCATTGAGTAACCTACCCACTAGAGATAGAGATAGACATAAATGATGATGAGATCCAACTTAGCTTCCTTTTTTCACACTATATTTATAAGAGATGGTTTCCTCCTGAAACTAGCTAATATCCCTGAACCCTGGGTTTATTAATTTCTCTAGGTCCTTTATTACGATCCGAGGGGGTTACATGCGTACAAAAGAGAAGATGAAAATTGCCTAACAAAAAAAAGTATCACTTCTTGATTCTAAAAGGATCCACGTACACCGCCCTCTTCTCCCTCATCTATGTGTTTACAGTATTGATTTAGATATAGACCTTAGGGCTTTCCTCACAGTGTATATAACTCCAACCTAACGGTATGAACCTCCAAGTTTGGCTATGCTCAAAAGAGTGTTCTATACATATGACCAGCAACGAGAAAAATAAATGCAATAGCCAAATGATGATGAACTTTTAACTACTAGTTGTTGAGATTTGGGATCGAGTAACCCATGCAGAGACCAAGAGGCCTATGATGTCAGCCCATGTTCCTCAGATAGTAGAGACTCAAGTAGTAAGTTAACACCTGAGAGTTGGGCAGCAATGACTATCTGTTCCCGTCGGTGCTTGGACTTTACTTGTTTACATCTAAAAAAGAAGATAAGGGTACAAAGGAACAAAAGAGAAAGCAGGCCGCCTTTGCATCTTGAAGAAGAAATGTCACCTCAACTTCAGATATCCTCAAAACTAATTATCGTTCATGGCTTTATCCACAAAAACTCCAAAAAGGGCTGGTCAACATGAGGCCCTTAGCTCTGTTTGACATAACAGCGTAATGCAAGAGACTTCAAGCTCCTGAGAGAATTCATTAGTCTTTTTCTAAAAGGTAAGCTACTTGAAAAAAAAAGGAACTAGTTACAACACTCAAGTTTAGCCTCTGTTCATCCTCCTTCAAGCCATTAACACATCAGCTACACCGGATAAACAGACACACATTCTGAAATCAAAGTAAAACACCAAAAGGAAGAATAAACCTAAAGACAATGCATATGGATAATTACCAAACAACCCTATTGACCCTTGCAAAACCTGATTGTCAGAGAAAAGATATGATACATAATTACTTCTCTCCAGTATATCCTAGGTATGAATTGGTTCTATAAATAAAGGCAGTGGTCCCTGCTCCTTCACACAACACTAGCGTCAAATGCACGCATAGCGTGAGAAAGCGGTTTAGATTTAATTCGTGAAACGGTTAATTGTGAGTTAGTAAAGCAATTAGGATTTTTTTCCATTTCTCGTGCCCACCCACTCTTCCCTTATTTGATAGAGATAGTATTGGAATTCAAAATCATGAACAAGACCAAAACCTGAATCATCCCCAGGAACAGGTTTTTGGCATAGCATTGGATCTCTAAACAGCATTAGGTGGGAAGTGAGGACTTCCTGCTCCTTCACACAAGTTAGACACAGAAATTTTGAGCATGAAGAAGCCTAATACCTAGATCATCCCTAGGCACATGTTACAAAAGGCAAGCTTTGGGCATAGCATTGAATCTCAAAGCAGTGCAGCTTCATAATTCACATAAGATCATATTAAAATCTGAACATGAAGAAGCCCAAAACCTCAATCATTTTTAAAATATCAAGATTATATAAACAGAGGACTAGTCGACTAGGAATGAAATGATTATGATGCTTTATTTTTTACTTGAATCAAGTCACAGGAAAAGAATTAAGGACAAGAATAACAGGCTAGAGGAGGGAAGTACTCTTCAAACTAAGACATTGCAAATTTGTGAGTAATACATCTGTTTCAAAGTAAGAACCCTTTCCCCACCCTTCAATTCCATCTTATCACAACCAATATTACACTACCGAAGCAATATTTTCTAAAGGCCAAAAAGTTCTGTAAAATGTTTTCCTCATAGTTGCAAAGCATGTGTAACAATTGAGTACGCACATACAGAGAATGTGCATCAAATGAAGACTTATATTTTTATCCTCTTCCCAATCCTAAGGAAACTAAGGTATAACAAGAGTAATAGTGTGCCCATCAGTAGGTCAAAAGTCTAGCTCCTTCCAATTCCATAGCTTTCATCTTTTTGCCTACATGCTTTAATAGTTTTAAAGCATCCAAAAACTTCACACAACTTTTAGAGCAATAAGATGCCCAATAGTAATACTTTCTCTTTGGCCTAGATAATTCTATTACACCGTTTCCACAAAATTCGAAACTCTTAGTAAAGGTATGCTGCACACAGACAATTCTATTTTTCTAGGCACCAAAGAAAAGGAATCACAAGCTGCGCACACATATAGATCTTAAATTACTTAACGATGTATGCGGTACTGCTAAGGAATCACTTAAGGAAATGACAATCATACGGAACATGTTCTTACGATGCAATAAAGCAAACATCAAAGGTTTAAATCACTCCTCAACCACGAAAAAAAAACACCAATTGCCAGTGATTCATCCAAAAACTTTTCAGCTTAGCAGCAAATCTTTTGAAAGCAACTACATGTGAGGAAAGCATTCCTCCAGACAGTAAGGAGTGAACAATTATTAGTCAAATATATTGGCAAGCAAAAACATCCCCGGACTGTTCCTCCTAACTCATGTCAAGTCCTGGAAATTCTAAACAGACTACCCTGAGGCAGAATTTTGACGCTTGACCAGTATACAATGATTAATACAGGTCAATATTCATAAGGTCATTGTCCTGAGGTTATGCTACTTATCTAAGCCACAAGAATATGAGCGGTGAAGTGTGAAGTAAATTCTACAAAAAAAAAAATCAATAATGAAGTCTCATTCCCATATGGGACCTACAATCATAAGCTACCTGAGGAAGACTTGATTTGTTCCTACGCATCAAGCTTAATAGTCACATGGTTTTATAGGTAGAATACTTGATCTACCACAAGTCGAGAGCGAAATCAACCAGTCACACTAGCAAGCAGTTTATAGGAGAAATTCCATGGCTTCTCTAAGAAAATCTGATTACACCAACTACCATATAATACACTTTGACAGTACCGAAATTAGCATAAAACTATCTCGAAGCAAAAATATATCTAGAAGTCTGAGAACTTAGAAGCACAAATCAAGAAGATCGACTCATACTCAAGTAACCTCCAACGAAGCCTTCAATGAAGTTTCACAATATGAATCTCTAAAAAACTACATTTCCCCCAATGCCCCCTAAAGATTTTATGCAACCTTGCCCCTAAAATAATAGACGCAACCCATATCACCTTATTTTTCATCATAACTATTTTTTGGAAAGAAGAACCTAATTGAGATCCTTCATATTATCGAAAATGGGTATAAGAAACTTAGTGATTAGTAAGACAAGAAATGAACAGGAATATAATTTGTGTTTTCATTTTTAAATGCATTTCTGTCACTCTTACAAAAATTATATTTCCATTCTACAAAGTATAAACTACTTCCACTTTTAATGTCAATCAAATAATAGGATATGCCGCCTGTGGTATTAAAATAGGCTACAAACATAGAGTCTGGTATATGAAATTACCCAAGCTAACCGAGTGTAAACAAAAAAAGTAAAGATAAAGATACAAAAATATATAAACCAAATCGATTTTAACCAAATATTGTTCCAACGCCACTATGAGAAGCTCCAACTAGTGATCCAGAGGGGGAGGAGAGTTCTATCTCACAGCCGCACCCTTATGATTAAACCCTTAATTTACAAAGGCTGACACATATTTTTGGGATAATAACTAATTAAACTTTATGGATCAGAACCAATTTATTGGCACACAGGACTTTATGACACAACAAGGCAAAAGTGAAAAAAGGCCTATGATCACATTTAGTAAAACAGTGGTTGAGCCAAAAGAAAACACGGGAGAAAAATCAGACTTAATACCTGGAAATGCGAACTGTTCAAGCAACGGGCTATTTGACGAAACAAAGGCACTACACATCTCTGGAATTCTGCTGGTTGTGTTGCTTCTAAAACTTCTTCCAACTCACTCAAGAACATCACTTCTTTAGAACTATTGGTGATTGGCCAATACTTTAATAGACCTCTAATTACAGAATCAGCAAGCTTGCAGTCTTTCTCAACAAACTGCGTAATGCAGTAAGATAATTGTTGGTGATACATAGGCAAGCATCTTGGTTTATGCAAAGGTATGAGTGCTCTAACAAGAAAGAGCTTGTGCTCCTCTTTCAGCGGCAGAGCAAATCCATTAATGATGCTGCCAAGTATCTCAAGAAGTTCAGCAATCCCATTGTGTTTCTCGGTCTCAAACATAAACCGATAAAATATGTTGTTAATTGCCTTCCTGATATACGGGCGGTGCACCATAAACTTCCCATATATACGATGAAGAATTGTCTTCAGATATTCTCTTTCCCGAGGATCTTCAGAATCAAAAAGGTCTAACAACTTCAACACAAAGGAATGATCAACATACCTCTTGGCTAATTTAGCATCAGTTTCCGGAGATGCCACAAATCTCAACAAGAACTCATACACTATCTGCAAATGAGGCCATGAGGCATCCATTAAAGGCTCCTCATCTTCAACATCAAAAGCCTCTATAACTTTGTTCTCTCTCGGCTGAGCAGCAAGAGACCTAAACAAGTTCACAGAGACCATCTTTATAATTTCCTGCATTACATTTTCTGAAAACTTCCCATTTGCCGAAGAAATATAATCAACCAGTTCCAACAATGTCTGTCTCTTTACCTCCTTTTCTCTCAGATTCTTTGTTGGATCATGGAAATCAAACAAAACACAGCACATATGCAGCTTTCTTACAAACAAGCTCTGCTTCTCCGAACTCGGAACATCCCTAAAACTTGGCAATGCTTCATAAGAAGACAACATAACACCATTCATCATTGAATCAACAGTTCTAGATACTTTCTTTCCTTGGTTCTGCCCTGCACTTGTAGCACCATTAGCACCCAGATTGTGCTGATTACTAGACTTATTAGTCCCTACATCACTCTTCCTGACACTACTAGATGCATTTGAACCAGCACCAGAAACACTTTTATGTTCTCGATTTTCGGACGATTTTGACGATTTCCGAGGAATCTTACTAAGTATTTGCTTAAACATTGCTTCCCCAGACACAATATAGTACAACTCCACCAACTTATACAACTACCAAATTCCACCAAAGACAATCACAATCACAAAAGTAGCACAAAAATAACTATACAGTCTTTTCTCCAACTAAGAAGCAAATTTGCTCATAAAAATCAGTTAATCAAACAAACCCAGATGATTATTTCCACATCCAAAACAAAAACACCATTATATTTAGCAAATTAGCACCAAATTATGATACTGACCCAGATGCCAATCCAAGCTCAAATAGCACCAAACAACATGCAAAATCTCTTCTTTTAGCAGTATAATTACACCAAATTAAAAAGGGAGCAACAGATAACTCACCTTCACAACTTGTTACCAAAAACCCATCTTAGAAAAACACAGAAAACTCATCATCAACATCACAATCAACAAAACCCTAGTGAGCTTCTTCTCTTGAACTTGCTTTTTTCTGAATTTTGTGCAGCAAAAAAAAAAATATGCCCTTAAAATCCTTCACTTTTTTTGGGTTTCACAAGAACAAAGAGCAGCAAAGATTGAATCTTTTGGGGACCTAATTCAAAAAAACAAAAAAGAAAAAGAAACCCAGGACGTGTAAATCCACTATGAATGAGCGATGAGAAAATGACACTGTCTAAATTTTTTTTTTAAAATTTAAAATATAAGGGTTACTTTTTCCACTATTTCCCTGTTCTTCTTGTTAAAACTTAAAATAAATTAAAAGAGTTAATATTTTTGGAACAAAAAATATTATATTATGGTCTGGTTATGGTACAAGAGTACTTCAATGATAAAATAAAGAAAAGGTGAAATTTTTCAGCAAAACAAAATGACCCAATTGGCACATGCTTGTGTAATATGTAGGCCGAGTTCCAATAAAGGAGTATAAATAATTGACAAAGGAAGAAAAAATAAAGTACCCACAAAAGAATAAGAAAGACCCAGTTGAAAATTCAAATCAAATTAAAAGATGGTTGTTTTTCTAATTTGGATCAATAGATTTGATCTCTAATTTATGAGGAAAAAAAGAGTGATTTAAAATACAAATATAAACTGACTGCTTCAAAAGTATTATAATTATGCCTTTAGGTAGAATACAAAATAAATCGCATTAGCTTACTCTAGAAAAGGTAGAATACAAAATAACTTAATTTTCAAAAAAAATTGAAAAAAAAGACAAATATGTGTTGACTTTACTCTAAAACCCCAAAACCACCGATAATTGCCTATTTGCGTTCGGAAGCATAAGTTTTTATATGCTTTCGCATGTATTACGTGCGTATAGTGGAGATGCAAGAATGTTGAACAAAATATAAGCCTGATCCCCAGGAGGCAAGAGCTTGGTTTTATGCATTTGTTTGTAGGTAGTATCTTGTTCTTATATACATTTGTTTGTTGAAATATACAATAGAATATATATGGTTTGATGTTGTCTACCCTTGGAAAATTGACAACATCCAATAAATTTGGGTTGACATTTTCCAATCATGGTGGATGACTGAGTTTACACGGGGCGAATACGGTCAATAAAAGTGGAAAATATTTGCCACAGTCAACTAGGAATAGGCAACTTCTCCAAACACTTGTAAGCTAAAATTATGATTAATATTAAGACATGAGATAAATGGTGCACAATTTTTTTTGGGTGTGAAACACTATTAAATAATGTTTGAACTCAGTAAGTTTTATCGTATGGTTAAAACAAACAAACAAAAAAATCAAAAACTAAATGACCTCTTTTAAAAAACAAGGTGGCTCCTAGACTCCTAGCTAATGTTAAAATCATCCCTTTTCCAACATAAAAGTACCCCTATTAATCTATTATACAACAAAAAAAATATTAGGCCCGTGTGATCCCAAATTTTTTGTGCATTACAATTTAGTATTAGTTAAAGATAACTAACATCAATTAGTGTCAAAAAAATGTCATTCAGAGTCTTTATAATACGAATTTTTAAAGTTATAACTCAACTTTTGGCGTTCATTATTCATATACCACCATCACTTTGATGGAAGAGGCAATAGTAGTATTGGTAGAGAGATGGTTGAAGCTCGTTTTTCCATACTTGAGGTTGCAAGTTTGAATCTTTCCATTAATAATTTTTTTGTATATATAAGGATGAAGTGGATAAAATGCTATTGAAAGAGGGATAGTGGACGGATTACATCCTTTGCCTACACTTTTAAATATATACTCATCCGTTCTATTATAATTGCAACATTATGAGAAACAGTTCAAAAGCCAAACAAAGCATTTCGAAAGCCAATGCAAGGATCAAGACTTCATAAATTAAGAATTGACCATCGACTTCAAAAATTCAAAAAGTACGTCAAGTGTATTTCATTCAGGGAATCAAACAGATATACTCAAGGGAGGAGGAAGCATCCACTGAGGTCCCGAACCCAATTGGATTGACAATTTTACCAATAAAAGCTTAATAAAAATTAAATATTTTTTTATAAGACTCGACTTGAACCTTAGTTGAAGAGGTGATTATTTATTTGACATTCTTATATAGTATTCATATCATAAATAACAACTTAATTATTTTATAAGCAGTTATGTATACCAAATAATTATTTTCTTAAAAGCAACGTCTTAAGTTAAAAATGACAAAATAATTATTCAATTCAATTAAATGTAGAGAAATAAATAATACTTAATGTACTTGGGTTTACATTCATGTTAAGCCTAACTAATTTACTCCTCTAGAGTCAATTTGTTTAAACAAAAATATTAAATAAACATAACATATTAATCAACTAATTGAAGAACCTCTTTTGAGTTGAAAATCAAGAATAATAGTCTTTCAACATCTACAAGCCTGATGTAATCTTTTAGCATTTTTTTAAAAAAATTATACTACTATTACACATTACTTTTTCAATTTACTTTCTCAATAACATCACAAATGAAAGAAATTGAAGATAAACCTAAATTTTTTAACAACCACCCCCTTCACTAAATAACAAAATAATTTTTCTAGAATTATAAAATAGTTCTTATTTCATCTATTAACCATATGACCAAAAATTATAGGTAAAAAGTATATTAAAGTCGCCTCGGGTCAAATTTACCAAAAATCATCCAATCTAATATAAATTCAATCAAGTTTAGATAAAATACATGTACTACCATGCTCGAGTTTAACTTATAATTCACATTGATTTCAACAACTTTAAAGTAATTCGGGTTACTTGAAAAAATTGTATGAAAATAATAAGATGTCTAACTGGCATTTCCCGGGTTAGAAATAAAAAGAATTACCAACCATAATAGAGAGTAGATACATTGTATACATGGATTGAATGTTAAGAATATTTTTCGTTGTAAAAAATGTTATACAATTTTTTTTTCTTGATTGAATATTCTTTAGAATTAACTACAAAGAATGAGCAACAAAACTCTACAACATTTTCTCCAACTTCAACTCACTGCAAAATGCTACACATAAATTGGAAAAACAAACTTTCAATACAAAGAGAGGAGAATCCGAGTACCCTAAACAGCTTTTTTTTTGAGGAGAACCCTAAACAGCTTGTTAACCGTTGAGGTTGATGGAGGAGAGTGTTCTCTATCTTCTGAACTTTATATTGAAAAAAAAAAAGTTGATGCATCATGAATTTGAAGAGGAAAAGCAACAACCTGAAGTAAAACAATAAAATGGCTAGCTCTTTTACAAGGGATAATCAAACAAAAGATATTGAAGATAAAGCAACACTAGAGAAGCTAATTAGTTTTGGGAAAAATTAGTTTAATTGATTAAGCTAATTAGTTTTGATTTAGCGATTTATCTTTTCATTGAATAAATTTTTTTGGCAACACTTACCCAAAGATATGAACCGTTTATTTAGTGTCAATAACTCCTAACACGACCAACACTGCTAAATATACACGCACATAAATAAATTCAACAACGTTCCCTATACTCACTTACTCACAATATATTGCATCACAGAAACACCAGTAAATTCATCACAAACCTAAAAGCAAACAACAGTTTTACATTATAGAGCATCAAAGAGAATCATGTAGACCATAAAATGGAGAGATAAATTCGGCCCAAAGGAAAACCAGTTCCTTGGACAGGAACTATCAGATTAAGCCCATGAAGTTTTTCCTAGTAGCAACTTCCTAATTTCCGAACTTTGGACATTCAAATTTAACACAAAAAAGATGAACTTAGGGTACTCGGGAACACTTGAACTTTCCTGATCATGGATTGTTATGTACAAAATAAACCTGAACTTGGAAGTTGGTAATCCATATTAGGAAACCAGGGAAAGAATGACATGCATGTAGTAGACGATTATATTACTATAAACACAAGGTAATTTTGACATGAATGATTTTTTTTCTTCTCTTAATTTGGGTACTTGTTAGTGGAAAAACCTACAAATAAAAACTCATATTGATCAAACACTTCATTATACTTCTACTAATGTAAGAGGAGCGCAATAATTCAAATCAATTACAATTGTAACTCCTACTCATAGGTTCTTCTTTAGGCAAGGATGGATGACTCGTTTGAAGCAGAAAATTCCTATTTGCAGCGAGGTACACAGCTTTTTTGTGTTGGCAAATGCAAAAGACGCTGTCCAGTCTGGTAAAAAGAAGACAACCCCAGAAATCCCAACAGTAAATGAGTTTCTCCTCAGGCTCTTGATGCCAGAAAAAAATGTGTCAAGTATATGTACCAATTCATATCTCATAGTACTTGATTAGACATGGAGAATGCAGAGCACTATACACTACCTGAAAACTATTTAGCTCAGACAAGCATCTTTAGTCTCAACACTGTCAAATGCTGAGGAATCGATTTGTGACATATATTTATCAATTCTTCCCCATCCATACTACAATACGCCCTTGGAGGTTGTCGCAGACTACATAAAACGGACACGATATTAAGTTCTTGGAAACAGTGGATAGAACGAATAAAGATCTTCGAAGCTCTTACCAGAAAAGGCTGGAAAGCGAATGTAATCTGAGTAAGATAAACTGCAACTTTAAGAGACACTTGAAAAAGCTATGCTATCTACAAATGCTTGAACTGACGGTTCTCTTCCAATGAAATTTGACAAACATTCAATTGGATCCTTTGCTCCCCCTGGAGCTAGTACCTGCAAGACAGTCAAATTTCCAAGGATGAGCACTTTGTTCTATATGGCGGACCGAAGCGCAACAAGGTCCTCAAATGCAACGTACAAGGTGTGAGGCAGAGGTGTACACCACACGACTCGACGCTGAGTTTTGCACAAATACATATGAATCAACTTACAATATATCTCCTACCAAGAGAGCACATAATAGGTACTTAATCAATTAGTTATTCCATATTGAATCGTAAAGCAAAGGAGAAAAGCAAAGGTGGATATTGGTCAACTGGTTTTCGCCTGCAACGCATCCCACGAGGCGGACAAGTCTGTGCCTTTATGTGAAGCCTTTTACACAAAGAATGAGAGCATGATCACAGCTTCACCTCCACGTCATAAGAAAAAACTAGTAGCTGACACAAATACTACAAAACAGAGGATTATCAATGGTGTCTAAGTTATCGGTCCCTTCCCCTTCTCAGTCTAAATTGCGTGCCAGATCCAAAAGGAGGTCTGTAAAACTTTTAACTAGTACGTTTTTATCTCTCCTAAATCTGTCAAGATAGAAACCAAAGAAGGGCAGGTTGCTTCAGCGATAACTAAACAAAACGCCAGGAGGACAATGTATGCAATTAACGCAGTAGCATTCACTTATGATTCATTGGAATGAAGGGTATCTGGGGTACTGCAAGGGTTGCCAGATGGCTGTTGACACAGTAAAGATTAAAAGAATTTGTGGAAAATATCAATTTTCACCTTATTGCGAAACTGCATGCCAATATGATGGTTAAGACCACCTTCACGAAACTTGGAAGCAAATATATCAGCAGCAAAAACCTGCAAATACAATAAAACTTGAGCACATGACCTTATTTGTGGCACCCAAAAGAGGTCAGATTAAGAATACAATAGAAGCAACATCCAGTTCTTCACATGGTTAACACAATGCAAATGGTGGGCACTGAAACGACTAATCACATTTTAAGAAGGAAAAACTAGACACCTTGCTCCAGATGCGACTGTAGCAACTAGCTTCATAACCAACGGCTGAATGTGGAAAACAAGAAGCGGGGTTTGTCCCTTCCAAGACTGGTAGTCCTAACATGACCTGGCAAGACAATAGCTGATCAACTAAAACTCAAACTCCAGAGTCAAACTAATGTAGTATGTCTTTTTCTTTACCTTCGGATGGAGATACTTGAACAATTCAAGGAAGTCGATGTTGTCAGTAGAATGTATTATTTGATCAAAAAGACCTAAACACATTGAACAGAGGAATATCATGTGCAATTACATGAAAAGATCATTCTATAAAGCAGGAACCAAAAGATATATGGAGGATGACAACTTTCTTAATTAGCCAAATTATACTCTCTAGAAACAACAAATGGCATCCATCTCCCACGTCCCAAGATGCAAGCCAGCACCTAATAATCCAATTCTTTAGATTCAACTCTTAAATTTTCCATAGTTTGAGAACTGAAAAATACAGTATACAGTAAAGCAATCCCGTTAATAGAAGCCGATACTCCATAACCTACACAAGCACAAAGTTGTGCAGAGGCAATCCATGACAGGAACTAAGTCATTTGATGATGCGCAAAAGATTCTAACTTGAGTATGAAAATCCCAGGGAAACCAAAGCCAACCGTAATAGCAGTCACGTCACAAAAAAGAAAAAAGAATACAAAGCCCATGTTAATCAGCTTACTTATCAGTTATCACAGTATGCCCAACTTGACCGAAAACAGGCAAAGAGTATACAATTCCCCAATAAATGTAACCAGATCACCCTATGTATTTTTGTGTACATTCATCGTAAAGCTAACATCAGTAAGACTTTTTGATCATCCAATCGAGCAGTAGTTACAACAACCACTCCTCAGGTAGATGATTTACATCCCTAAGAGGCCTACACTGGAATTTGTTTTTCACCTGATTTGAAACTACTGCACAGCACTAACCAAATGCTATACAATTGGTCTTGTATCGTTAGCAAAAAGTTTGCATACTTACTCTTCGTGTTCAGACAAAATCATCAAATAACAATACTAGGACATAGGAAGACTACTTACAGTAAAGAACTTCCTGGCTCAATTTAAGCGCAGAAAATGAATACCGCCATTTCCGCAAGCACACACAGATATCATCCTTAATTGGCCTTGTTATATCCTATGAATATGAGCACAACATCAAAATAAAAAGAACTAGACAAAACACAAAACTCCAAGAGCAAGTAGTTTGAGAAAGGGCAATTTAGAGGTCGCAATCTAATCTCAACTCAGCAAGCAAAAGAGTAAGACAATCTAGCCTCCCAAATATGGACACGAAAACAACGGCAGAATATCAAATCTAAATGGCGCCATTTATTTATTGATCTATACTGGCTCGGAAGGTGCAAATGGAAGTTATTAGTATAGAACGAGATATGAGTTACCTGGTAATAGCCAGATATCAATTTCAAGATATTGCTCTCATAGCACCTGGTCGTGAATTAGAAAACAAAATGAAGTAAGCATGGATGTTCACCCACAAGAATAGAAAGTGGGGCGCGAGGGGGGGGGGGGTCGGGGATTTACCAGTTTTCGAACACATGACCAGGAATCTCCACAAAGTCCTGATCAACACGTAAGCCAGAGAACCGAGCATGTGACGACCGATTACATAAATGATGGATCTGAAAATCAATAATAACCAATAACGCAAGGTTGTCAACTGATGAGTAATCTGCCTAATATGATTACTTCACTTAGTTGTTAGTTCAACGATTTCATCAACCAAAAAATGGCATAAGTATAACGGCACTTAGAAGTAGTTTCAATCCTCTGCTAGGGGAGAAGAGAGTGGCGTAGAATCTAACAGCTAAAGTCTAGTCATGGATCATGGATGGTTGTAAAGGCACTCCATATATACAAGACATATGATGCAACCCAATCTACTAGTTTTGGCAGCATTTTCAGGATTCAAAAGCTTTACTTTACGAAGTTCATTTGAGTGCGAGTAGGGACATCTTCTCATCCAAAGCTGTGACGAGTTCTAAGGAAAGGGCTAGTAGAAGTAAGGAAAAACAAATTTATAAGTTATTCAACTTTCTCTAAGTTAATAGTTAGTATCAATAAGCTACTACTGGTTGACATCATTGCAACTTACAAGAAGGGAACAATATAAACTACCTATCATAAATCACCTAGCCTGACTAATCAGGAATTCAGGACCTTCAAGTTAGACAAACGAAGGCCAAAAAGACAAGTGTTCATTCTCAATTATCTTGGATAAGAGAAAGATATCATTCAGAATAAAAGACGGAAATATCTATCAACGGCTCAACTGTCAAGTGGAAGAAAAACAGTCAAACAGGATGTAGCACAAACAGTCATGGACAAGAACTTTGATAGTTGACATTGACAACAAGAAACATTTGAAACTTACCACATGGCCAAATTCATGAAAAAGACTAACAACTTCAGAGAATCGCAGTAATGGAGGAGAGTTACTATCCTCTTTTGAGAACTCAGACATCAGTAGAATAACTGGAACCTGGATATAAAATGATGAAGAACTATGTATATAGTAATAAATGTTGGATTTTGATAACACATATTTTTCTAAAATATAGGTGTATCACCTGTCTAGCAGCATCCGCTGATCGTGAACCATTTTGAAGAGGCAAGACACAAGTTTGAGCATACTTTCCTTCCCTAAAGTAATCAAATTATTGTCAGCAAATTTGCTAAGAAAAATTACTGTTAAGGTTAATAGAGAGAGAACAATAATTGGACAACCTGGAGTAGAGATCAAGGTACACATAGCCCACAAGTTCACCAGAACTCAAATCAAGGACTGAAAAAACACGAACATCCTCATGCCACACCTCAGCACTGACGAGTTCTTCAAATCTTAGACCTACTTATTGAACACCATATATAAGATCTTTAAGTGTAAAACATGACATGTATACACACTGGAATACAATAAAAAAAAAAGTGCGTAAATCTTTTTAAATTATAATCATTACCAAAATGGTCTTGAAGTACTTTGAAAATCCCTTGCAAAACCAAGCCAAGAGGAAAGAACTCTCTAAGTGCTGCAAAGTCTACATGGAAATTTTGTTCTTCAAACTTCTTCACGTAGTAGAGCAGGTCGTCAACTCCAAAAGGTTCGTCCCCTTCCTCTCTCTCCTGAGTTCTCAACAAAAAATAAATGATACAAAAGAGATTTGCCAATAAATGCAACGCACTATCAGATCAGGAGTTCAGGACTAACTTTCAACTCCTTCAATATAGCAAGTTCTTTGGCAGCCAAATCAGCTAAACTCGTGGATAAGTCCTCCAAAAATTTAATAACCTGAAGACAAGAGTAGATAGCTTATCAGATAGGGCGTAGTCATTATACATGGCTACCAAACACACTATGCAGTAGTCTCTTCGTTTACAGAGGAACTACTCGCTTCTCTTTACACTAAAACTAAGAAGACCATTGAAAAGTTGTTGGAAGAAGACAAAAGAGTATATAGAGGAGAAATATAAAGTAAGGTATCTGAGAGTAGATGAGAGAATAAGTGGTGGGTTCCATTGTCCATTTTGTTTCAAAGTACACTGCGTAAATCTTATTCAAACGGTCCAAAAAGGAAAGTGAGTAATCTTTGTGAAACAAAGGGAGTAAAGAGCATAAAACCCACCAATCGATATATACTTATTACAGAGAGTAAGACAATAATTAAAACAAATTCCACAAACCTTTGATGGGGTCCTTGACATTCTAGAACTAACAGCATATTCTGCATAGTTATCATAGCCAAGTAACCTAGCAAATTTATGGCGCAACTGAACCTAACAAATTAATAAAAAAATCAGTTAGCTTGGGATACAAGTCATACAACAAACACCATGACGTGACAACAAGTTAGTGGTATTGATGATCGCTATTACCAGTTCTTATTCTCACTTACCAAATTTTCTAACACAGACACATTAATTTCTTTACATCTTTGCCCATATCCTACTGCTACCTTCTTCCGAGTAGTTCCAACCTTCACAAGTTTGGAAGAAAGAAATGACAATCTGATACTAAATATGCGCGCATTACAAATAACAATCTAATATATCTCATTAATAAACATGTGAAGCAAAACCTTCTCAAAATGAACAAACCATCTAAGTCCCATAAAATGGTTGAAACCGCACCATTGCCACGCAGACCACATACCCGCTCCAGCTGTGCCATCCCACCCCCTTTTCAATAGGTGTAGATGATGACAACAGCCCAAAAACATTACAGCTAAACCAATATACCTTTAAGCTTGTATAATTGATAAAAACCTTGTCATTATAAGTAAAAAAAATAACTTAGCACAAGAAGTACCACTCTTCCAAGTACTCGTTTTTTTATCCTATATAAACAGGCTATTAATGAGGAACGGGAACGGAAGGATCACATATGAAGCTGTGCATGATGACTAGTCATGTTCAAGTGACCAGCATGCCAATATAACCAGGTTTGCTATCAACAGATTACTTATTTAAGCTCTTAGATTTGCTTGAACATTCCGAATATTGCACACATATTAAGGACAAGAATTCTTTTCCATCATCAAAAACATTTCTCATCAATTACAAGGAATCATTATTCTAAAGAGCCATGAGATTAGAAGGAAGAACAAAGAAGCAAATTAAAATGGTTAGAGCAGAAATTCTGTCAGATAGTATCAGATTCTTAGAAGTTACTGATACTCCGACAGGCGACACATGGGTAAGAAGTAAGAATATGTTTTATAAGGTTATTTCATCGTATACAAGCATCAGTAAGGAAGCATAACAAATGAAGGCAGAAGGGGACAAGGAAGAGCCAAATAGCAGTTCCATGGAAATTTAAGTTACAGATTAATCATGAAACTTTTCAGCAAGTGATCTAAAGGGAAGCACTACACATGCACTTCAGCAAACAAAGTGGTTTCATGTAAATGTTTACAGGCATCTTATAAAGTATTGAAGAATTCCAGAGTTTTAATAATATATAGAACATCTCATATATGGTACCAGGAGGCAGGAGCTCATATTCAAAATGGTATAGGGATGTATCATGGAGGCTTGCATATAGATGCAAGCTGAGGATACAAAATTCTTTTTTTCAAGTCGACGTTAGAATTCAAAAGATTAAGATTGAGTCGTGTTGCCTTTGTACGGGTTACGGTTTGGGGTCGGCTAACATGAATCGTCATCTGAAACCATTAGAAAAGGAGATGGCATCGACAAGTGTGATAAAAAATTTTAAACACAAAGACAAACTCATCAAAGATAAATAAATAAACAATCGTCATCAGATAATGAGATCACAAACAATGTTTATTATGCATTGATTTTCCAATTATATTACCTTAAAAAATACTGAGTACTAATTTAGAAGTTGGGACTTTGGGAGAGATATTTTAGAACCCAAGGTCCTCATACTAAGGGGGTGTTTGGCAATTGGTTGGTGGCTGGTGGCTTTATATGCTGGGTGGTTTGACCTATTGTTTTAGTAGCTTATTTTACCGGCTGTATAATTATTGGCCATTAAAAAAAAGTGTTCGGTAAAAGTGATTGTTATTGCTGGTTGTTCAGTACAAAAATAGAAGCAAAAGCCAAAAGCTAACCAAAAGCCAGCCAAAAAAGCCGGTAAAATTGGCTTCTGGCTTTTGTAAAAGCCAAAAGCCAATGAAAAAGCCAGCCAAAAGTCATTTGCCAAACACCTACTAGATTATGATCAGCAATTTCATTTCTTCTACTATTAGTTGATTGCTAGATTATGAACTGATAGCAGCTTCGGGACAGGATTGAATCTGCAATTAATTTCCCTCTTTTCTCTCTCAGCACCTTCTAGGATGCCCAACAGCCCAAACAGTTCTCTATTATTCAATTCAACCAATATAATTCGCTGATATTGCCTATGGGTCAAACATATATATTACAGCACACGCGTCATGTTCGTCATCATTAAGATCAGCGTAATTCCCAAGTGCTTACTGCTCTATCTTTTCTGAACCCCTTATCATCATTTATCTTTCAGTCTACAAATAAATATAAACTTTTTAGATGAATTCTGCACAAAATTAGAAGATCTGAAAGAAAAAGAGCACAAGACCAAAAATTAGATAGAAGACAGCACAGTGAAAAACCCAATAATGTGACAAAATATGGACAAAGCTAAGCACTGCCAGAGAAAGAGACAAAAGCATACTTTACAGAGCTCCAATATTGGCAACACGTGGTTACTTTTTAAAGTAACCTTGATTTGATCGTTGTCAGCTCTATCAAAGATCTGCACAATACAAATAAAAATAAATTGGCTGACAAGGAGCGGAATTATACCAGAAAATTCACTCTATTAGCCACATCCTCTAATCTGCAAGATTTCAATAAAATGGCAACCTGACAAGGGCTATAACCATTATTTAAAGTTACTTTCTCCTCAAAGCAAACTTTAAAAAGTAATCATGTTGATTTAGAACCCATGTAATTCACTTGTTTCATTTGGAACGGAAAGAAAACAATTCTAAATATTGACAGATCTGGGAGACACGGAGAAGGAGAAAAAGAATCAAAAAGTCAAAAGCTTTTAAAAAGACACGAGTTCTTAAATAATATCCTGTAATCGAGAAACACAGGTGACAGATTCATGGACAGGCCACAGCAACACATTTAATCAGAAATTTCGGTCTTTCCTCATTAAATGAACGTGGCAATGCATAGGTTTGCTTGAATTTTAGAATTATTGACAAAAATTAACAAAAGCACATGACATTCGATGACTGACCAACAATCACACAGACTAGCCTTAATTATAACAAAGATGCAGCTTTGAGAGATAACCTGAAGGAGTTCAGAGGGCAATCCTTCGAGCTCTGATTCAGTGAAGAGAAGGAAACTAGACTCATTATTGATATTCTGAACATATTGCATACTTAAACCATCTATCTGAGCCTGCAAACGTTGAACTTCCTCTTTCTTTGTTGAAGTAAGGTTCAATCCATTTTGTTCAAAATCTCTAACCTGTCACTGGAAAAGCAACCATCAATATTCACAGACAAACAGGGATAAAAATAGATTACAATCAATTCACATCATTGCAAAATCACACACCAACATTAACATTCTGCTACCGCCTAAACGGGAAAGAAAGAAAGATAAAGATAAAGAAGAGAAAATAAAGAAGCCTATAGAAATGCCTTTAAAATACCTTACACATTGCTATTGGACGCAAAATGATTTCAAGGGAAAATTTCTTTATCGTGTCCGGTGAATCAAACATCTTCCAAAGAGAATTACTAGTCAAATCGATTTAAAGTCACTATAAAATCTTGTCAGTCTTCTTCAATTTTTTACAGCCCTTCTTGCACCTTCCTCAGTGATAACTTCATCTTTCTCATCAGATAGTTTGCCCTAACAACTTAATTAATACCTCCTCAATAGTCCCCTCCTTAGGTTCACAAACTACTCAAACTGGGGCTTAAAACAAAAACTATAAACAGAAATGATGTGTTTAGGGACATCCTGAAGTGCATCTTTATCGCATAGCATAAGGAAGGAAATCCTCAACATAAAAAGTGTACTCTATACATGCTCGGCCATTGTCAAACTAGTAACTCTACAGAATAGTAAATGTAGCAAGTACTCTGAAAGTTCACGAACAGTCATTCAAATACTGAAGAATCAATTAATCAGAAGTGCAATGCCAAAGGGTTCAATTACTTCTGCATATCTGTCCAAGTTTCACAAAAAAAAGCAGCCAGTGAGGGAAGCTTATAAAGCATGCATAATTTGAAACACACAATTCAAATGGATACAACTATTAAACACTGAACACTAATCGCACTCCAAGGCTATAACATAGGAGGCAAAATTACACTTCGTTCACACCTAATGATGCAATCAGAACCCAAAACAATACTGAAGGCTGAAGCACCCTCGAGCTATGCAGGTCGAGTATAGTTGTGCCTTCTTGAAGATACGAAGATCTATCCAGTATATGACCCCACAAAACTAGACTGCCTAAAACTGTATAGGGCTAATACCCTATACATACACAGCCATTGTGAAACTGTGTCTAGGCAGCAGAGCCACCAAAAATTCAGGCCCAGCTAATGTTAAGCCCTATCAAGCTCCCTACATCAACATCAACATCAGCCTCATGATAGGCGGATATGTATTCTGCTGAGGCAAGGTTGGGGAGGTCCAGTGGTATGCAACCTTAACTTGATAGATGAAGAATAATAACAATCAAGAAAAATAAATAATAAAAACAAGAAGCAAACGTAAGATTAACAATAAAAACAAGAAGCAAACGTAAGATTAAGTTATTGATCTTTTATATATACCAGAGATTGAACATATAATTTTGCTTCCGCGCTTATCCACTCTCCTCTGGCAGCAAAAGCTTTAACAACACTATACACGTCCTCCCGCTTTCTGCAGAGTTTACATGAGAAAACATGTCAGTTACTTATCTTGTTATCAAATACGAAGGCAGAAACAAGAATTGATATGCGAGGGGTTGGGAAGGGGGGGGGGGTAGGGGAGGCTGTCAACCTGCTTATCTATCTATTACACTAAGAAGCCAACAATTGATAAGGGTGTGGCAATGAATTAGTGGGCATGGTATAAACTGCAAAAATTAACTTAGCTGAAATTTACAGTCGAATATTGAATAACAAAGTTGATGATATAAAAGAAGGTCTACCACTCAGTTACATACTTCATTAGCGTGTCTCAAATTTATGTCTTTACTTATTGTCAGTGGCTGGAGATTGAAACAAAATGACATTATTTTTGCTGAATATAGGCAGCTTTTTGGATGTTTTCGATAGCTTAGGCCTTAGAGGTAAGAAACAGACTTTTATATCAAAAATGATCCTGGCATTTGTGTTTGCATCGTCATTTTCTTGGATGATTTGATAGGAAAGGGCAGTGTTTCTGGACTGCTAAATCTCACCAGAATTTCTGGTTTAGAGTTTAGGTAGTAGTGTGTGGTGTGATTTTTGGACCATGCAACCCCTTCATGTCTTGGAAGGGTGTAATGACCAGGTATATTTCCATACATGAAGTCACAATGATATAAAGCTTTTTGGGTGGAGAGACTTGTATGTCTGGTACCGATTACATAGCTTGGGTTTGCATTCAATATGCAAAGAACGGATCCCCTAATTCGGTCACTCTCTTGTGAATTACATTCTGCAGTTTATCACTTGGTAGGGCGCAAAGTGAATAGGTGTTTGTGTAATACAACAATGTAGTAGGTTAACATGACTGGGTAATAGTAGCCATTACAGCAACAAACCAGTGTCACACCTGCTAGAACTCTGAAACAGGGCTTGGAGAGGTCCAAATGTATGCAACCTTAACTTTGATTGCTCAAGACTCAATATAATCAGAGAGTTCGTTTCTGAGTGTTCCGGAATGAAAACATAAATATATTACATTAATTTTCTATCACAGCATTGCAGCACCATTGAAGAAAACACAAACTCATCATATGAAGCTTTCTTTACCCTTTTTTCTTAATGTGTTTCTCCTTTATATTTTCTAGCAACAAGGGAATATTAGTAGCGAAAAAGTGGGAGACGAATAGAAGAAAGCACCTGCAACATCCAATATGTGCATTTATTCTCTGCTCCGCTTCAACACTAGCTTTACGTACATCCTCCAACGTCGATACCAACCTTGGGAACACACAAGACTGTACCAGTGGAAATTGTCTTCCCTCTAGTTCAGCTAGCACCATAATATCTTGATATCTAACCTAGCAATGGACACAACAGATAACAAAAAATACTTAAGGAGTCGAATCACAACAATCATATCCATACTTCTGATCGTACCCCTTCCCAACCAAAGGTGTTTCTCTTAAAGTTCCAATGGAACTCCGTAAGAGAAAATTGTGGCATCATCATATCAATTATATCTACCATATTCAAATGACGATACTGTCTAGATTGTACTTCCATAGATATCCACTTAAACTTGAAGCAACGAAAGTATCGGCAGCACCTACCTAAAGAAAACTTTCTGCTAGAATAGTCTTTGCCAGTCAGCGGAATTGCTTCCTAGTTTTACCTTTAAACCCAATCAGTAAGCACACTCTCATACTCTCCCCAAAATATGCAACCATGGAATCTAGTCACAAGCTATTACTCCTACAATTCAAAGAAACATCGCAAATTCATTTGAAATCGTACAATAGTTTTGATAACTGTTTTTTTGGAAGAAAACCATACTTGCTTATACAAAATGCACTCGAAACGAGCAATGCCAACTCTCTAACAGATATATGTGTCAAGTACTTATATCCGTTTTTGGACGGCAAAGTTCAACGAAAAAAGTAGTATATTTGCTATACATAGTAGTATATCTATTAATCAATGTAGTATATTGAATTCTAAAAATTATATACTAGATACAAAACTATCAGCGTTTTATATCATTATATAGCTGTGAAAACATCGATTCAATTTTCTTAGCCTTTTATATCATTCATATAGTACTATTTTTTCCAATAACTATACCACCAAAAATGTTAGGTAGCGGATATATGTACAGTTCATAAATATATATATATATATCCGTTAGAGACTTGGAATTGCTCGAAACGAAACTGAAACAACTCATAATTCCATATACAATCTCCAGCATAAAACTCTGCAATTGAATGCCACGACACTAGCAATGATCAATCATGCAAAAATCAAACTACAACAACACATCCTACATAACAAAAACCCTAGCCAGACATTCCATTCAGCTAAATCACCTTATCAACAGGCACAGAAGCAACAGCATCATGAACCTCTTTCGATTCCGCTATAATTCGGTCCGCTAACTTCCGAATCTCATTCGCCGACAAATTCACCCTCACATTTGATCCAACAAGATCTACAAACACGAAAAACAATCCAAAACAGCTCACAACAAAGAAAAAACAAGTTCAATCAAAATTCCGCAACTTCCTCATCACAATTCAGCATAATAATCAAATTCTAACAAAATTCGAAACATAAACATTCAAAAACCTTTAGTTTTACTGCGTTTTTTGAAGGATTTGAAGGCGAAGAAAGCGAAGTTGAGAGCAACAGCAAGAATTGCAGCTGTTCCAGTAATGACGATGATCTTTCCACCTTTTCCGCCATTGTTGCTTTTCTTCAAGCTTTTCTCTCTTTGGCTATGGCGGTCATCTTCTCCGTCCATCGTCTTTCTCTCTCTTCTTTCTCTCTCTTCGAGTTCAGAGTGGAGAGAGAAAATTTTCGGAGGGAAATTTCATTTTTGTCTTTTGCGGTTTTAATGGGCCCATGTGGTGGTTTGAGTGATGGGCCGCTCATTTGATATTTGAAGCCCACGTGATATAGGCTGTATAAATTGTGGGCCCATATGTTAATTTATTTTATGTTGTGAAAATTAGTGATAATATCTACTAGGATAAGTACTAGTGAGACAACGTAAAACACGTGGGGAAGACATTATATTTCAAGATATTTATTTGTTATATTATAAAAATAAAGATAATATTTTTAGAATAAAGATAATGCTTTTATGTTTGTATAAGATTTTTGGTTATAGTTAATCATAAAAGAAATTTACAATGATAGATCTTGTAAACAAGAAAATGATTGATACTCGTATTGGATATATTCGTTAATAATAATAATTTTATGTTTGTATAAGATTGTTGGTTAAACTTAATCATTAAAGAAATTTACAATGATAGATTTTGTAAACAAGATAATAATTGATACTCGTATTGGATATATGTTTCTTAAATGAAATATATGGTAAAATCTTCTTTTTTAAGTATTGTGTACGATAAAAAATAAAAAAAATAACTGGAAGATACTCTTTTTAAGGTAGATTTTGTACAAATGCATTAAGTAGCATAGTTTAACTACTAGTACGTTTGACCTATATTCATCAAAATAAAAGAATGATCTTCTTTCTAATTTTGTTAGATCATGATTTACATTGCTCAATCTGGAAATTTGATGGTAAATACAACTTGTGGCTCATTTTGCCTATGATTACATGCCTTACGTCACTCAAGTCAAACATTTATGGTAATTGCAAAAATTAAAAACTTAGCTTTATTCTAAGATTTTGTTCAACTCTAGATCATAACTAAGTGTTTGCGGCAATGAGCCAAGCTCGGGTGAATAAATTATTTAAACTAAAAGTTTAAAATGTCTTAGTTCAAAACCAGATCAAAACAGACTATTATAACTCCATTGCCCAAGCCGAACTCAATTCTTCAAGCAATTATATAATTAAGGGTCTGTTCGTTATCGTTTTTTGTTTTCAGTTTTTTTTTTTTTGAAAACTAAAAACCAAAAACACGAAACCAGAAAAAGTGATTTTCTCTTTTTAGTTGTCAGTATTGAAAATCTTCATGTTTTCAATAAATTTGACTAATTATTTTTTCATTATATGACATATATCATATGACTTTTAAAATTAAAAAACCAAAAAACAGAAAACTATCTTTTCCAACCACTTTCCTTCCTAAACCATTGCTATCACTCTAAATAATATCTTATTCCTATACACTTATCTTTTTTTTACTATAATATACAATATTATTATCTCTTAACCATAAATATATCATTTATAAATCACAAACCTCCTTCCTTCCACATCCTATATCTTTATCTCTCAACTATAAATATACTCCTTCCTTCCACATCTTAACTCTAATCACATACATATAAAACTATATACAATATACTTTTATAAAATTATATATCAATTAAACTGTCGCAACTAATCTGGAGAAAAAAAAGGGAGGGGGCAATTCGGAGGGCACTCCCGCCACATCTTAGAATAGCGAAGAAACAGCACAAACCCTTCACTCTCCTTCTTTTCCCTACACGTGCTCTCTCTCTTTCATAACAACCAAATTGAAACCATTTTTCAATTTTCACTCTTTCTCTCTCTACAAATTCCTCTTTCTCTCTCCTCTTCAACCCTCCGATTTCCCCTAATTCTCTCTTCCTTCTTCATCTTCATCCGATCCTTCACCAATCTCTCTCTTTACTCTCAATTTTTCCCCCAAATCATCAAAATTAGGGTTTTCTCGGAGGAGCTATAATCTATCTATCTGTTTTTTCTTGAATTTGAGGAGAGGATTTATTTTTCCTCATTGTTTTATTTTTTCCCGATTCGGAAAATATTAGTTTATTCATTGCTAACCCTAGCTAAGCTCAATTAGGTTTTGTTTTCTGCAATGTCAATCGAAACGAAAAAAAATTAGGGATTCGTATTGTTATGGTTTTGTTAATAGCAGAATAGGTGATTTTTTTTTGTGCAGTTTTATGTATAGAAGTGAGATATACGAGTTCTCTATACAAGAAACTCTGTGATATTTTTGGTGCAGTTTTTTTTGGTTTGCTATCTGAAAATTGAGGGTTATCTTGTTAATTAGGGTTTCAATTAGGGTTTCGATTATTGCGTTTTTGTTTGATGTTGATGTTTTATGTCGTTTCGTTTGTTTTGTGATTGAAAATCCGCAAAAAAAGAAGGTAGAGGAGGAATTTAGGGTTTTTTTTGAAGGGGAGAGAGATTGTTGTTTTATAATAGGATGGCTTTGAATTATTCGCATCGGCCGATGTTTCCGGCTCGAATCGCCGAGGAGAATTTAGTACAAGGTGGTTCACAGGAGGCGGATGTTAGTGAATTGTTGCCTGCTGATCCTTTTGGGATGGATATAAGCTCTACGGTGACGGCGATCACGGGGTGGCTTGAGGATTTAGGAGTTAATAATGGTGGTTATAGAGGTGTGGATGTTAGTGTTAGAGGAGGGGATTTCCCTCTTTTTGCTGGATGGAATTTTTTGTGGAATGCGGCCGCTATGGAATTCCAGACATTTTCTGGAAATAGGGTGCTTGATCATAATATATTTGATGATAGTCAATTTCTTAATGGTGTTTTGTCGGGGGATTCGTGGTGTTTAGTCGATGATAGGGGTGTCCGTCGTGGTTGTACCCCTGAGGTTTCTGGTTCGAGTTCTGTAAATGTTAGTGTTGATAGTCATGGGGAGGATACCGGGCTGAGTTGTGGTACCGGCCATTACTTAGCCTTTACCTATGCTCTTGCTCATCTTGGTGTTCGTGATCTTCTCACTGTAGAAAGAGTTTGCAGGTCACTGCGAGATGAGGTTCGAGATGATCCTCTTCTTTGGAGAAGTATACACATTGATCACCCTTTAAATGAACGGATCAATGATGATATTCTTTTACAACTAACGGATAGGGCTAAAGGTAGCCTAAAATGCTTGAGCTTAGTACAGTGCCAAAGGATCACAGATGATGGTATAAAGCGCGTGCTTGATGGCAATCTGCGGCTGACAAAGGTATACAGTGTGTGATTTGGCTTTGAAATATATTCTTGTTGCTTTTGTCTATATTGTTCTTTCAGTTTTGTGTTGTCCTCGGCTTTCATTTTTCGTTTTATTGCTTGATGGCAATCTGTGGCTGACAAAGGTAAACACTTAATCAGTATGTGAATAAGCTTTGAAATGCATTTTGTTGCATTTGTCTATATTGTTCTTTCAGTTTTGTGGTGTCTGTTGGCATTTCTCGGCTTGCATTTTTTTCGTTTTAGTGCTTGATGGCAATCTGCGGCTGACAAAGGTGAACATGGTGTGAATAAGCTTTGAAATACATTTTTTACATTTGTCTGTATTGTTCTTTCAGTTTGTGGTGTCTGTAGGGCTGTTCAAAATTCGGTCCGGACCGGTAAAGTGGACCGGACTTGTCCTGGACCGGTCAACCGGTCCGGTCTTCGGGTCAAAGATTTTAATTTTCCGGTCTTCGGTCCGGTCCGGTCCAAAACCCTGTAAAAATCGGTCTTGGACCGGACCGGTTTTTCATTCAAAAATATGAATATCGAAGATCAAAAAATATAATTTTCTCCTTTTGTATGTTTTAGATTATATTTTATTAGTAACTAATTTAGATTAAAGTCTCAAAAAAGACCTTGAAAAATTCATTTTGAAGATTTACTTTTATAATATCTCCTTATAATGATCAAAAGTATTAAAAAGAGTGTGGAAAAGTGAAAAACGGTCTAATTCGGTCCAGTCCAGGGTTTGGACCAGTTTTTCCGGTCCGGTCCGGTCCCGGTCCACTAAAAATCGGTCCGGTCTTCGGGTCTTAAATTTAAGAATTCCGGTCTTCGGTCCGGTCCGGTTTTTTCCGGTCCGGTCCGGGTTTGGACCTGTGAACAGCCCTAGGTGTCTGTAGGCATTTCACTTCTTTCCCTTTTCATTTTAAATAGAATGAATAAGGTACTAGTGCTGAATCCGAGATTGGAGATTTAGAATGCAAATATGCTAGGTTTATCTTGGTATTGTGGATGTTGTTATTGTGGCCTCAGTACGGTGACAGTTTATGTAAGTTTCATATCCACCCTTGTTCTTGAAGCTTTGCATGTAATTGGGAGTAAGATTCATTTAGAGGGTTGCTGCTTGTAGCAACGCATAGAGGGAATGAATGATCATGCGTGTAACTATTACCACTAGAACAAGGCGAAATTGGATATGAGTATTGTGCAATTGTCGTAGGTTTTCTTTCCCTTCTTATCTCCACTGTACCTAACTAACCTTTCTCCATTTGTCTGTTGATTGCTAGCATTAGTGTATTATGCTATAGTCTTTAGTGTTCATTCACTCATAACTGTTCTACTTTTTAGTTACAGTGTTTTTGTTATAATGTGTCAGTTCGAAGTTAAGTTGGAATTATATGCCCTAACTGTTAAATTTGTTTCATTGATTGGTTCTTTTCTGAAAAGTCTTTCCTGTTATTGCAGCTGAGTGTGCCAGGGTGTACAAGACTAAGCATTGATGGTGTGATGAGCTGCATAAGGGCTTTCAAAATGGTGGCTGCCACTGGAATAAGGTGTTTGCGAATTGGTGGGATTTTTGGTGTGACACAAAATCACTTTGAAGAGCTGATATCGTTGTTGGACATTCATAATCGTGTTCAAGTCAATCGTTACAAACCACACTTTTATCACAGAGGAAACTTTTATTTATCCTATGAAGATGATCGTCCGATTGATATTGAATTGTGTCCACGGTGTCAAAACATGCGGTTGGTCTATGATTGCCCTGCTGAAGGTTGTCAGGACAAAGACCACGCGACAGAGTTGTGCAGGGCATGCACCCTCTGTATACCACGGTGTGTTCAGTGTGGGAAGTGTGTCAATGATTGTGAATATGAGGAGACCTTTTTTCTTGAATTGCTTTGTTCTGATTGCTGGAAGCAAGTATTGCAGTCTCAGGAGGGGCCAGATGTGGGGATCAGTGTTTACAAGCAAGCCATTTCTCAGGAGCCAGCTCTATCGTTCCATGGCTAGGGAAAAGTGGTATTGTTGTTTATTATGTATATCTTGGGTTCTTTTGTGCGTTCCGTATATTGCTCGGTGCTAAATGACCAAAAGCTTTGACTTTGATGATGTAAGAAAGCAGGCAATGGGTATTATTGCCGGTTGTCATCCTAGATCTGGATCAAACTGATTTTGCTTGGCTGCCGGCGGATTGATTGGGTTCTGCCATTGCTCACCTCTCTATTTGGGTTTGTCTCACTTAAGGAGCTGTTGTGGTATCATATTGTTTTATGCAGGAAAAAATTAAAAATAAAATTCTGATGTCTTGGTATCTTGATCGGGTTGCTCGGTGCTCCTAGGGACCGACAGACTGATCTGTTTCGTCATTGCTACTGAAAGCAGATTACATTTGGTGAATGGAAGCAGAAATGATCTCACCATGGACTGATGTAATGGAACGATTGGCGACGGGGTTGAGCTCCCTGTCTAGTAACTTTGTAGGTTTTACTTCGTCTTAGATATCTAGATCACACTGATTTTGCTTGGGCGACGGGTGGGTTGATGTGTCTCCGTGGATCGATGTGTCTCCGTGGATTGATGTGTCTCCGCCTTTGTCTGCCTAGTAACTTTGTTGGTTTTACTTCATCTTAGATATGGATCAAACTGATTTTGCTTGGGCGACGGGTGGATCGATGTGTCTCCGCCTGTCTGCCTAGTTACTTTCTATCTAGTAACTTTGTTGTTTTTACTTCATCTTAGATATGGATCAAACTCATTTTGCTTGGGCGACTGTTGGATTGATTGTTCTCTGCCTTAGATCAGTTGCTGTGTTGTATAATCTTATTGTTGGATGTTGAAAAAAAAATAAAAAATAAAAAATAAAAAAATAAAATAAAATTGTTGGTATCTTGTTCGGATTGCTCCTAAAAGCAGATATGTTGTTGTGAAGGATCTTAGAGTATACCCTTTAGATGATCTTAAAATCCATTAGATGATCTTAAAATTAGATCATTAGGAAAGAAGGTATAGAAAGTAATAAAATATTAAGAATGAGAAAAAAAAACAAGAAAGAGAAAGTGAAAATCTGATCATATTCACGATCTAGATTTTCACCCAACTTTCTCTTTGCTTCTTCATGCTGCTAGGAGAATGCAGAAAGAAAAGATGGCGTGGGGCCCATGTCCTCTTATTACTTCATTTGATAACCCTTCATCCAATGGCTAACAATTTTTTAAAAAGTAAGTTTTAATTAGTTTTTTCAAAAAAAAAAAAAATCTGTTGTGGTTATATTTTTTTCCTCTATAAATAAACACCAATATTGATTTATTTCCATACACTTTATCTTTAAGATAATTTCTTTAACCACTTATCCACTCCTTCAACAAATATTTTCTCATAAAAAACGCCAATAATATGCAATTTATAATATGATTAATCTTTAAATTGTCGTACTACTTAATTAAATACGATATTAACGTTAATCATACTAATGATATTAAGTTTGCTAATATTATTTAATGACAAATATAAACATTAATTAAACATAATAGTCATTAATTGTTCATAATCCATGAAAAAACATTGAGGAAAATATAATTGAGGAAAGAAATGTATGGTGGGGTATGGTAAAAAGTAGGAGAGAGAATGTGAAGATCTAAAATTGTAGATCATCTATTGGGTAAAGAAATAATGATATCATTAATAATAGATCTTTAGTGAGGTGGAAGAGTGAGAAAATAATAAACTAATTGATGATCTCAAATCCTAGATCAACTAGTGGTCATACTCTTAGTTTGTATTCATCTTGTCGTTCCATTCAATATTGATTTTTTTTTTTTTTTGGTGAATAAATTCATTATTGATTGTGACTCTGGTCAATCAGACTTGTTTTTGTTCAATTCTGTCGAGCTCAGTTCACTCTAATTCTATTTAATTTATGTCAAATTCATTTTAGAAGTGTAAGATCATATTATCTTTCAACTCCTACTTTTATGCTCTTTTGATACATATTTCTCTATAGCCTGATCCCCAATTGTTTTATCAATTTGATTTTTATGATTGATATGTTTATGCATTAGGTATAAACAAAGATGCTAAAATGCTGACATGAAATCCTTGATGTTATTTTATGCCGGCTATAATTGTCTTTTTATTTTATAAAATCTATGTGTTAATTAAGTAAATCACTTTGTTAAACCTTAAATTAGTTACCTTTTTTCTAAAATCACACAAATTTCAAAGATTTAAAATATATATAAACAAATTGATTAGATAACACCTGGTTTTACTAAGAGATGGTACAACCGCCAACCCAATGGTCAGATGCAGCTCAATCTATTTTCAGAAGGCTTAAAATTGCGCGTCTAACCATACAAAACGTTAACTTTTGCAAATCAGGTCATTTGAATAAATTCCAATAAATTTTCAAGTTTCCTATATCATTAGCCGATCATGTTTTAGTAAAGATAGTTTCATCCTTGGTTTGCATCTGCTTCTCAAAGCTTAAACGGGGTGCGTACAACGGTGATTAGGAGCAAGAATTCCCCATGATTCAATTGGAATACATTTTTACTAATAGTTGTCTACTTGTCATCTTCCTTATCCTACTCCTTTCCAACAATTGGTCTACTAAAATATCGTTATAATTTGCCATTAAAGATTATTCAATAAGTAGCGTAAATAAAAAAGTGATTGCAAAATTTCACTCACCCAAATGCGCTAAGGATCGGCCTTCGGGACTCAGAGTCTAACTACACCTTTTTTTTTGAAGATTGTAGCAATAAGTTTCCTTATGATTCCTTTTTTTTCAAACAACTGTTGAAAATTACCACTAATTTGCTCAGGGAACTAATGTGTGATTATCTCTATCAATGAAATATCTCATCTAATTGGGCATCAATATGAATTTTAATTGAAAAATATTACAATTTTTATCATACACTCGGGTGTACCATGAGTATGGTACACAAAACTATTTTTTTTTATTCAAATAGACTTGGGTGCACCATGCTCATAATACACCCAAGTGCATAATGCATATTCTCGAAAATTATTATCCTTATTAGCTTTGCTAAAGAGAATTATTTACACTTCCATTGAATCTTAACAATTGAGGATCTTGTTTTGTTATAACTGCCTATTAAAATCAGCATAAATTACCAAAAGGTTTTATGTGTTTCCCTCCCCTGCTTAACCTAATACTCACATACTTCCCATTTTTTCTGAAAAAAGGTGGTTCTCATGTTTTAAGACAAAATTTTAATTTGATGCCACCATTAGATTCCTAAAAGAAACTACAATTAGATAAGCATGTTTTTTTTTTTAATCTAGTTTTTTTTTTTTGGAAAATTAATCTTATTATATGTTTATGTTCCAATGTCTTTGACTAGATTTTTTTGCTAAATCTTAAAATACTATCAAATGAGAACCTATTAGACAGTTATAAATAAAAAATTGAAGTTCATATAGACGCTTTACACCTATAAATAGTTAAATACGCATTCCTAAATTTATATCTGTTTTAAAGTGATACACATGTTTATCTACTCTGTGCGTGAACAACCTCAGGGATTACAAGCAATATGAGTTCAATCCTAGTAACACCGGAGATTAGATGGTGAATGGTATGCATCTTCTTCCTCATTTCTAAGTAAAAATCTATATTTTCTAACAAAAACAAGTAGAAAGCGCGTTCTAATAAGGGAAAAATAAGAAAAATCCTTGAGACGTCGGAGAGCTAACCAACAACTATAGCCTCTTATCTTTTTTATGTATTTTAAATATCCTTGATAATCTATAGTTACTTGGCGTATGTGTTAGTGCAAAGGCATTTAAGGAAGTTTAGCGTGTACGTTTACTTGCCTTGATGCTCTTGAATGCCAAGGTACCAAGCTTGTTACATGTTAGAGTTCACATGCAAACCTTAGTACCAAATCAACAGCATGTATATAGTATATCTAGTTGTCCATCATGTTAAATTATAGTTAGATGAAACTATTTACTATATTGTCCATCATGTTAAATTATAGTTAGATGAAACTATTTACTATATTCGGCATGAAATTTATATCACGCATAAACTATTATTTTAAAAACACATTTTAAATACGCGAATTTAGTTCAACGAATTTGTATCTTGCCATTGTTAATTCAAAATTCGATCTAACTTTACTTGAGATAAATTCAACAAAAAAGTAAGTAAAGGTGAATGACTCACGATAGTGCCCAAAAATACTTCAAAGCCTCGAATAATAGATTGATCGATTCGAAATTGAACCGATGACTGGTTTGACAAGTCTAACAATTGTAAACGGACGCTTGTCCTATGCATGCATTAGGGACATATGGCTCGTTTACCCACCCTATGTTTATGTGCTACCAAATGCTTCTTAATTGTGACCTACATATCTAATATAGTATTGTGCAACCTCTAAAATTGCCATAACAAAATACATTAAGGTAAAACCATAAATATGGAGCCTTTTGAATCTCGGTTTGTTAAAACTAATGGGGCCTATCGATGACACTAATTCCTCATAAAATTACATAGAAGTATCGTACCATTTCATAAAAAGCTTAGTACTCTTTATTAAAAAAAAAAGACATCGGTTTCGCATTTTGAGAAACTCACTCATATTTAGATCTTGCAAAATATAAGTATGCAAATTATGAGATATACGTTTCTAATAGTAATTTTTCACATATATGTTTTTGAAAAATTTAAAGTCAAATTGTTGTCTCAAAATGACATTTTTTTAGAAACACATGGAGTAATGAATACACTTTATGGTTGTTGATTATTGCCAACAAACAAGATTTTAACCCATAATCACGGGCTCATGGCCATCTAAACTTGTTGATAAAATAAACAGAGAAAAAAAATAAAGAGTTTATAGTTCAAAAAATTTAACCCATTTTTCAACTAAACCAACATTAATGTACAAAATAGTGGATTTAATTTGTAAAAGCAACTGCCCAAAACATCAATAAGCTAATGCTTCAAGGGAATTAACATGATATGATGGACTACTTCTGAGGTTTCTTGCCAAATATCTTCAGGATCCTTTCTTGCAGTTTCTTAACCCCAGATTTGTTCTCATCTTTCTTCTTATCATCGTTCGACGTTGGCGGATCTGGGTTGTTGTCCCATTGATCAGCCCAGGAGGGTCCAGATTCCATCTTTCCCTTGTTTTCTTGCTTTGTTTTGTGCAAAATCTTCCCTGATTATGATTTGTCGAAGAAACTAAAAAATTGTCATTTAACCAAATTTAGGTGATGCAATTTAACTTGTCATTTTCAGCTAAAAACTGGATGATTCTATCTGTAACAGGTCAACCAAGTGTTCTTTTAGGACATTGTGACTTTATATTCAAAAAAAGATTTTCTATTTTAAGAGTAACATCTATTCTTACCTTGCACAAATTTTGACCAGGTCTCTCTCTTCCTAGCTAGATTTTGTGAAAAAAAAAGAATACCCCTATATCCTTGTCAGTCTCATTCAGAAATTACATAAACACAGAGAACAGTTTTTTCGGGGAATTTCCAGGGCAAAGGGGTAAGTAACCATCCTCGAACCTGCAAGGCTGCCACCCGGGCGTGAAAGATAGATGGTACTACCAAAATAAAACCCAAGAATCTGTCGAATTTTTAGAGCATACCCAAGAAGAATAACAATTAAGCTAGAAATATATAATTTCTTCATTTCCGAAAGAAATAAAAGGAAGAAATGATTCAAAAAACGAACTCTGAACTGAAGATGATGTAATTTTGCATCGAATGCTAGAATAGGGAAAATATAGCCCAATTGCAAATTCATCAATATGTTCTTCTAAAAGAAGGTTTTTTATGTACAGAATTCAATATGACCTGCAATCTCCTTGCATAACAATTTGGCCTCGGCTGCTAACTTAATGCTCCTGGAAATCACAAAACCTGTCAGTCTGTGTTTTGGTGCTGGTTTATAGTAGTTGGCCGCTTCTTCCCCACCGACTAGCAAAGCTTCTCTAGCAGGAATTACATTTTCCCACCAAAACTCGCGCAAAACTCCATGCATCAGCTCCCAATATTCCCGTTCTCTATGTACTCGAAAGATCGAGCTGCCGTTAGGGGTCCAACAATAGAGATCGACCCATTCTCGGTCCATTATTTCCATTTGACCTTGGATCTGGGGCATGTAGTAGAAAGGCATTGTTGACCAAGGCAATGCCAACTCAGGTTTCCCTTTGTTATATGGGCATTTCACTTCAAGGATACCTGCCTCAGGAGAGCAACTCAGAAGACCATCTGGGGAAGCACCCATCCAATCAAATTTTTGTTCGGAGTGAATTGCAAAGCCCAAGAAGCTAATATCATGCCCTGTAATGGTTTTATATCTCTCAATAGCCGCTGTTTCATTGAGAACACCCCACTCCATCGCCCGCATACTAGAAGGTGCCACACTTTGGGCTTCAGAAGCAAAAACCTTCTCACTCCAGAGCTCAGCTCGGCGTGTCCCCTTCCAAAACCCCAAAGCCGTGCTGAATGTGCTGGTTGTAAGCCTGTCCTTGCGGAGGGCAAACCACTCTTCAGAGCGTTGTATTGTATCAGACGGGGATATTTGAGCTGTCAACGCTAGTGAGGAGTGACTAGAAGGGGCTACAACCAATGAACTGCAGGAAGAGAAGCTTCTAAAAAGTACTAGAAAGAGACTCCCGCTTGAAGGCAATGGAGTGGTAGCATGTGGATTGATGCCGCAAAATCTTGACATGTACGCATTGCTCATTGCAGAAAGACTCTGGGCAGTCAATAGCTAATGCTCTGAAATTTAAAATGGACAGAAATGGTTCAGTTGTATATCAAAGGTAGCAAGAATTGGTGTAACAGTGTACGCACATGGTTCTGACTTTAAACCTTAACCTCTCTTCCGAGAATCCAGAAAAAAGTTGTAAATATGAGCAAAGGCCATATAATTTGTCAAGTAATAACCTCCATTTCAGGATTCTGGCATTGACTATGAGGTTTTGGGAAGAGCGCAACTACCAACAGATGGCCCAAAATTCAGGCACCGAGATATAGATTTAACACAACACATATGCCAAGCAAAGTAATAAACATTCTATAACGTAGGGATATTAGGTGATTATGCATACAACAAGCCAGTAATCCTAATCTAATAGCAACTATCGGATAGCATGACGCCGTTACATATTATAACAGGTGATGCATTGTTATGTTAGATAAATATCTGAGTGGCAGAGGATTTACATGTATATAGGGAAAGAAGTTTTTTTTTTTTAATATGGTCAGTCTAGTGCATTAGGCTTAGGCTTTGTTATCTGTTCTCCTAACCATATTTTAGAATCAGAGTATTCAAATATGTTACTTTCATGGCCAATAAGCTCCGATAAGTAGAGATAAATTGATTGATTCAAGACCAATGAAGGCTAACCAAGTTCAATTCATAACTACAATAAGTTCTAATAAATTGTTCTCTACACAAACAAGATTTGCATAGGCAAAATTCTGCATATTTGACCAACCAAATCATGTATTCTAGAAGTACAACCAACGTTACCCGGTACGCAATTTGATTCGATACGGGGGACGGGAACGGGTTCGCGGAACGCTAGTTGTGACGAATCGGGTTCGATGGGTACGATTGGCCCCCCTTTTTTACAAAAATAAAATAAAATTGTATCATTAAAAAAAAATTGCATAAATATTTCATTTCGAGTATATCTGCAACCCGAAAAAAAATGCAAATTAAACACGAGTATACACTCGAAACAATCATATGAACAAAAGCCCTCTATTTTTATGCTCAACAATTGCTTAGTCTATGGTTACTTGCAGATGTAGGTTTTGAAATTTTGCCCTAAATTTCGAATTAGTCTTCAATCTCTCCGGCCAAAACGGTTCGCTTGGAAGCACTCAGGCGACCTGGGACGCGAACGCCCCGCGTTTCGGAACGAACGACCTAGGTCGCCGTTCGGTGCTCCGACCCGCGTTCCGGGTAACAATGAGTACAACACTTTGAAATATGAAAAGTTCATCATCCTCTTGTAAAAACTGTACATTCTCAAGAACATCTTTACCAAACCAGGTGTCTTATGAATGAGAATGACTACAATATTCTCATCCAATAAACAATTGTTCTCCCAATTAAATACCAAACAGAAAGTATGTTAAGATTGAAAGCTCAATAGCATAGTTGTTCCACGTTTAAATTTCAAATGGCATATTCGTACAACCGTGTCCGTGGCTGGTGTGAACCTATCGTTGGCTACATAGGAGTTCTGTAAGCTATAAGTGGCTCCATAAAAGAGTGGCTACTGGCTAGTGTGGAACCATGGTCATGGACCAAGTCGTGAGAGAAAAACATGTGTATGGGGGAGACAATATTGCTAAAAGCTATATGATGGATTAGGGTGTGTTCTCTTAACTTGAACTTATTTTAACTAGTTAGACCTATCAACCCCTCAATGTTCACCTCTTATTGGACCCAATTACCGATGTTTATAACTAATCACACCTGAAGGCTTGTTCCCCCCCCCCCACCTTATTTTTCAGTTCAGTTATTTTTAATTCAACTTTGATATAATATTTTTACTCTTACATTTCACTATTCCGTTTGGTTCAGTTTAGTAAAGTTGTTTTCAGTTTTTTCCATTCAGCTAATTTATGCCAAAGAAAACAGACCCTTATTTCTTAAAGACGAAGAGAAGACACCCTTACTCTTCTTTGTGATAAGTAATACTATAATGGCAATTGTCCCCTATCAAGGGTTTTCCACCTGGAAACATTATCAGGGCGTTTGGTATGTGGGACTGGGAGTTTGGGGATTAGGAGATGGGATTGGGAGTGGGATTTGTAGAATGGGAATTCATGAAAATAATCTCATACTCATGTTTGTTAGAGGATGGGAATAGGTTGGGAATAAAAGAAAAAAATAAGAAAGTTACAAAAACACCCTTACTAAACCCTTCCTTCCTTATCATTAATGACAAATTGGTCATTTTACCCCAATTCCCAATTCCCATCCATAATATCTGTCCCTAGGTATTATTTTGATGGGAATAGAGACATTTTAATCCCACTCCCAACCCACCCTCATAATCCCATTCCCACATAAAAAACATGATATTTCTTACAAATGGGATTATAAATCCCAATCCCACCTCCAATTCCCACTAAACAAACACCCCCTATGCGTCTTATCGCCATTGTTTTAATCTCGATTCTTATCACAAATCCCAATTATAATATGAGTGATAAATGTACAAGCAATCTACAAAACAAAAACCATACTCTCAATAAAATGTTCAAAACAAACTAATAGAAAGCAAGCAGCTGATACACGGAAGCATACCAATTAGCTCAAATACAGCATAAATGTCCACTAATCAACCATGTAAAAGCAATGAAATTAACATACAACCACTGAATTTAATTAATTGAGTGTAAAATCCAAAACTTTCAATCTTAAAGCTTAAATTAAGAATAATGATAAACAAACCTTCAAATTTGGAAGAGATTACAAGCTCCTCGAAAAAGTTGAATTTGCCCAAAAACTCGAAATTGTTTGTGAAAATGGAGAGGGAGAGAGGAATTCTGAAGTGTGGTTTGAGGGTTAGAAGTTAGAAGCAAGAAGAAAGAGGCATGTCTGTATCTTCGTACGCTTGGTAAACCCGATATTTATTTATTTTTTTTATTTTTTTTTTGGGAAGGTAATGTGGTGGAACCCTGTCCAGATCTCAAGTAGCATAGTTTGTTGATTTAGTGTTTGTGGGGCTCGACATTTAGGAGTAGGGGTAGACTTGTCAAACGGGTCGGTCGGGTCGGTTAAAATAAAATATTTCCGGGTTCGGGTCGAATAAACCTTGTTCAAGACCCAACGTGTTCGGTTTCGGGTCGACCCAACGGGTTTAGCATTTGAATTTGCTCTTTCTTTCATTTAGCTTTTTGGTCATATATGTAACAAAATATACACAATATACATTGAAAATAGTAAGTTATATAAAATATAGTCATTTATTCCTGAATTCAACCTATAAAAATTACGTCCACATTTAACAAAATTCATTTTTGGACCAAATACTCTAGTTGGAGCTATTTTTAGCATTAAAATTCTCATAATTTCATATTATTGCTACAAATATAATGATTTTTCGGTCGATCGGGTAAAAAATAGTTTTTCCGGGTTCGGGTCAAAAAGTTGTGATCAAAACCCACTATTTCTGGGTCGGTTTTGGGTCGAATTTCGGATCGGGTCGAATTTTGACAGGTCTAAGTAGGGGAGATGGTAAGGGAATCCTCACCCATAAATGTCGGAGTGGGATTTGATCTTATGACCTAACCACTAGGCCAAGCAAGCTTGGTAAGGTAAACCCGATATGCACGAGTATCTCTCTATTGGTCTTCTTGAAAGTATTTCTATACATTTCTTATCTTTCTCGTTTTTGGGCTTGTGATTTTTTGGGTTGATACTTGATGGGGAGGATTGGAAGAGTGTCTTATTAAATCAGAGTTATTTGAAAATGGTCTAATTTTAAGTTGAAATTAGGCAATAGTTTAAGTCTAAGTTTTTATATGTATATTGGTTATTTTGATTTATTTCGTGACTAGTTTATTATATTTTGTGACCAATTTAGTTCAAGTTCTCGTCAACTGAATTTTATTGAATTGGACTTATATTTACTGAACTGAAATTTATTAGTACTGAACTTATTATTACTGAACCGAACTTACTTTAATAGAATTTCTTAACAATTTATCAAGGATTGAAGCTGGTTTAAACTTAACTGAACTTATTTTTACTATACTGAACGTATTAGTACTGAACTTGTTTTTACTGAATTGGACTTATTAGTACTAAACTGAACTTACATTTATTGAACTGGATTTATTTTTACGGAAACCTATTAAAATAAGTTCACAAGAAGAGTGCCTTAATCAATTTAGCAAAATGGAATGGGTTTATTATGTAAAATGTGGATTTTGCTTGGTCTAATTATAAATTAAAAGTTGGACCCCCTCTTTTAATAATTGTCAATCGATAGTGTCGTACTCAAGCTTACTTATATTTAAGTTCCTTGGCTGGTGGGGGTGCTGTGAGCGATTCTCCAAGTTGTGAGATACAAATTTCGGACACCAATGTTAATATATGCAAATATGTACACCAATCTCCTGTTCTTTTGGACCGGATCAATGAAAATTCTCTTTACTTAGTTTCCTCACAATGTCTTTCAATAAATAATTTTTACTTACTTAAATTTTCCAAACAATTACAGCCTAAATGCTTGATTTTAACTTTTGAAGGTAGTATCTAATTCATTGATGCAACTAAAACATCGACATTATGCTTCCTTTTATCCATACAACTTATTTCCAGTTCCTTTTGGCTAATCACAATACTTTAACTCTTATATTACTTCCATTTTGTAATACATGCAACATTAAAAAATTTACACTATTTATCAACTTACTTTGACCATATCTCTAACCAATATATCAATTTAAATGCTATCATGTAATATATTGTTGGGTTTATCTCAATTTATGTGTCCAATAAATCAAATCTATATAATTTTAACTGATTAAGTAATTAAAAATAGAGAAGGTATTGGGTCAGACGCGTCCGACCATAACATTTGGTCGGACGACTTTCAGTTGGTTTCATTTTTTTTCCAGTTGGTTTCATTTTTCTTCAGTTGGTTTCATTTTTGTTTTAGTTGGTTTCAATTTTTGTTCAGTTGGTTTCAATTTTTATTCAATTGGTTTCTAACTGAAAACAAAACTTAAGTAAATGAAATAAAATAAGTTGTAAATGAAAGCAAATTAGAAGCAAATGAAAAAAAAGGAGTAACTAAAACATACCTTCATCAATAATTACACCAACTGAAGTATACTCCATTGCAGCTTCTCTTCTGCCATTGTCATCCATGGATTCTGATGACTTCTCTTCTGCCATTGTCGGCTTCTACAATGAGTCATGCTTGTTCTTCTCTTCTGCCATTGTCGACTTCATTGAGCTTCCAATGAGAAGTATTTGAGAATGACGGATCTTTCTGGATTTGGGTTTGGGTTTGGGTTTGGGGATGAGGAGTTTTTGTAGAGAGAGATGTAGGAAGGTAGAATGTTTGTGATTTGTTTGGCTGTCATTGATGATGATGATGAGGTGAACGGTGGTTTTGACGACGGTGATGGTGAGCAGCGGCGCGGCGGCATTATCGCGGCTTCGTCCGACGAAACATATTGGGTCAGACGGTCTGACCCAATAGTTTCACTTAAAAATATTAATGGTCAGAGGAATGCATTAGTATGTGTGAAAGTCAACATATTACATGTATTGCAAAACGGAGAGTAGTATGTCACAATTCCATTTAGTTCAATCTGTTCATCATGTTCAGTTTACTTATTTCTCATCAATTGTTCTCAAACTAGAAAACCAGGCCTATGAGTGAGGTTTTCCCCCATACTCCATCACATATTATAGACTTTGCCACATCAACTTTTCAGTAACTTACCACATGTTGCAATGGTATTTTTGACTCAAGGAAGTTTCATTCCACTTTTAAACTCTATCCCCCCAAACCCCTTTGAGACTCTTAGCATTGTAACTCTTCAATTCATTAAAAAAAAGAGCGACTAGTGGCATGTTGTGATTGGATTGAAAAAAAATTTGGAATCTTTAATGTAGTCTTGAATTTACACAATTCACTCAAACATCCTTGCAATTTACCCATCAATAACGCATAAAAGACTCTATGGGAGTCTTTGTAGACTCTCTCAAAACTCCACTCTAGACTCAGGGGGCGTTTGTTTTGGGGTCTTTAGGAAACGGAAAGAGAATCAAATAAGAGGATTCCCTGATATGTTGTTTGTTAGGTGCAATCAATCATTCCCTTTACCCTCTCCAAACCCCCAAAGTCCTCTACTTTCATTCCCCGCCCACCCCTAAGGTTTCACTTACCCTTTCTTCCCTCTACTCCATAATCAACTTTGACTATCATTGACCACCCAATTACACCACCCCTCCACCATTGTTGACTATACAACCACCTTCTTCACCATTGCTGACCACCGCAACCTCTCAAGTCACACCACCACCACCACAAAACTGACCCACGTCACACCACCACCACCACATAACCGACCCACGTCACACACTACCACCAGAAAATCGACCCACTGTCGACGAACTTACCCACAAACCCCACCAATACCACCGTCAAGAGTCGTTCATTTCAGAGTAACCACCGTCGACCCACCATCGACCCAATGGCGTTCATTTTTGTTCGATTTTCAGTCGGCTTCAAAGAGAACCAGTGAGGGAGAGAAGCATAGATCTGAGTAAGGTAGAGCGGTTTCCGGCGAATTCTATTAAAAACTCCCACCACTGAACGGTTTTTGTCAAATTTCATTAACAAAACCGTTCAGTGGGTCCCACGTATACATTATGTTAATAAAATGGAACTTGAAATAATTGCAAGTCTTTTCAAATAGTTGTAATTCGGCAAATGTGTTGAGGATTTGCCCTTAAATTGATGAAATTGACTTCAATTTCAGCGTAAACTGATAACAAAATGTATATGTGTGGCCCACTTCAAGGTTTTGTTAACAGAATTTAACAAAAATCATTACATGGTGGGAGTTTTTAATAAAATTGGGAATGATAGGTGGAAATTTAAAAGAAAAATTCATTAAGGTGAGAGTTTCTAAAAACGTGAAAAATTTAGGTGGTTTTGAAGAAAAAATCTTAATTTTATTTGCATACGATGTTTATTTTGGCTATTGTAACATGGTAAAATGTGAAGGTGCACAACATATTTTGTTTTCAAGCTAAATTCATTTTGGCTCATTTTTCTTTGAAAACATCCCTTACTCCCCCATCAACTACAACTTTTGTTACATAGTATCCGGTAAGGTATTTTTGCTCATTGTCCAAATGAGAAAAAAAATTCAAAAGTACTTGAAAATACTTTATCATATTTCTCACTCATGCTAAAATGCTTTATCATGATCAATTTGATCAAATGTGCCTTCACTCAAGAACAATCAATTACTCATGTATTTCAAAATAAAAAATTTTAAAAGTATATTAAAGTATAGCAAAGTGGGTGTCTATCTATAGATCTCAAGAAAATATAATCGTTGATATTTTTTAAAATTGTTTTTACTTTGTAGGTTTTTAGATATTTTAGTTAGAAGTTTTGAACATCATTTATTAAAAATCTAATGGCTAAATTTGAAAATAAAACTTAATTACTTAATAAAATCATTGATTTATTTTATTTATTTTTTCTTTTTGGTGTCCACCCCCACCTCTTCACTTATATAATAGAGATTTAATATCAAAGGGATTTACATTCCTTTCCCCTCCTAACCCTTTTCTTGATTCCATTCCCTTTCCCCTATGGGAACCAAACGCCCCCTCATTATAAACTTACTTTAATAATATGTACACTTACACTAAATAGAGATGAATTAAACTGCAATTAATGAAGATAAACTGAACTGAACCGAAATTAATAAAACTAAATTAAACTAAACTAAACTAAAATCAATAGAACTGAACTAAATTGAAATTAATAAAACTAAATTGAAATTGATCACAATTAATCTAGTCCGAAAAAACTAGACCCTAAATGGACCAAAGAGTTTTTTTTTTGCTTAATTGCTCCCCTTTCCCATGTAAAAGAAAAACACAAAAAAGAAGGAAAAAAAAGAGAGAATGAGAGATACATAGAGTGAGAAAGAGAAGGGGGAGAAGAAAGAAATAGAAAGCTCCACCAAGTTCACCACCACTACTCCCACCACTCTAACACCCTCTATAGTGGAAGCTCCACCGCAAAACCCACAAGCTCAAATCTCCCCTAAACCTCATTATCCCTTCAATTTCAATCACAAACCCACAAATTTCTCAAATCCCTAATTCCCAAATCCCAAATCCCAAATCCCTAAACCCAAAACCCTGAAAAAAAAAATGTACATTTCCGACACAAATCACAACCCAACCCCAACACCACCACCAACAACAAAACCCCAATCATCCTCACTCGAATTCTCCGACGATGATCACCACCACGACATGATGATCGAAGTGGTCCCCACCCACCACCACCACCACCACCACAACCACAACAACCACCACAATCAAACCCATGAACCCCACCGCTTACCGTCCTCGGTTACGACATCCTCGGGCCCGAAGAAACGGGCCGAAACATGGGTTCAAGACGAAACCCGGAACTTGATCAGCTTAAGGAGAGATATGGACTCCTTATTCAACACCTCTAAATCTAACAAGCATTTATGGGAACAAATCTCTGCTAAAATGAGGGATAGAGGGTTTGATAGGAGTCCTACTATGTGTACTGATAAGTGGAGGAACTTGCTTAAGGAGTTCAAGAAGGCGAAACAGCAATCGAGTTGTGGTGGTGGTGGTAATGGTGGTAATGGTAATGCTAAGATGTCTTATTATAAGGAAATTGATGAGATTTTGAGGGAGAGGAGTCGTTGTGCTTCGTCTTCGCATCCGGCTTCTGGGTATAAAAGTCCTAATCATAATCATAATGATGGGATTAATTGTTCTTCTAAGGTTGATCCTTTCTTGCAATTCTCTGATAAAGGTTTGTGCTTTTGCTTTCTTATTTCAATTGCATTACTTACTATGTTTAGTATGATTTTGGTGATTTTGGTGATTGTTTGGGGGTATTGGGTATAAGAATTTTGGGGCAACTTCTACTATAATTGCTTTGCTTACTATGTTTAGTATGATTTTGCTAAATTGTTGCTGAGAACTGCAATGTGGTATCTTGTTACTATGTTGGGTTTTGAATTCCATTACTTACTGTATTCCTGTACCTGACTTGGTGCAACCTATGTGAGAATTGGATTTGGATGTTTCACTTTAGTTTAGGATTGTTTGGGGGTATTGGCCTATTGGGTATAAGGATTTTGGGGCAATTTCTCTTACAATTGCATTACTTACTAATTTTAGTACTCTATGATTTTGCTAAAATGAGAGACAGAGGGTTTGATAGGAGTCTTTATGTGTACTGATAAGTGTTGCCGAACTTGCTTAAGGAGTTTGAGACGCCTGAAACAAGAATCGGATTGTGGTAATGGTGGTAATGGTAATGGGTCTGCTAAGATGTCTTATTATAAGGAAATTGATGAGATTTTGAGGGAGAGGAGTCGTTGTGCTTCGTCTTCGAATGTGGCTTCTGGGTATAAAAGTCCTAATCATAATCATAATGATGGACTTAATTGTTCTTCTAAGGTTGATCCTTTCTTGCAGTTCTCTGATAAAGGTTTGTGCTTTTGCTTTCTTGTTTCGACTCGTATTTGAATTGGTGCAACCTAGGTGGGAATTGGATTTGGGTGTTTCACTTTAGTTTAGGATTGTTTGGGGTATAAGAATTTTGGGGTAAATTTGCTTACAATTGTATTACTTACTAAATGTAGAATGATTTTGCTGAATGGCTGTTGAGAATTGCAATGTGTTATCTTGCTAGTTGCTACTTTGTTGCAGGTCTTTGATAAAGGTTCTTGTACCCCACCTGGTGCAACCAAGGTAGGTAATTCGATATACAATTCAATGTTGGAATTCGGATTTCACTCAAAATGGGTATAAAATAAATCAAAACCGACCATGATTTGATGTTTTTTTGTCGAAATCCGTAGGGGGATTAGCAAATTATGTGACCTTGGGTCAGTGGGTGCAGCCTAGGTGAGAATTGGATTTGGGTGTTTCACTTAAGTTTAGGATCATTTGGGGTATTGGGTGTAAGTACTTTTGGGTAACTTCTCTTATAATTGCATTACTTACTTTGTTTAGTATGATTTTGCTATATTGCTGTTGAGAACTGTAATGTGGTATATTGCTAGTTTGCTACTATGTTGGGTTTTATTACTTACTATATTCCTATGTCTGACTCGGTGTAACATAGGTGAGAATTGCATTTGGGTGTTTCACTTTAGAATTGTTTGCGGTATTGGGTATTAGAATTTTGGGGCAACTTTGCTTACAGCTACATTTTTAGCATGATTTTGCCGAATTGCTGTTGAGAAATGTAATACCTTGCTACATAGTTGGATTTTGGACTGTTGGCTGCCTTGTGGACGTAGAAGTTGATTTTTTGGGTAGTTTGTGGTATGGGCTTTATGCAATTTTTTTCGAGTTTTGAGGCATTATTATTGCTTGACCTTGAGTTGTATATTGGAATCTATTTGTATATGCTATTGAAGTAGTTTTCTTGCTTCATGTCTCCTTCTTGCCTTTGCTTCCATGGGGTTTGGTCTTTTGGAAAAGTGTAGTTTGTGTTGGATTTTTTAACTCCTGATACAAATCGGTAGTTTGAAATTATGCATTGGGTTAGTAAAGGGAGCTTCAAAAGGCAGAATTAGCACTTGTAAGGATGCTAGTTGAACTAACACGAGTCAGAAGAATGAACAAAAGGAAACCATGTAGTGTACTATATTATTCTAGATTGGTCCAATAAGAGGAGAATGAATTGAAGTTTTAGATGGATTGTGCAGGCAATGCGTTCCCTTCCTGTGGGTTCGTTGGCTTTTGAACGCTTGTGTGCAGACCTTCCTCTAGGTGTGACGCATGAACTAATAACTCATCTTCCTGCGTAAACTAGAATGGTAGATGTGGCTAAGAATAAGTTGCAAGAGATTTGATTAATAAGCAAATCAGTGGCATGTGAATAAGGCATCAATACATTTCAAAGTTTGGTATCCAAAATTTGTCAATAAAATCAAAACCTTCGAATGATCCCTATTCAATTGAGTTTAGATGCTCAATGATGAGATTTCCCTTTTTTTAGATAGGTGTGAGCTGGTGAACATGCTATATTGTTTGTTGATGAGTATACTTGTAAGTCCTTTAGGTTTGTGGAATATAATCCACAGTGAATATAACATTTCTGCATTTGGTAAATGTGGTGATTCTGCTACTGTCAGAGTTTTTGGGCGATAAACGTGTTCATGCTTGTGGTACATGTGCGACTGCATATATATCTTGGTGTAAGTTTTCTGCTACTAACTCTCTTCCTTGAAGGTGTTAAATGACCTCTGCACAATGGCCTTGCTTTAAGTTTTCCATAGGATACCATCCTATTTCCTTAATCCACACACTTCCCTGAGTGTCTATATTTGAAAAGCTACAACATAATCATACCTCTCTCCTTTATAATGCTCTCATTTATTGTTTTTGTGCAGGTATCGATGATGGTACTATTCCTTTTGGACCCATTGAAGGTACAACATGTCGAAACCATATCTGGAATTTTGATTGGAATCTTGCTTTTTTTGGAACGTTGTAGGAGCAGAAAAATCAAGTAAAGTTTGATAATGAGGTGGGTGAGTGGCATTACTTAAAGAGTCTAGAATAGAAATGTTTGTAGTTGATTAAAATTATTCTAGGCTCCTGTGGAATATTAGGTTAAAGAATGGGGGGGGGGTCATTGAACAGATAGTCATTAACTGTTTGACATTACTTTTGAGGTTGAGGCATTAGAAGGAGAAGTTGATAACCTTGTTGGTAAGATTTCCATGAATTTATTTTCCTTTTCATACCCTTGTACTTGTATTTCTTAAGGTGTGCTCGCTTCACCTTATGTATCCTGAAACTTCTGAATTTATGTGAACCTATAGAAGTTTATTTTGTTAGGTGTTAGAGCTCATCGGGACTTTATGTGAAACTTAGTTTTTAAGGTGAAGAGAACACCCTTGTTCCCCTTATGCAATCAGCGTTTTCATAGCTCTGAGTGCTAGCTTCTTCTCACCTCTATCCTACAAATACCTTGTGAAGATCAAGTATGCCATCTTTTCTTTTGAGCTATTTATCTAATACTATATGGGCAAATGAAATGTAACACTGTCGGATTTGTTTGTAAGAGGAAGAGGAACAAGCTACAAATTACTTGCTACCGAGTCCTAGAGGGTCAAATAGTGCTTGCTATTTAACATGGACCTATCTAAGTTTGAGAAGCATCAGTACTGGAAGAATAATAGACACTCTTAATTCACAGATTCGATGAAGAAGCCTTCACAGTTGAATATGGTTTATTAAAGATGAAAGTAGTGTTATGTCATAAAAGAAATTCAGGGAATGTTTTAGTAATCCAGAAAAAAATCTCAACATGAGGGTGTACTATTATACTTTCTCTGTCCTCATTCCTCTGCAGCTGTCATATTTTAGAATAGTTAAAAATTGAGGGAAGACTTTCTCTTAATTTATATGTTTCCAACTACATTCAACCAATCACCCTTTAACTCTGTGACTTTTCAAATGAGAACTTACTATAGAACATGTTCAAGACCTTACAAGAGGAGATTTCGACATTGAGGACGGAGAAAACTGTATTTTCCATCTTTGCTCCTTTTATTATTGCCTTACATGATCGTTGTTGATGATACGTGCCATTTGATTATCATTAACTTGTCATACCAATATGCTTGTCTATTGATTAGCCACCACTGCCTGCGCATCTTGATAGGCATTTTCTCTGTACATCTAGAAATTTTCTTATGCAATTATCTCGAACATAAGGGATAAAGCTTCTGTGCCTTATGCATTGACCTATTAAGCCTAAGATGATTCAGTAATTATTTATCCTTTGTACTCAAGTTAACGTTTCTGCTCCTATGAAAGCCCCTTTTGCTGTGGCATTCAGTAATTAAAGTTTGGACATAGTTTCCTTCAGTGCCTCGTATTTCTACTTTCTTTCCTTACCTTTATAATATTGCTTTGGCTCTTGATTGCTTGAAAATGAGCTTCTGGAACTTTCCATGTCAGCATATCTTGATCTCCCACTTCCAAATTATAGAATGTAGTCTGATGTGTTCAAACATCAATTGTCATTGCCACTTTCTTAATTCTTTCCAGTGTTAGTGGCTTAGTGCCGTTGTGTCTCTTTGGTTCATGAGTTTTGGCCTTCTTTATTCTGCTCTTTTTGGAAGTGCACAAATGAGGGATGCAGAGTAGGGAAGCAATTCTCCGTCCCCATTGATTTCTATATGCGAAGGACAAAAATAGATAGGTGAAGCATATTGACAGCATTCTTTTGTCCATTTCCCTCTGTCTTGATTGGCACCTGTTTTCTTATGGATGTCATTGTGATTTCCCCTTTCTTTTTTACTGACATCTTTTTGCATTCAAAATTTTAAATCTGTATTAATCAAACGTGTTCATGTGTAATAATAAGGGGATTTTTTTTGCTGCTCTGTTACAGCTAATGGGAGGCCAACCCTAAATTTGGAAAGGCGTTTGGATCACGAGGGGCACCCTCTTGCCATCACTGCAGCTGATGTTGTGACAGGCGGGGGTGTTCCACCATCATTTTGGAGGGAGACTCCTAATGGTAAGCTTGTCTAGTTGTCTGCACTTAATGTTATGTGCTTTCAATGCTAAATGAACTTTTTTTCTGCAATCTATGTGATTTTCATGAAGATCTAGCTTAGACTTAAACATAATCATTATGAGTATAGTGACCATGAGGCTTGGTCACTTGTCCAGTTAGGCAGTAACCTGGCTCTACTTAGTCAATATTAAATAGGTCTTACTGAACAGTTGTATAACCGTTTAGTAGTTGTTTAAAGGGGTTGCCTTGGGGCTACAGTGATTTGACAAGATAAATAACTTAAAATTTGTTCTAGTCCATTGGAAGGATGCTTTTATGCAATCTGGAGGGACAGTTATAATTGTACGTGACTGCCAGTTTGCCAGGAGCTGTTGCTTAGAATTGAGAGTAAAATGGTAGGTACAGCTAGCCAAGAATTGGGCAAGATCTGCTATTTGAATGTTAAGGTTCAGGAGGATAGGGTGACTCCATTCAAGGCATTTATCAATTACGCTATGCGAAAAGTTGGACGTCTGTGCACTATATGCCACTTAATATATCTATAATAATTAAGTTTAATTTCATGATTCCATCTCTGACAAATCTGTGCAAGTGACATCCATGATCTAGGCGTGTTTGGTGCTAGCATTTGGAGTTCTTTTTATCTTTTGAATTGAATGCAAAACTTGATTTTATTTTTACTTATTAACTAGCTATGCTGAAAACCTACATTAATTGCTAAACTGACCACTAACAGCTTGTAAAATAGCAAACAACTACTAATGCAACAGCTTATTTTTCCCAACAAGCCTCTAGTTTTGTTCCATTTATATATAAACTACTCAGGCTCTGGGTATTATCAAGGCTTCAGACATTTGTGAGGTCTTCAGGACCATATCTATGTTAAAGAGTATTGCTACATCAAAGGCAGTCGAGCCTGAAGGGGGAAGGTAGGATACCGGCCAAAGTAATGTCCACTAACGGCTATTCGTGGCCCGGTCTCAATAACACAATACGGTCCGACAAGGATCCAGGTTAGGAATACGATTAGGTTTATTAAGAGAAAGACCAATAAGGAGAGAGAGAGAGGCAGGAAATTACCAAATTTGCCTCACAAATTGTGATATCTAGAATTTTAGCAAACCCTGGACCTGTAATACAAACAGATCTGCAATTATTTTTGTTGTTGAGTTGTTGGGGCTTTGCTTGAAAGGTTGCATCAAGTTCACTGAAAATCATTTCTCTTTGTACTTGCGGCTGTTCATTTGACCAGCTATTTTGCCGTCAGCGATGGTACACAAGCGACAGAGGAAGAGAAATCACTTCTTTTAACTTGCTTATTAGTCAATTCTAATCGACTTGACAAATAAATTGTTTGAAAAAAACATCTTTCTCTCGATGCTTTTAACACTAACGATCCTCGTACCCGTGTCCGAAGTTAGGATGGTTCCTCCCCCTACCCCCTTCCTCGCCAACTTTTTTTGGTATTGAAGTATCGGACACACTGAATAAAATGAAGCAACAGAAGACAAAAGAGTGATATTAGAAAACTCAATTGCCATTTGAGGCCGCCTCCAGCTGATTGCTTCCTTAGGCAACCAAAAACTCTAAGCTGAATTCACTTTTTGGTGCATTGCTGTTTAATGGGGATCCAGATATTTCCAACATTGATCTTAGATATTCTTAATCATAAGCTTCCTGTGTTTTGTAACATCACTGGTAGATCAGTCGTGGAGTGGAAGAAGGCTTTCAGAATTGTCTGCTTGAAATAGTTATGCTGAATTTGGTACCTCTCAGCCTTGTTTCCCTGTTGTTTCGTTCTCTGTTGAATTGATCCCAGATTTGGGTCTGCTGGACCCATGTGCACCTGAGGAAGATTCAAGGGTCTTCCATGCAAATATTTTGGAAGGCTGGGGTCAAACACTAACAGAGGTGGGTAAAAATTCAATTGCAGTAAAGCAGCGTGCTTCGTGTTTAGACGTCAGAAAAATAATACTTGTCTTGCTGGAAGGATTCTGGTGACAGAGACTGAAGCAGGTCATACGGATTGAGGAGGATATTTAATGACTGGATTAGTTAGCTGTGATAGTAACCCTTTTGAGCCTTTGGGCTTATGAAAGAGCAAGATTGTAATTGTTCAGCTCTCGCAGTCCCTCCCAGAGCTTTTACTGTGCTCGGAAAGAGAGAGAGAGCATAGGGAAATGCAAGAGCGCCAAGGAAGAAAAGCATAATAAAATATATTATCTTGCTCCATTTTTCCGAGAAGCTGTTAGCTTTCGACATTTTCTGGTTTTCTAGCAGGCATGTTTACTTTGATTCTAGATTTGGTTAAGTTGTATTGGTTTTTTATCTTTGTTTTCATTTGTTCAACGGGTGTTAATACTTAACTTTCACAGGTGATGATACACATTCTTTTGGTGGGAGAGTGATAACTGTCAAATGGGGGGATTACACAAGAAGGGTTGGTGTAGATGGCACTGCCGAGGCGATCAAGGATGTAATCCGATCTGCCTTTGGTTTGAGGACAAAGCGTGCATTTTGGTTGGAGGATGAGGATCAGGTTGTTCGCTCTCTTGACAGGGACATGCCACTAGGCACCTACACTCTTCACCTTGATGAAGGTATATGTTGTATAATTCTTGTTGTTTTTGTGATCCCTAGGCTTGGAATTCTTGTGCATAGACAATTCTCCATTAACTTGGCATTTTTTAGCGTTGTTTTTTCCTTGAAGTTGGATGTAGGTTTGACCTTCGTTGCTCATCAAATATGCCTTGAGCAGACCTGAATACCTAATAGGATTTGGCATTAGTCGTAAGGCCTCTTTGTTGGGCAGGATTGCAGGGCCGAGCTAGTGGTAAAATTTGGATCCGCCAATCAGGTTGGGGGTCAATAACAGGTCAGTAATTGGTTGTCTAATAGAGGAGTTTGGAGATCGGATTGAGAGAGAGACGAGGACACAAACACTTAACCACACGACTTTTATAACCATATCTTGTCTCTTTTACGAAATGGTTGGCCTGTCATTGTGGCATTTTGATTGACCCTGTCCCAATCAAAGCCTTGTCGAATAAAAAAAAAACGTTTCAACTTGCCCCTATCCAATAATTAGGCCCAGTCTCACATAGTTATGTTGTTATTATGAAGGTTGTTATGTTCTTTTATGCTGTTCCCATGATGACGAAACTACTTGGATGAATAGAATAGAACAGCCTCAAATATCCTGATTCAACAATTGAATTGCACCCTTTTCTTTCAGGTATGACGATAAAACTGTGCCATTATGAGGAGTCCGACCACATTCCATATCCCAGTCAGATATCCCACACCGAAGAAAAAACATTTTACACGGAGGATGATTTCCGCGAGTTTATGCGTCGCCGAGGATGGTCATGTCTTCGGGAGTTAAATGGGTACAGGAATATGGACAATTTGGATGATCTTCGCCCAGACTCGTTGTATCGTGGTGTTACTTGAGAATAATCTTCTCCTTCCTCGATTATTGTCTCCGTTCTCCAGATCTTCAGCCGTGAGAACGCAGTTGTAACTAAAGATTTGCTGACTAAAATAACATGAACTTCTCTAACCTTATCTGTACAGATAGATTGCCTTATTCGAAGAACTTATAATTGTATATACACTAAATTCTTTCTGTAATGTAATTGTAAGCAATTTTCTTTTCAATTATGTCCCAGATTTTAGACTATTCAACTCCAATACACACTACAAACTCGGGTTCGGAGGCCAGAGGCTTCATAGCCATAAGATTTTGACTAGACGAGGTTGTACACTGTAGGAATTATGATAACCAATTTATAAATTGGAAAATTCATTCACAATCAGGGTCATACTTCCAAATATATTATGTCTTTGAGATTGTATCTCGCAAATTATAAGGTATTCTCCGAAATACATAGAGGTAGGTATTCCGAAGACAATTACATTCCTTAATTTTCGGCGGGCCTCAAATAAGGAAAAAGGATAAAATAATAGGCTTGTGGCGTGGGAGTATGTAGCTCCAAGTATAAATTTGTATGGGTTGTTCGGGTACTCTGAGAACTATTCTGGACCAAGCATAAATTTGTATGCAATGTGATTTAGAATGTCCCTAGTGAAACCAACTTCTTAAGAGCGCAAAGCAATTTTCAAGTTTGAGGCTTTGCAGAAGGATAAGTTTTAGTATGGTGCAAGCTTGCAAGTAGTACATAGTGCTTGCTGGAATTGGATTATCATGCTCATAGTATGCGTGCCACCACTTGTGCAGAGAGAACGCGGTGCTTCACCACCTTTGCATGGGATAATCTGTGGCCTTTCGCGTATGTCAGCCTGTCAGGTCCCATGAAGGTTACCTACATGACTACAAGCAAGGGTTTAATACGCTTAGTGCTTAGCATGGCCCATCTAATATGCTTGCCATAACTCTTGCCAAGGGGAAAGCACTATGGTTCTTGCACCAACCTAAAGGCACGCATAATTTTTGGCTCGCTACTTACACAAGGTTTAAGAAGGCAATATGAGCTGGTTTTTAATGTGCAGGCCAGGGTACGTAATGAACGATGTGGCAAAACATAGGACGGCACCCACAAGAATACAAGCAACGCATAGTGCCTCCTTGCTCGTAGCATAGAAGCTTGGCACAATATGCATGCCACCATATGGGAAGGAAACAATGCTTCTCGCACATACGTGCACAACATGATATGTACAACAGATCCTTCAAGGAAGGCACCTGCGTAAATCACCGTGACTACGAGCAGGGGACACCCAATCTCGAGTTAATCTTCTTAAACATGTCTACATTTCTCGCATTTTACTCAATTGATACTTATGTTTCTACATACGAAAGAATACAGCTTTGTGCATTTGTTTTCAATTTAGGAATTGACAGGATTTGTCAGTAGAGTTGATAAAAGGCAATTCATCCTCACTTAATACAAACTTCAGATCCAAAATTACAAAATTGTGAATCAATGATTCACATATCACACACAGTAAACACACTATTAGTGTTTCATTCTAGTTCTTTCTCTGCCTAAAAAATGCAGCTTCTTTACTGTTCATCATCATCATCGTTCTTGTAAGACACTAAAGTGTCAACCTTATGAATCTGCAAAAAGAACATTACCCACAAATTTTAGATACCCAAATAGCATGTTATATTCAATTAAAATTCCATGTCTGAAAATACAAATGTTGTTTATGTAACCATATTTACCTTGGTATCAAAAGAATGTAGTTTCACCATTTGAGGATTAGTAATCAATTTGGGATCACTCTCAGTCCAAGTGAATGGCACTTCTAAATCTTTGTCAGTGTATGCCAACACATCAAAAACACCTGTAAACATTCCAACATCAAAATCAATTCTTCATTATCGCCTATCAGCTACTCCATCCGTCCCATATTAGTTCAAACATTTATAACACATAGCTTAACGAGATAAGTTGTCATTACATGGTTCGTCAAGACAAGGCAAGTAAGTGATGCTAGAAGCAATTTGCCTCATAATTGCTTGAATTTCCCTCATAATTTCTTTATCACTCTTTTCTCTTGATACCCTGAAAAAAAAATTCAGACCCAAAATATCAATAACAATTGTTTTAATTGCCAATTTATTATACACAATTGATAAATGTAATTTTATTTTTTTTACCCTTTTGCAACAACTTCAGTATCAGTTTCAATGCTGAAATTCCATCTTTCAAGAACTTCATTAGTAGATTTATTCATTATCACCAGAACTACTCTCTGTAATTTCCCTGATTCAAGCCATTCTGCAATCCATAATTAAACAAAACCAATAAATATGACTATCTCGAATATATTCTTATCTAACGCCCCGAGAGCATTCGTTAGCATACGCCCGAAACAAAAGTAGTACCTGAAAGTTGAGCAGTAAGACTGGTAATAAAGGATTTAACACCTTCATCTTGAGTTAAAAGCAATGGTAATCCATATTTCTTAACTTTCCCAAAACTTTCTTCTGGGTATACACCACGATTGTACAAAATACTAACAAAATAATCACAATAACAAAGATTAATATAATTCCAAACTCTATATTATTCGAACCCGAATCCACAAAAATTGATTTTAATTACTATTTTACCTGTTAGCAGCATACCCTGAAAAAAAATCAAACAAAGATTAAATCTTTAATATTGGATTAAATAACCCATAAAAATGATGAAATTAAAGAAAGAAAATTACCAAAGAATTCACTGACGATTGCTGCTGAACCACGAAGAGTGATGATATCTTTAGTAACAGTTTTTGAAGCCATTGATGGAAAAATTTCAAGATTTTTTCAACTGGGTAATTGTGAATTAGAGATTTTTCAACTGGGTAATTGTGAATTAGGGATTTGATTTTCTGGGTATTGAAGATTTGAAGATGAATTGAAGATTTTTTCCGGGTAATTCTGAAATAGAGAGAGATGCAGTGGATTAAAGATTGGATAAAGTAGAAAAAAGGGAAGTAACGGCTAGTTTTTCTACAATGGAGGATGATGGAAATGGAATAATTAGAGCATAACGGCTACTTACTAAATCTATATTTGAAAATTGTCGGAGACTTGCACGTGTTGTAAGAATTGGTTTAGGGTAGGTTGAAGTTGTATGTTTTTTTGGTGAAAGAGAGCCACAAAGGCGGGTTGTGAGAATCGATAGCAGGATCTCCTGGAACCGGAAGGAAAGTTCTAACCAACTGAGCCATCCCTCACTCTCAAGTTGTATGTAAATTTAGGGATGGCAATTCAGTCCCACTTCGACCCGTGTCCGACTCGATCCGAAGGAAATAGTCCGATCCGAATCCGATTCATAAAAGTCCGAATGAAATCCGATAGGAGTTGGACCTTAGGTAAGATCCGATCCGAATCCGACTAGAGTCCGATTATTATTTGTTACCTTGTCAACTAATAGTTTGAAAGTACATTTTAATAGAAATAATAGATTAACATTATAAAAATTAAGTAAAACATTAAAATTATTATATTAAAGATGTGTTATGGTTATTTAATATGTTAATTTAATCCGAAACCGATCCGAGTCCGAAACAATCCGAAGGAAAAAGTCCGAATCCGAATCCGAGAATATATAGTCCAAATCCTAATAGGAGTGTAAAAATCAAAGTCCGATTGAAATGGAGCAGACTTGGAGTTTGGTAAGTCCGATCCGTGTCCGATCCATTGCCATTCCTATGTAAATTGATACAATTGTAGAGTGTATTTTCCTTCACAATAGAAGCTCTCACGATTTGGTTAATTTCCTTATTCAACAGGTGAATTTTAAAAAAATACTAGCCGTTATTTTTCATTACCAATATTAGAACAAGAAACTAAGTACTACCTCTCAAAAATCATTAGAGACTAATATATATACATGATCATTATAATATCTTACAAGATTGATACAATTATTATCATGCACCCGGGTGCACCGTGCGCATGGTGCACCCGGTGGCATTATTGTAATTAATGCGAAAATCTGGGCAAGAGTATAAGTATTAAAAGCTTGCCCCAATACCTTGTAGATAGTTTAGCTCAGTTGGTCTTGAGGTTTATGTGTTTGGTAGTTGGTCATGGGTTCGACTCCCATACCAATCATTTATAATTTTTTTTTTACGTTTGTCTTTTCCTCTTCTTTTGGCTTTGAATCTCATTGTTTAATTTTTTTTTTCATGTTTCTTCCATAGTCTTAGTTCTTATTTTAGCTTTTTTTTTATTTTATCTTTTTCAATTATTTTGCATATTGTTGTACTATAATTATTTTTTTGGAGGGATGTTGTATTATAATCGTTATTTTTAAATTTATTTTACGGGTAGAATATATAATTATTATAACATGCCTTTTTTCTTTTTAATATTTTCCATATTCTGTTACAATATATTTTTAAAAAAATTTTAAATAAAAAACTTATTTTATTCTTCTTTGCTTCTCCACTCACTAACTTTTTTCATTTCTTAAAATACATTTCACTCATTTGATCAAAATGAGCAATCGTTTTTGTGCAGCAAGATCAGTAAACATTCTTATCACAATCGAGCGATTTTATTTTACTCATTTGATCAAATGAGCAATCATTTTTGTGCAGCAAGATCAGTAAACATTCTGATCACAATTAAGCGGTTTATTTTACTCATTTGATCAAATGAACAATCTATTTGCAAAGGAAGATCGGTAAAGATTTTTGATCTTGAGTGAAGTAAAATAAATCTACTCATTTTGTACAATCAAAAACAAACAGTGAGAGTAAAAAATAAGGAAATGAGCAACATGATTTTCAAAGGAAAACATGGAAAAATATGTTTGATATAGTTCACATTATGATTTGATATTGAGTGAGTTAAATTAACTCTACTCATTTACAAAATGAACAATTTTATTTTACTTATTTTGATCAAATGAGCAGTTTATTTTGTCTTGGAGATAAATCAATCTGCTCATTTTAGCATGTTTGTTTTGATAAGTAAACACTCTAATCTCAAGTGAGGTAAAATAAATCTGCTCATTCGCAAAATGAGTCATTTTATTTTACTCATTTGATCAAATGAGCAGTTTCATTTTACTCATTTGATCAAATGAACAGTTTTATTTTACTCATTTGATCAAATGAGCAATTTTAGTTTACTCATTTGATCGAATGATCAGTTTTATTCTACTCATTTGATCAAATGAGCAATCTTTTTTACACAGGAAGATCAGTAAATATTTTGATCTTGAGTGAGGTAATAAATTTGCTCATTCACAAAATGAGCTGTTACTATGACTTAAATTTTTCTTATTATATTCTTCTTCTTTTTTCCACTCTCTAACTTTTTCCAATTCTTTTTTCAATGTGGAGAAATAAAAACTAAACAAACAATAAGATACCCATTGAAAAATTAATGAAATAAGAAATATAGCTTTGAAATGAGTAAATATGTTACTTAGTGCAAAAAATTCCTTAAATGAGCAAAAAACTCCTTAAATGAGCAAAAAACTCTTAGACTATTTCCCATTTGATGAAATTATATAATTTGTAGTCAGAAAAAAGAAGAAAATAAATAATATTATTTTCTAATTTGTAGTAGCTTAACACTGGTACGTGGAAAATAAATAAATGAGTAATTTATCTTTTAAATGAGCAATTATATAATTCTTTATTGATTAGTAAACATGTATCTACCGTGTCACATTGACGAATATATTACTAAAATGAGCATTATACATTTCAAATGAGAAATATATCATAAAATGAGAAAATATATTTTCTAATGTGTTAAAATAAATACCAAATAGAGTAATCAGTTATAATACAAGTAAATGAGCAATATTGTTTTCGAATGAGCAAATTGATTATACTTGAACTTGAAAAATAACTAAATGAGCATCGTAACTTTCAAATGAGCAATATAACTTTCAAATGAGCAATTATATAATTCTTTATTGATTAGTAAACATGTATCTACCGTGTCACATTGACGAATATATTACTAAAATGAGCATTATACATTTCAAATGAGAAATATATCTTAAAATGAGAAAATATATTTTCTAATGTGTTAAAATAAATACCAAATAGAGTAATCAGTTATAATACAAGTAAATGAGCAATATTGTTTTCGAATGAGCAAATTGATTATACTTGAACTTGAAAAATAACTAAATGAGCATCGTAACTTTCAAATGAACAATATAACTTTTAAATGAGCAATAATATATTTCTTTTAAAAAAATAGGAATAAAAAGAAGATTAATAAAAAATGAGTTGAAGGAGGAAAAAAAAACAACAAAGAGTGGTAGAGGGGATTCGAACCCGCGACCCTCTAACGCGGAGAGAGCATAGAGGCCCAACCACTGAGGTAGCTTTCACTTAGTGATGTAAAATGGAAGGAAATAGTATTAGAGTTGTTTTGCTGAAATTTGCGAAAATCACCAAAATGCCACCGGGTGCACCGTGCGCACGGTGCACCCGGGTGTACGGTGCATGGTCTCCAAGATTGACTACATCTTATTACAGATTTTGAAAAATATTCAGAAAGATTTAATAAAATCTCAAATTATATTATTATTAGGAGATCGAAAGAATAATAATGTCAAATTCAAGAAGATGTGCAGCTTGCAGATATTTGAGAAGGAAGTGTCCCAAAGATTGCATATTTGGACCCTACTTTCCTTCAACTAATCTTGACAGATTTGTTTGTGTCCATAAAATTTTTGGAGCTAGCAATATTGCCAAGATGTTAAAGGTACTTATTTAATTCATCCTATCACCTACATTAAGACAGTCGTGTACACGGAATTTAGTTTAATTTTTAGGTGTCAATTATAGGTTTTGATATTGGTAATTGAGGTTTCAAGATGGATAATGAACATAGAATTTAGTTTCTTTTGTAGTTAAATGGAGAGAAAGTAAAAGTAATTTTAATTATCATCGTTATTTAATTATAGGTTCTTTACTATCTTACTTCAATATAGGTCATTCACTATCATACACATGACACTACCATGCTTCTGATTTTGCTTGTATGTGTATAAATATGACATCCTACTCGTACTTTTTTTTGAGGCGCTTTCTTATTTATTTAGGTGGATATTTTTATTGTCATTTAAGTTGAAATCATCCCCCCCTCCTCTTCACTTTGGTATCTTCATTACGATGTATGTTAACTGTGATGTTGATGTTTGCGCATGATAGAATTTTTCGGATTTTTAAAACAACGTTTGACCACTACTAGCGGATCTGAAATAATATATTAGTTAATGTAAAATGGTACTATTTTAAAAAAGAAGTACTTCCTCCGTTTTTTATTAGTTGTGACACTTTTGTTTTCACAGACTCCTAGACAATATTTGGAGAGGAAAGAGATAGAGAGAAAAAAAGAAGTGAACTCATGTGCTAGGAGAGAGATAGAGAGAAAGATTTGCCCAAAATAAAAGTGTCACAACTAATTCCAAACTTCCTAATATGGAAAGTGTCACATTTAAAAAAAAACGGAGGAAGTACAATTTTTCAAATCAAAATTCAAGTCGCATCAAATGACCTCATATCTCACAGTGTAGCCTCGTCCCTACTTGTGTGCGAATTTATAGAATCTTTGAACTTGAAAGAATATGCATATAAAAAAAACATATTGGATAATTGGTGCTAATTAAAATCTAATGATATTTGATTTAGATAGACATTATCTATTTCAGACAAAGACATAATAATTATATCTTGCGCTTATTTTGTCTAGATTTTAATTGAACAAACTAAGTAATTTATAAGTTGACACACGTTTCTTGGACTAAACTTTTAGACATTTATCATTTACAATATTTAAAGTATGATATCTACACCAATTTAAATTATTATTTTTGCAATGTGTGTTTTATACCTCATAACCAAATTCCTGATATTGGATGCAGCAAGTTCCGGAGGGAAGAAGGAAGGAAGCAGCGGAGAGCCTGGTGCTCGAAGCGAGGTATCGGGTTCGAAACCCGGTATACGGAAGTGTTGGGATTATAACTCAACTTAGGGAACAAATAATGGAAGCAGAATATGAATTAGCAAAGACACAAGGTCTTATTGCCTTGTGCCATGCACAATTATTGCATGAACATCAACATAAATTAGAAGCAGAAAACACAACTTCTCAGATTCAGGATGAGTTACATTTTGACTATTCTTTGCAATTAAATTTACTACTACAACAGGAAAGTACTTCACTGGGGGATTTCAATGATGAATCCTACTTGTATTGAAATATTGTAATGTATCTAAGCCTTTGAATATGGTGAGATAAAGTTGCAACATTATAGTACTAGCCTTCTATGCACGCGATGCGTGCTTCGTCCGAAAGAGTAATATATAAGGATTTAAAATAAACTACATCGTAATTTCTCCAGTGGAGTGTATACATATTTTTCATAATTTTGAATATAATCGTTAAATTTTAGTTATTTTGTATTTTTAGAGGGTGTAATCGTAATCTCAAGAGTGTTAAATAGTGAAACAATATAAATACATAAAAAAAAGAGTAATAAATATTAGATAGTATATTAGCAATAGTGATTTAAAAACAAAACGTCAAAAAAGACAAAAAAATTTCCCAAAATATTAATGGAAGATGTCATTTATAGTATCATCGCTATTGAGTAAAAAATGTGTCACTCTCCCTTTATCACTCATTCTAAAATATTCTATCATGTTTCATGTCCAATTTGATCAGATGCACCCCATGCCACTCATGACTCATGACCAATTAATAAAAATATATTAAAGAGGGTGTCTATATCTCAAGAAAATATAACCATTGATATTTTTTTAACTGTTTTTACTTTGTAGATTTTCAGATATTTTAATTAGAAGTTTAAACTTTTTTTTGCTAATAGTGTGATTGCTAAGATTAGTTAATTCCTTAATTATAGGAGATTTGATTTATTTTAATTATTTTTTTCTTATTTTTGGTGTCCACCCCTCCTCTTCACTTGAAAATAAAAAAAAATTAAAAAATACATAAAAGTATAGCAAAGTGGGTATCTATTTATAGATCTCAAGAAAATATAACCATTGATATTTTTTTAATAGTTTTTATTTTGTAAATTTTCAAATATTTTAATTTGAAGTTTAAACATTTTTTTGCTAATAGTCTGATTGCTAAGTTTGGTTAATTCCTAGATTTGATTTATTTTAATTATTTTTCCTTTTCTTATTTTTGGTGTCCACCCCTCCTCTTCACTTATATAATAGAGATTAAAGCTTTCAGAAAAAATATATGCTGACTCGCCAACCCAAGCAGAGTCTAAAGCTTGTCTCGAAGCCCTGAAGGAAGCTCTCACTTTCTCAAAACACATACATATCAAAACGGACAACGTTGCTCTAGTCAATGCTTTCAAATGTCCGATGTCTACTCCACTGGAGATCAGGACAATCCTCTTCGACTGCAGGGAGTTAATCTCGCACTGTGTTTTCTTTACCTGCTCTAAAGTTGCGAGACAAGGGGTAGCAATGGCCCATGATCTTGCAACAAAAGCTAGAAAAGGCATCTTATTGTTCCCCCCCTTTGTAATTTGCGACTCTATTGCCAAAAAAAAAAGCTTTCAGAAAAAGTCCCCTTGTCTATTTTATAATATATGGTAAGATCAGGTTTTTTTGTCATAAATTATCATAGAATCTTGCAAAGAATAAACAAGATTGACGATGATGTCTTCTAGGTTAGTTGGTAAAGTATTGAAGGAATGATACCCAAGACCTTATTGGTATGTATGTGTAAGGCACAGAGGTCTAACAAAGTTACGGGTGTTGCGATTCTCGAGCAAGTAAGTGTACAAAGGCAAAATAGAAGATCGAGGTTGAGGTTCTAATCGCTGAGCCTCGACAGGTAGCCCAACTGCTTGTTGAGATCTTGATTTTCATACGTGAGTCCTAATATAATTTTCATGCCTCCTTTGTTCTTGAATTATGCAAAACGTTTACTTTAACACTATTCACATGTTTTAATTAGTTTGCTCATTGTTTGTGATTATAATTTAATATTTTTGTTATACAGAAATCGTTGATAAGTCATTATAAAACATTACACGATACTTTATTTACGCATACACAAAAACGAAAGGAGAGAGAATGATAAAGTGAGTGATATCAAGATAGCCATGTCAGATCGTTTGATCACGATCTACTTACATATATAAGTAATCAACTATATAATTTCACAAGTAGATTAAGGGGTTTTAATCCATTTCACGATCATCACAATGCCCACAAATAATTTCATGTACCTAACAAACAAGGAAAATGTTTATATAGAGTGTATCACAACCATAGGAATGAGGGAAATTCACATAGTTTAACTTCAATGAGGTAAACAAAATGTTATATTTCAAAACGTAGCCAATAGGCATTGGTTTCCGAATGCGACTTCAGTTCTTGTGTCTTTTATTTTATCTCCTCATCTTTGATAATGCTCGTCTCCTGACTTTTGGCTTTGAGTTCTGCATCGTATCACACATTAGCAAAAGGCCGGTAGCTTTACAATTTATGTGTTCTTTATTTCTTTAGTCTTGTATGCATGTTATGTGCGTGAAATCGTATAATAAGCTAAATTAATCGCAATGGACAAATTTTTTCCTTTGAAAAAATTGTTTGGTATTTTGAATTTTATATAGGATTGATATTTATAATAATAATGATAAATACTTTGAAAGCAGTTGGTTAATTATTTTCTATGTACCCCTATTTCCTTGGTAAATAAAGATGTAAGGGATGCATACCAGTTGAGCAAAGCTCATACGGCATCACCTCCATCTTTTTGTGACTAAATTTTACGTTAGGTTAAGGTAGCAAGATTTTCAATAATATAACTTGTAGTAATGATACTTTAAATTTTTAAAGCAGTCGGTAAGTTATTATTTTTATGTATGTTCCCTTTTTGCTTTTTAAACGAAAGACGTAGAAGATGCATACCAGTTGAGCTTTAGCTCAAATGGTATGATCTCCTTCTCTTTTGTAAATGAATTTTCCATTAGGTCAAAGTAGCATGACTTTTAACAATATAACTTAATAGGTGTTTTACAAATTTTGAAAAGTGAAAAGCTAAAGGTTAGCAAGCATTACCTTGGAGCATATTTGTTACAATGGTATCCCGTTCAACATTACGAGCTCGCAGAGCTAGATAAGTACTCTGTAGTATAGAAGACGATAATATGGATGTAATCTACTCAACTTATCAAAATAAATTTCAGCATAAATAAGTTAAATCTAGTGTTAAATTTTCATCTATTTAGCGAAAAATAAGTCGAGAAAAAGACACAAAATACTCCATAAAATATCGTATGTGCAATGCAAGTAAAGCAGATATAGTACCTGTAGATCTCTTGGCCCATCTCCAACACCATCTGGCTTGTCCGGGTCTTCCTCATACTTAATGACCTTTCCACACGAAGTACAACATCTAACTAGGAATAGAGAAGAATTATACTTTATAGTGTTTTCTCAAAACATGCACAAAGACATTAAAACATAAGATCGAACTTACATTTAGGACAGGCAAAAACGATCCAATGGCGGAGAACTCAGGACTTAAAAGCTAACGGGGTCAAGAAAATTAGAACATAAAAAAACATAGTTATGCCACTACGCGATCTCCTACCAGAATTATGTCTACCTATTATTAAACATAGAGAAAATATGTTATTAATTCATTGCGGTTCCCTAGTATATATGTTGGCCATGTTAAAAAATAAGGGCCGTGAGGTTGCCCATGGATCCAACCTTCAACCTGATCCGAACATAATTTAAATTGTGGGTTGAATTGAGACTTTGAACCTATTAATTAAATGGGTCAACCTGAAAATGAATCACTTCGCTTCCTTGTTGTAGTAGGTCTGAAAATGGGTTGGGTTAATTAACTTAAATCGGTTAATTATCTTTAGGCATTCTTCATTTAGTAACAACGGATAAGACCAACGGACTCATTTATGATTTATTGGATGAGCATACTAGATGGTATCAAATTAGCCAAAAAGGAGAGTGAGGGATAGATTGGTTGGAGCATCTCTTCTTCCAGTTCTAGGAAGTCGTGGGATTCATTCTCATCCCGCATTAATGACTAATAAGTACAAAAAAAAATCAAATTAGCCAAAATGGAAAACTTTGATTAGTAATTTGCTTTGTCATTTCCCAATTCAATACGTTCATAACTTGTGCAAACTGCAAAGATGTAGAAAAAAAACTTAATGGGTCGGCGTTTATTACAAGTTGTTTTGGGTTGAAAATCATAGTCCATTAAGATAAACATTGAGATGAAAATTTTCCAACATGTTTCTCGATAAAAGTTCGACTTGGGATCAATTCGTTTGTTAATGAACTAAGCTTGAGCTTGAATTTACATTTCGATAACTAAACAAACCAAACTCAAACTCACTGATGTTCGACTCGAAAAACTCGTTAATTAATTAAAGAAAAATAATGAACATTTATGTAATTTTATATATCTTTCTACACCAATACCTAAATTATTAATTAAGGAAGCAGACTCATGCCTTAGCCACTTGGCTACGGTTCCCTATCAATTCTATGTCCGACTTTGCTTCACAGGGCGAGACCAAGAATAACAGATGCCGGAATGCTTTGGGAGAAAGGACACAACATAGGTGGAGATGGATTTTAATAAAGACTCTATAAAACTTGAGAATCTAAGAGTTCTCCCTACCTGAACCTTTTCCGTGGCGACAGTATAAAGAAGGACAAAAGAAAAGGAATTTTTGGGATAATTTATCCAACTAAAATACTACTCCAAGTACAATAAGAAGCCCAAAAACATGTACAACATGCACAAAATAACTTATCTTAGATTTTAAGAGTATATAAGTGAACTCACAAGGACCCTACGTCAGGAACGTCAACCGGCCTAAATCCAAGGCAATGGTCGCACCAAAGCTTGCGAAGTGGCATCTTCACTCTGTTGATGTTTTACAAAACAAATAATTGTAAACGTTAAACAACGCAGTTGTTGCAATTAAAAGAGAATGGAAGAAGTACGACGTAAAAATATCAGCACAAGTAATAAATTATTAGGGAGTGAGGTTGATTTAATTGGTGAGCCTTTGCACATTCCCGAACAAGGTTCAGAATTCCTACACGAAGTACTTTGCTTGAATTTGGATACGGGGGTGTTTGACTTGTGATAGACTTATGGGTGAGTCGTGTGCAAGGATAATTCAGAGGATTATTTTTCATACCGAAAAGGAAAACTATTGAGAATAGTCTAATTGGTAAAGCCTTGTCATATTCCCTAACAAGATTTCAGGTTCGATTCCTACCCGATCACTTTGCTTCGACTTTGGGTTTTGGATGTTTGACTTGTAATAGGCCTCCGAAGAGGATTATTTTCTTACCAATAAAACAGAAGGGAAATAGAGATTCAATTCCTATCCCAAAAATTTTACTTTTTTGGGGATTTGGGGGTGTTTGGCCTGTCATGGACACAATTCTCTTCCTACCAAAGCAACCAAAAAGACAAATAATTGGGTCTTTCTTCCTTTCTTTTTCTTTTTCTTTTGCAGATGCTCAAAAATCAATATTGGAAAGTATTTTAAAAATGCTATGATAAGACATAAGTCAAACAAAACATGATGGCACAATCTGATTTAACAAAAAGGAAAATAATTGGGTCTGATTTATTTTCTCTGATCTGAATTTTTCCATAAAAAAAAATCAAATGCTTTAAAATTTAATAATCTGATCCCAATTAGAAAACAATCTGATCCCAAATAAAGCTTTAAATCTAACATTTTAAAGGAGATAAAAACAAATAAGCTAATTAAAATTGCGAATGAAGGAAGCCAGGGAAGAGACATACCAGAAAAAATGAAGGAAGAGAAAAAGGGTTAAGGACAACTGTATTGAAAGAAAGAAAGAGAGTACTCATAAATCAATAACTAATACTGTATATAGTAAAAAGGTCGTCGTCATATGACATTTAAATTTTGGTTAATGCTACTTCCTCCGTAACAAATTAATTGCACCATTAAGGGTCGGTTCGGACTCTTAGGCAAAATTTCCAAATGAGAAATTAAGGGAGTAATTTAGGTTTTAATTATAGACAAAGTGAAATTAATGACTTTCAACTCCAACCACCATCTTCAACACTAACCACCACATCCACCACCACCTTCAACTCCAACCACCACGCTAACCACCACCTTCAACTCCAACCACCACGCAAACCACCGCCTTCAACACCAACCACCATAACACCCACCACCTTCAACTCCGACAACCACGCCTGCCACCACCTTCATCACCGACACCGAAATTTTCGAACCCAGAAATATGAACAACAACAATTTTTGAACCCAGAATTCGAACAACAACAACTAATCCCCAAAATTTCGAACCCCCAAACCCAGAAAACACAAACCCAAACCCGAAAATTCGAACCCCCAAACCCAGAAACTTTGAACCATTAAATCCTTAAATTCGAACTCAAAACCCAGAAATTCGAAACCAAACCCCATAAATTCAAACCCAAAAACCCAACAAATGAATCCCAAACCCAGATTTTTCAAACCCTAACCTAGAAAATAGAACCCCAAACCCCAATTTCGAACCCAAAACCCATGAATATGAACCAAAACACATGAATTTGTAACCAAAACCCAGATTTTCGAACCTAAAAACCATAAAACGAACCCAGAAATCGAGCCCCAAAAACCCCAAAATTTGAACCCATAAAAACGAACCCAAAACCCCCAAAATTTTGACCCAAAACCTATAAAATCGAACACAAAAACCCCAAAATCGAAGACAAAACCCCAAAATTTGAACCCAAAACCCATAAAATCGAACATGAAATTCAAAACATTGGACCCAACCCCATAAAATCGAACCTCAAATTGCTCAAATTGGTGGTTGATGTTAGAGAGGCGGAGAAGGATCGTACAATTTGCGGTGGCTTCCTCTGCAGTGGAGAAGACGAGGGTGGAGGAGGGAGAAGGATTGGTGGATTTTGGTGATGGATTTGGGAAAATTTGGTGTTTTTGGTGGTGGAGAAAGGGTTGACAATTTTATGGTAGTGGTGAAGGTGGTGGTTGATATTAGATTAGGGTGGAAATCATTAATGGGGTTGATTCTTAGTTAGTAATGTAATGCATTGTTGGTTAATTTTAATCAGTTTTTTAGTTTATAAATTAAGGGTATTATCGTAATTTTACAATAAAGATTTAACTAAATAAGGAAAGTTTATAAAATGGTGCAATCTTTTTGTTACATCCATATATGGCAACAGGTGCAATTAATTCGTTACGGAGGAAGTATATACAATTTTAAGAGTTGCATATAAGTATCAAATACAATTTTTGAAGTAGTAAAGAATTGAAATTTTAAGACAAAAAGACGTACTTTCTCTTTTTCGCAATACTTGCAACATTAGTATAGTAACCATTATTTATCTATCAATCTTATGTTATATTTTTTCACAAGTGTATAAGAAAAAATTAGTCAAGTAGGGTCTTATTTGATTCGTCTTAATGATACTATCATAATATCAACTTTTTATAATTTTTACTTATTTATAATGAGAGATATTAAGGTTCAAAGTATTGCATTGGATAGTGTGCAAACAAGAAACGTTGCGAGTATTGCGAAACGGATGAAGTATAAACCAGTGTAATTAATATCTTGTATTTTCACCCCTAAAAAAACTAACTTTTTCAAAATTTTCCTAGTAAAGGTTCTTAAGTTAATATTCTTTTTGTCCCATACTAGTTGTAACAGTTTGACTTTTATACTATTCATATGCCTTACTTTGACCACGATTTTTAACGAGCATATAAACCAAATGTTATAAAATAAAATGTTCTTAGATTTTTCTCAATATATCATAATTTGACATATCAATTTTTCGTAATTTTTACTAATTAATAATTAGATATATTAATGGTCAAAATTATGCATTGACAAGTGCGCCAGTCACACTGTTGCAACTAATATGGAACGGAGGTAGTAACATTTAATTTAATAACATTTGTCAAGCCATTTAAAATGTCATATCTTTTTTGTTTAAAATAATAGTTTTAGAGATTTGATCAAAGTACAAGTTTATAGTTTTGGATAAACGAAAATACTCCATCTGTTTGTTTTTAATTGTTATGGTTTGTTTTGGGGGATAACCAAGAAAATTCGTGAAATCATTGCAATGATTGTTTGGGAAATAGATAAAGTTGTTTAGAGAATAGATAAAGTATGAGAGATAATATGGTAAAAGCAAAAAGTATGGAGTGATTGGGTATTTAATGGGAAAAGAAAAGGACAAGTGGGTCCCAAAAGTGTGGAAAATTGGAATATAAAGATGTAAAAGTTTACTAAAAATAGTAGTGAAAGTGTAACGATTAGAAAGAAACGTTCAAAAAAGGAAAGTGTAACAATTAAAAAAGATGGAGGTAGTAGTGTTCATTTTATAATAACATTCTAGAGATAATGAAATGTAAAGAAATGGTTATAATTTTTAATATAGACTTCTCAACATTAATTTTTGGAAAAATTGACTAGAATAATCCAAACTATGTTCGTTCCGCCAAGAATAACCCCAACTATGGGTTATTCCTGTATAATCCCAACTATGGGTTAACATTGATTCCTTATATATGCTCTAGTGAGGTTTTAATCTTCCTTAAAAGCTAATGAGGGGGGAAGATAAGGTTGGAGGGAAAATCACATAGAAGAGGAAAATAGGTTATTTGGAGGGAAAAATGAATAAAAAAAACTAATGTTGGCCCCACCACTAACGAAGTTTGGCAAAATCCGTTAAGTGGTGGGAGTTTATAAAGGTTTTGAAAAGTTTAGGTGAAAGATTTAGGAAAAAAATCATAAAGGTTGGAGTTTCTAAATAACTGAAAAGTTAAGGTGGTTTTGTACAAATTTTCCTTATTATTATCAGTAATTATTATTTTTAAAATTAATGTATTATTATTACTATTGTTTATTTATAACTATCAGTTAATAACATCAAAAATAATATTATCATTATTCTTTTAATATTATTCTAAATTATTAATATTTAGAATTATAATTACTCATTATTTAATATTCATAATTGTTATTATTTATATATTTATTACAATTCAATAATTCAATTCAATTTAGTTCAGTTCAGTTCAGCTCTAATAAGTTCAGTTCAGTTCAATTCAGCTCCAATAAGTTCAGTTCAGTTCAGTTTAGCTAGAATTAGACGAAGAGAACATGTCCTTAGGGTTACAGATGGACCAATTCGTGAACCAGACACAACACGATTCGTTTACCACCACTAAAGAGCTGATCTTATAAGAAACTGCCTAAAAACAGCCCAACCCAATAAAAGAGAATGAAACACCTTTTTGAATAAAGTGATGAGTTTAAGTTAGTCTAATTTTAATATGAAGTTAGACCAACTCTTTTAATAACTTTTGCTAATTTAGTATATATACTACCTCAATTAAATGCGATTCCACAAAGGAGATCGAGTATTTCTCCATTTAGGCTCCGATGAAGCTCAATCTTAGTACTATCTTTAATGATAATATTTAATCTAAGTTTTTATCTTTTTGTTCCTTTTTATTACTATCTTTAATCGTATATAGAAGAGTTTCAGATTATAAGTTTGATATACAATATTTCATAAATTTGATGAACTAAACTACTCTAACATCCATTTTAAGTTCTTTGTGACCCCCCACCTCTAAATCACAATTTTTGGACTTTGAAGTTATAGGTCAACAACAACAACTAATAATAACCAAAATATAGATGGTCATGCTAATATACTACTATAATACTGATATAACTATCTAGATTAATTATGTCTTATTGTCTCCTTGACTTTATGATAGTATTATATGATATAGTATTATTATCATATTATGCAAAATAAAAGAAATCGGCTGGTGGTATACTGGTACTTCAACGTTTCACATTGAGAAGCAATGAAACGTTTATCTTACTGAACCTTAATAATATTTCAAAGATCTTTACATATTAACGCCAACAAGGTGTCGTGGTGTAGTTGGTTATCACGTCAGTCTAACACACTGAAGGTCTCCGGTTCAAGTCCGGGCGACGCCATTTCTAATGTTTTTTTTTTCTTTCTATTTTAAGTAGATTTTCTGGGAATAACAATTGACATTCATTTTAAATTTAATATTTTGGACTCAATACAGTCTCTCTCTCTTTGGCTGACTCTGATTATGATTCTATAACACATATTTTTTCTTAGAAAAGAAATTATTAATCCAATACTACTATATATTATTTTGCTGAAACAAAGTTATAATATACAATAATTAGTTGAATATTAGTGATTAGTTAGTTGTGGTGGTCATGTAGCATAATGTTGCTTAAACTAGTAGTATAATAGTCAAAGGCTTACGTGTATGCATATGCTTATAATGCTATTAAGATGCTCATATAATACCTAAAGGTAAAAAATTATTTTATGCAAATTCCATTGGGCGTTGTTTTGGAGGTGGGAATTTCCTTAACCGTTCTAAAGAGACTATATCAGTTAAATTGGATTGAGGTGACCAATGTGTATATCAACTTATTAAGTCAACGTATGATAGACAACATGCTTAATTACTATATCTCATAAAGTCAACTTTTAAAATCGGGGATTTTCAATTTGGGTAATGAAGTCGTGTTGTATGTGTACTATATACGTTCCTTTTATATAAGTTTTAGTGATTTTGAATATGTATTAGCAAATCTAATTAAATATTTATGTACTAGCAAAATTTCATATCAAGGAACATTCAGAAAGAACGAGGGCAAATAAAATGGCATGAGAAATTAAAAGAGGAGACTTTTTCCAGAAGTATAGAGCATGCCGCATTGGTGTGCCATGTCATTAAATGAAAAGGAATATAATTTGTTTCAATGAATATATTGTTCTATATTGTATTCAATAGCAAATAGGAAACCATTACCATCATGTAGGAAAGGATTATATTTCAAATGAAGTGGAACATTAATTTTGATAGGAAAATAATGTATTTGATAGCAAAAGTAAGATATATAAATAAAATTTATAGTACTCTCTCCGTAACGAATCACTTGCAACAATTGATATTATTTGTGAGAGGTAAAATATTTCATTGTTGCAAGTAATTCGTTACGGAGGGAGTATATGATAATAATATATGTCTTGAGTGAAATTATTATAATATTATTTGAATTTGAATTTTTTCATATCCTTGAAAGCTACTCGAACTAAGAGCATTACCACTCATGAACAAAAAAACACATCATCCCTCTCTCTCTCTACCACTTTCTCACTCATCTTAAATTTTTTTATCATGTTTCATGATCAATTTGATCAAATGCACCCCACTCATGATCAAACAATTACTTATGTACTTGAAAATTATAAAAAATCAAAAGTATATAAAAGTATAGCAAAATGGGTGTATATTTATAGATCTCAACAAAATATAACCATTGATATATTTTATATATATTTTTTATTTTCAGATATTTTATTTTGAAGTTTTAAACAAAAAACTGACGCCACATGTCACTGTGTGATTTTGCCAGTTTTTGCTTTTCTCATGAACTATTTGATCACAATGTGATCTATTTCATGATTGATCACAATATAATCTATTTTTACTCATGAGTGTAGGGCTATTTTTTTTTGTTCATGTCTCATGAACAATTCTTATGATCAATTTGATCATGAGTGTGGATGCTCTAAGCTTTGAAACAAATTCATATGTTAAACAATGTTGTGTCATTACACCGTATAAAACATTAGAAATTAATTGCATTTTATTATTGACTCGGCTGTGAATAATGCTATGTATAAATATTCAAATACACTAAAGTGTATTATTAGGGTAATTTGGTAATTAGATTCTTAGTAGATTCTGTAAAGATATTTTGTATCTCTATATATATGATGCCAGTCAACCTAAACAGGTAGCCAATTATTTCCAATAGTCGTACATGGTATCACGAGCCTAGGTTTAGAATTTTTTTCTCTCTTCCGCTCACATTCTCTAACCCTAAACCTAATTTTTTTTAAAATCCGGCCTCCTAATGACGGACAGGACTCCCACCGTCACCGGATCAACCTCCGTGCCGGACGTTTCTGCCGGCTACCGCAGCCCCACCACGCCGGTCCACCAACCGCGGGTGGCGCAGCTCCAACCGCAGTACATGTATAGAATGATAAAGTAGGAATGTTCTTGGCTCCAAAGACATCCCATCTCCAGTCATGCATGTATTATTAAAAAAAGTACTAATTGTTTACCACATAATTGATGAAAGACAGTACAAATTGTCTAGAAGAAATAGAAATTGCAAAATACTAGTAATGAAGTACTTCTACATTCTATTCTATAGGTTAGACAATGTAATGCAAAATTCAAAATCAATTAGCTAGCTAGTTTACTTTGAATTCACCAAAAACTACTTTTATAAAGAAGCCAATGGTTTTTAATCTCAAGCATATTCCCCCAAGATGGTATTTTTCTAAAACATTTGGCCCATGGATATAGCATATGGTTCCCATAAAACAGTCAATTATATAATCAAGGGCCCGTTCAGTATCACTGTGTTATTCTGTTTTATGCTTTTTAAAGTCATATGATATATGTCATGTAATAAATCAATAATCGGGCAAACCTATTAAATTCATGATAATTTTTAAAACTGACAACAGAAAAGTGAAAACCAATATTTATGGTTTCTTGTTTTTGGTTTTAAAAAAAAACTGAAAACTAAAAACAAAAACAATCACGAACATGCCCTAATTAAATACTTATTACTATACTGACACTTTTCTATCATTCTTGCAATTATTTTTTTGGGCAAATTTCATGAATCTAGACTATATACTATATATGAAAAGAATAATCATATTGGTTCTTAATCTTTTTTTTCAAATATGAAATTTTTTATAATTCTTCTTACATATAATTAGAGATAACAATGCTCAACGTATATAGAATTAGGAAATGGAAGAAGTATTTCAGACGCACATGGACAAATGGACTCTATTACTAATAGTCTAATATAATAATAGTGCGAAATTATATACTGATTAACATAAACAAATACCTTGATAATGCATACGTAAGTTGCTAATAGTAAGTGTTACTAGTGTTATAACGAGACTATAAGACTCTGTTCTTTTCAATTTATTTAAACACTCTAGTGCTTATTTCACAAACGTTGAGATAAAATTCAGATCATATTAGAAAGTAATAAGAACAAAAAGCAACTGTTATAAGTTCAGATTAGAAAATTCTAATCAGATAAGAAAAAATCAGACCAGATCAAAAAATTGAGATCATACGAAAAGAACGCACTCTAGTACACACTAGTATGAGATTACCGATAATATGATATTGTCACTCAAGCATGCTACCCATGTCGTTAAATGTTAATTCAGACTAAAACTTTATTAGTTTTATATTAATAGTAATAACGTTTGTACTATATGAAAATAAACTGTTGCAATTAATATAAAACCGAGAAAATACTGCCTATCAATGTTGAATTTTTTTTTTATGTTTGCACCCGGTTCATCCTTCGGACTACATCCGGATTGAGCTCAAGTTCGAGATGGTTAGGTTCCATTCCTCTTTTAAAAAGGTGTTGCAGAGATTCGAACAAAGTATCAACGTTGATGAGTGTTTAAAGTTCTAGAATAGAAGACACATTCTTTTTGTCCAAGAAAGACATTTACTTTTTGTCCAAGAAATGCACCATTTGATTTTTGCCTCTTGCCTGATTGCCTCTTGGTAGTGACATAAACCGCTATTAAACCTCACCTCTTTATAAATAGCACCCATTGAAAAATCCCATTCATCACATTTTCAACATACTTTTCTCTGAAATCGTCTTCTTTTATTTCTGCTCTTTTTGTCACAAGAAATCATGGGTAATGCTATAATTCAGCTGTTTTTTTTTCTCAAAGATTCCTATTATTTTAAGAAAGAATAGATTTTTGATGATGATCATATTGTTTTTGGTGTTGATTTTTCAACAGGGTCTGAGAAGAAGATCAAGATTGGAATTAATGGTAAGACTACTGTTACACATTTATGTGTAATGGTGTATGAATTAAATCTTATGATTGAGTAATTTACATGGATCAATTCATTTTGAAATAGGATTTGGAAGAATTGGTAGATTGGTAGCCAGGATTGCTCTTCAAAGAGATGATGTTGAGCTTGTTGCTGTTAATGATCCTTTCATTTCCACTGATTACATGGTACTATATTGTTCATTTCGCTTTCTAAAAATCACAACTGTTTGAGTTCTATGCTTGCGAATGCACAACTTTGATCATTAATATTGTTAATTATATATTTGTAGATTATAAGAAGCTAATATTTTGAAAATGAATATAGAGACAATCAAATAACATATTGCGACATGCAGTGAAGGAACCAATAACTTTTTATTAGGGAGGACGAGTCTACGACTTTATGTGACATTTTACCTAGACATGATAACTATGTCTTTTACCTTTAATGAATATCTAAAATGATTGTGGAGGCTGCGGCCTATACTAACCCCTTGGTTCCACCTCCGACCACATGTTAACATTTTACGCTATTAATGATATATTGATATATAATAGTCAAAAAGTGTGGTCAAGGTGATCACTATGAAAATAGTGCAATGTCAAATCCGTTTTTTAATGTGACACTTTTTTTTCCAGCGCGTTTTAAGAGAGCGATTTAGAGATGTAAACGAGCAAATTAATCAATAAAATTTTAAGACAAGTAATATAGAATGTCAAACTTGCTTTTGTTAAAATTTCGTCGAAAAATATAGTCGTTTACACCCCTAAATTGTTCCCTTGAAATGCGTGGAAAAAAAGTGTCACATTAAAAAAACGGAGGAAGTATGATTTTGTTTGTGTTTGCATGGATTAACTGAGTGAAATTTGGTGGGTTTTTTGGTTCAGACTTACATGTTCAAGTATGATACTGTTCATGGACAATGGAAGCACCATGAAGTCAAGGTCCAAGATTCAAATACCCTTCTTTTTGGTGAAAAGCCTGTCACTGTCTTTTCCTCAAGGTAACTTAATTTTTGGCCTTTTTTATTTACTGCTCACTTTAATTTGATTTTAACTAGTCTTAGGTAATGCGGATTTACAATATCATTTAATAAGACGTTAAAATTATCTCAAAGAATACTAATGAATGACCCTTGCAATAGATGTTACATCAATCTTATGCTAACTTATTGTAAGTCTGTGACATTTCGTGATTAGGCAAACTTTGTGGGAAGATAGGAACAATCCCAATTATGATTAGTCTTTGCATGAGAGTGAGGGATAGCTTAGTTCGTTAGAGCATCTCACCTAGTTTCAGGAGGTCGTGGGATCAATTCTCATCTACTCTAGTGGCTCATACGCACCAAAAATAAATGATTAGTCTTCGCATAATAATCTCAAATATGGATTGTTACATAATAATTTGGTGTGTTATGGGAAGCTCATTCATTATTAGGACCATTTCTTATTAATTTTCCCTTTAAGTTATGGGAAGAATATGTCTTAGAAGTTAGAACTGTTTATTTGTGGAAATATGTTGACATTTTGGGGATGGTAATTCAATTATAGGAATCCAGAAGAGATCCCATGGGGTGAAGCTGGAGCTGACTTTGTTGTTGAGTCTACTGGAGTTTTCACTGACAAAGAAAAAGCTGCTGCCCACTTGAAGGTATATCTCTTAATGCAGCTACTACTATGCAATACATGACATTATAAATTGATTGAAAATGGTTTTGTATAGAGAATACAGAGAACATAATGTTTTGATCTGCTTTTTTCCGGCTTCTAATCATAGTTGAATGTAAAATCGAAATACATTGAGTTGTTAGCTCGGTTCATCTAGGAGATTATCTTACTGCTTGTCGTGATTTGATCGTTAATTATATTGTATCTTGGTCTATAAGACTATTGTCAGGAGATTACTAAAGCAAAAAAATCATATTGGGGTTGAATCTTTTCTTTCTTTTTTCTCTAATCAAAAGTGATCATGACATTAGTTTCTTGTATATGATCTGATATTGTGGATGTAATTAAGGGTGGAGCAAAGAAAGTGGTAATCTCTGCTCCAAGCAAAGATGCACCAATGTTTGTTGTTGGTGTCAATGAGAAGGAATACAACTCTGAAATCGACATCGTTTCTAATGCTAGTTGCACCACGAATTGCCTTGCTCCCCTAGCCAAGGTTAGCTCTCTTCATACAAAATTGCTTAGGCTTATTGGTAAAAAGAGCTGTGTAATTTGATTGCCATTAATATTGGATGGTTGTTCTTTGTCCCATAAATACAGGTTATCAATGACAGATTTGGCATAGTGGAGGGACTTATGACTACTGTCCATGCCATTACTGGTAATGTTGAGATTTTCCCATATATGAGAAGTCCATTCACACCATGGTTTTAAATTTCGGATGCAGTCGTTGTACCAGTCGTGGAGCCACTTTTGTGCACACTGCTGCGTTATTGCAAGCCGAGATTTAATACCATGATTTAATAGGGCACGAAATGTCTTACATACCCTTGAAAGAATTACCTTGAGCTAAGAATAGTATTGACATTTCGCCTCCTGTTAGTTGCTCACATTTTGCTAATCTAATTTTGATTCAACGAAAACTCTTTTCAATTCATTGCTTTGTTTCTGGCAATATAGCTACACAAAAAACTGTTGATGGGCCATCAAGTAAGGACTGGAGAGGTGGAAGAGCTGCTTCCTTCAACATTATTCCTAGCAGCACTGGAGCTGCAAAGGTAGTACTACTAGAATTTAGCCAATTTGCTGATACAGTCCTCGCATTGATCAAGTACTTTTGTACAATTAGTAGCATTTTTTTGAGATCAGCGCATGTTTAAGAGGTATGATCGATTAACGTGGAAATTTTGCAGGCTGTGGGTAAGGTGCTTCCATCATTGAACGGCAAGCTGACTGGAATGTCATTCCGAGTTCCAACTGTTGATGTTTCGGTTGTTGATCTCACTGTTAGGCTTGAGAAGGAAGCTTCTTATGAGGACATTAAAGCCGCAATCAAGTAAAAAAACGACAAATTTGGTTGAACTTATGGTTTTTTGTCGCAGCTGTTTGACTAAAATGTTCATGTTTGCTTAAATTATCAGGGAGGAGTCTGAGGGCAACCTGAAAGGTATTCTGGGGTACACTGAAGATGATGTTGTATCCACAGATTTCATCGGTGATAACAGGTATTATTGCACACATTTTAGAAGCGAAATTTCCTGATGTAACCCCGTACCCCCACGTTTGCACCCCTTCTTGTATTGAACTTGTAGCCTCGCTGAATTAGTTTTCCCTTTTAATAAAATGAGGCTTCAGACGTGGGTATACGGGTTACATCAGAAAATTTTTATTGAGGTATTTGTTCATCATGTTATTATATGTATAACAGTGTTATCCTGAACAAGAATTTAACTCGTTTTCTGAATTGTGTGTGTATATATAGGTCAAGCATCTTTGATGCGAAGGCTGGTATTGCTTTGAACAAGAACTTTGTTAAGTTGGTTTCTTGGTATGACAATGAATGGGGATACAGGTAATAATCTGAGCCTCATTGGTTGTTTAGTTGCATTTTAAGAATATGATTCGATGCGAAAGTTGCTCGAGATAGTAGTCAAATATATTTCAAAGCTTTTATTCATCTACGTATTATATATACTCCCTTTGTTTAAATTAGTTTTATGGACAAACATACGAAGCGTCACGTATATCTATCAATATTGATCAAAATAACAACTGTTTAGCCTTGACTGATTAGCATTGACTGAACTTACACAAAAAATTGCTTGTGTTTTGCAGCTCGAGGGTGATCGACTTGATCGTATACATGGCTTCTGTCGAAGCTTGACCGCGTTGTTGAGAATCAAGCAAGTGTGGAGTTTTATACTTTTATGAGTTCCTGTTGTTGACGTTAGAGTTTCTAAATGAAATGCATAATAAATTTCAAGGCTTTTGCTTATTGTTCCAAAAGAGATGGAATTAGCTCAAAGATGGTGCTTACACATGTTTTTGGTGGATGTTTATGAACTTAGTTTTGGTGTTATATGGAAATGTCACTTTTGGTTATTACTGGTGGCTTGTTCAATTTGGGTGAGGAAGAGGCTTTGTAGTCCTGTAAACATATTTTTGTTTATAAACGAGTTTTACAATTATATATTCTAGCTTTAAAAAATTATCATACTAATATCAAATCCAAATTAGTGAATAGTACTATAAACAAAAAGCATAAAGGGGTTAATCTCTTCAGTCAACGGCAATGGCAATATTATCCGATCACAACAAAATCCTTCTCACACAAAGATGTATTTTTAATGAGTAAAAATGAACTTGTTTACGAACATAAATTAAAAAGTCGTTTACGAACATAAATAGACAAATAGTCATGTTGAAGCTTGTTTAATTAATCGAACTCTAATATCTTATCAAAATCGTTCGATTCATTTACTCTGCATACTAATTACTAAACTAGAAGTCATTAACGTGTATTTCACTTTAAAATTATTTTCCTAATCATTATTGATTTTATGGTTTCCTTTACACTATTTAGTAGATGTTCATTAAGAATGGTTCCATCAGAACTTTGGGTAATAGATTTCTTGAACATTATTTAGGTGGTTGCAAACTTGCAATGTTGCCTTAAATTTTAAATTTCACAGAGTATATATTTTATAATCGTCCAAATATATTCAAATTGACATACGAGCTTTGGCTCGAGCTACATACTTACTCAGGTTGTATGTTATTTGATCGATTCGAGTTATATGAATTTATCGTAAATTCATAACTAATCTGAATTTATTCTTATACCTTAACCTTAGTAGAAGATTAATAATACATTCAAAGTGAAGATGGCTCGAGTATTACTCAGATTTTCAATAAACGAACAAAGACAAGCTTTTAACGAAGCACCAGCTCGGTGCTCATCGAGCTATATATACTTACTCAGGTTGTGTGTTAACTGATTCGAGTTATATTAATTCATCCCAACTAATTTGAAATTATTCTTATACCTTGTTGAACATTTGTATATACTTATTTGAAGAACAAATTATTGACGCCCAAGATGAGCTGGGGAGGTTTTGTGTGTTGTTGTTATGAGACCATGAGCAACATCCATAACTGAAGACGTAACCACTAGATATGTTGTGGGATTAACGTGTTGACTTGGTTTTACAAAAGTACGGATAGAATGTGATGATTTGGATGTTGTTCATGTTATTACTCATGTCCGGTGAAGAACGACTCTTATTTTCCTATTCTATAAGGATATAATGAGTCTTTATATGTCCTTCAGAAGCTTTAATTATAGTCATATTAAAAGAGCTAGACATAGATAACATTCATGTCTCATGCTTTGCTTTGAACGTCTACATTCAGACTCTTTCCTCTAAAGTCTAATCACTTTGATCAGGGATGACAATTCAGTCCGACTCGATTCGAAGGAAAAAGTCCGATCCGAATCCGAAAACATAAAAGTCCAAATGAAATCCGATAGGAGTTGGACCTTAGGTAAGATCTGATCCGAATCCGATAGAGTCCGATTATTACTTGTTACCTCGTCAACTTATAGATTGAAATTACATTTTAATAGAAATAATAGATTTACATTATAAGAAATTAAGTAAAACATTAAAAATTTATATTAAAGATGTGTTTTGGTTATTTAATATGGTAATTTAATCCAAATTCGATCCGAGTCTGAAACAATCCGAAGGAAAAAGTCCGAGTCCGAACCGAGAATATAAAGTCCAAATCCTAATAGGAGTGTAAAAAACATAGTCCGGTTGAAATGAAACAGACTTGGAGTTTGATAAGTCCGATCCGAGTCCGATCCATTGCCATTCCTAACTTTGAAGTATTTTTTTTAGGGAAAAGACAAGTGCATTTATAAAACTTTATATTGGTTAATACAAAAAATTTCTCCTATCTCATCAAAAAAAAAAGTGTCATTTTCTTTAAATAAGTAAAAATAAAATAAATCTAATCTACTTCCTCCGTAATATAATGTTTGCAACAAGTCATTTTGCACGCTTTTTAAGGAAGAGATTTAATGGTATAGACTAGCAAATTAGGCAAAATAATTTTAACACAAGTAAGAATGAGATTATAGATTACTAGTCTTAAAATAGGTTTGGCTAATTTGCTTGTTTACACTATTGAATCGCTTTCTTAAAATACGTGCATAGTGACTTGTTGCGATTATTTTGTTACGGGAGAGGAAGTAATAAACTTTCTCATATTCAAAAAGAAAAAAAAAACGTACCCACCCACGAACACCATTTCTCCCGAATCACTACGAAACGCAGCCGTTCCCACCGCCGCCGTTGCTACACTCGCCGGAGCCAAGGACTAACCGCCGGTGGTTGCGCCACCACTTGAGGTGCCACACTCTTCATTTTTTTCTTCTCTATTTGAACTTGCTTGCTGCAATTGTTGATCTATATTTATTACGAAATGCTAATTGAATATCTCCGAATACTGATTTGTTCAACTTAATTTCACATATTAATTGTTTAAAACTCTTGATCTTTGGATGAATTTTGAATTAATCCATGAGTTATAGTGACTACATAGACTTATTTCACTACTTTAGAATCTATAATTGAGGTAAGGACTAAAATCATCAGTTCAGTGTATGTGCACCTTGAATTATGCAAAGGGTAGATCCTATACTATAGAGTACGATACGCATGGTACTCTCGAATGTACATTAGGAGCATTTAAATGTACATCAGTTCAAATTCAAAAAACAACTGCCCCCACCAATATTTTAGATGTTTATTTATTTCAAGTTATTGTTCATTCACAAATGAATATGTTCATCTACGGATATCAGATGTACATCACAAAACTAACTTAATTTTTCCCAAAAATCACTTATACTCACCATTTACATTCAAAATTTTTCAAATTCAAATTTTTGCTAAAAAGGCGGGAATGTACATCAAAAGCATTTAAATGTACATCAGTTCAAATACTGATGTACATTTAAATGCTTTTGATATACATTCCCGCCTTTTTGGCAACAATTTGAATTTTGAATGTACATGGTGATTATAAGTGATTTTTGAGCGGGAATGAACTGATGTACATTTAAATGCTTCCAATGTACATTCCCGCCTTTTGTCAAAAATTTGAATTTGACAAATTTTGAATGAAAATGGTGAGTACAAGTGATTTTTGAGCGGGAATGTACATTGGAAGCATTTAAATATATATCAGTTCAAATTCAAAATTTGATTTTTGAACTGATGTACATTTAAATGGTTCTAATGTACATTCCCGTCTTTTGTCAAAATTTTGAATTTGAAATTTTTTGAATGAAAATGATAAGTACAAGTGATTTTTGAAAAAAATTAAGTTGGTTTTGTAATGTACATTTGATATCCGTAAATGAACATATGAAGTATGTGAATGAACAATAACATCAAATAAATGAACATCTTAAATATTGGGGACAGTTGTTTTTTGAATTTGAATTGATGTACATTTAAATGCTCCTAATATACATCGAGAGTACCATGCGCATCGTACTCTCGAGTGTAGGATCTAATTTTGCGTGAATTATGCCCTTCGAACAAGCGCGTAACGCAGAACTATATGTTTTTTACCAATGCATTTAAGTATGTTGTTTGCTCATCATTGTTGAAGCTGCGTCGAAATCCGGCGAAAGAAATAGTAGAGGTGATCTCTTTCTTAAAATTTGGTGGTATAATCTCATTTTGAACACATTACACTTGTGGATTATGTTAAAGTTGTAATGTTGTGCTTCTTATTGATGTAATACTTCTTCTATTGAATTTGAATTTGAATTTGATGATGAAAGTATGCAAGTAGTTTTCTATCTACTTGTCTTTAAAACTCCAACTCAATGTGTAAGAAAAGAAAACAAAAATCGTGCGTGTTTGATGAGTGGATTCTTGTTCTTCTGCAAGTACGAAACTGAAGGCTTGTACGTTACTATTTTTTGTTTTTAGTTTTTAAGTTTTTTTGAAAACTAATAACTAAATATGGAAATAAGAAAGAGTAGTTTCGAGTTTTTTATTGTCAATTTTCAAGTAAGCATGGTTAGTATCAAAAAGACCAAATTTATTTTTCTTATCCAGCTTATGTATCGTATGCCTTTAAAATCATATAAACCAAAAACTTGGAAACTGGCCATGATATTGAACGGGCCTTAAGATATTGATACTTAAATTTATTCGTTTTTGGGATGCAGGTGAAATTAATTGGCTTTGTTTACATTTTCTTTATTTATTGCAACGTATCTTGTTGAGAAGCCTTGTTAGGAATTGTTTGAATGGAAGGGTTTGAAAATTATTGATTGCATCATTACTATATGCAAAAATAAGGACCTATATTTGTTGGGGTTTAACCAACAAAATGATAGTAATCAACTAATCGGAGTATAATGAACCGACGCCACTGAAGCTACTTAGTTAAAGTCAGGCGACAATTGACTTACCTCAGTCACTTTCACACTTATATCCTATGTACCATAAGTATCGGACTAATGAACTCCACAAAATCTCCGCTTCATTAATCAGAGGTACCATAAGTATAGGTCTATGACTATGCTGGATTCTGTTTACCTTTGCCACATTGTTATCTGGGTTTGACAACAACAATTCTATGATTCATATGATCCAAGTTCATGGTCATGTTGTGAAACTGGGATTTAGTTCAGCTCGAACTGTATGTAATTTTGGTGGATTGTTATTGCAAGTGTCATTGCTTAGACTTGGCTTTTAGGGTCTTTAATGAAATCACGGATAGAGATTCTGTTACTTCCAATGCTATGATTACTGGTAATGCTAATGATGGGATGAATGAGGAAGCTGTTGATTTCTTCTTGACGATGCAAAAACAGGTTTAAGACCTTCTGAGTTCACCTTCGCTGCAATTTTAGGTGCCGTTATTGAGTTGGGAACTTATTGTTTTGTAAGCAAGTTCATGGTTTGGTGGTGGAGACCAACTTTATTTGGAACGTTTTTAAGGAATCCTTTGCTTGGATGCTATTCGAAGCACGACAGTTTAGAGGAAGCCAAGAAACTTTTCCATGAGATGATCGAGATTGATGGTGTTTCATACAATATAATCATCTCTGGTTACACATGGCAATGGAACTATGAGAAGTCTTTTCCCCTTTTCCAAGAGTTGCAGGGCACAAAATTTGACAGGAAGAATTATCCCTTTTCTACTATGCTGAGTTTAGCAGCTTACACGATTGATCTGGAAATGGGTAGACAAATTCATAGTCAGTGTACGTGACAACAGCATCATCAGAACTTCAAGTTGAAAGTCACTCTTAAACATGTATGCTAGATGTGGGCGCTGTGAGGAAGCCAACCTTATCTTCCAGTCTCTTTCACATGAGGACATGGTTCCATGGACAGCAATGATTTCCGCTCTTGTACAAATGGGGTGCCATGAAAGAGGGTTCAAGATATTCACTGAAATGTGTAGGGAAAATGACAAGCCAGATCAAGCTACTTTTTCCACCATCTTAAGGGCTTCAGCTAGTTTAGCCTCACTGTCACTGGGAAAACAGTTCCATTCTTTGGTATTTAGGTCAGGATTCATTTCCAATGTGCTTTGTGGAAGTGCATTGCTTGATATTTATGCAAGATCGTTTGCATTTGATGAGTGCATTTCTTGGTCTTCTGAAAAACCTAATTACAAAACCAATGGCTCGTTCGTTACCGTGTTCATCTTTTGGAAAACCAAAATCTAAAAACCAAATTTTGGAAACCACAAAAAGTAGTTTCCAGATTTTTATCGCTGGTTCAAAATAAGTATGATTAGTATGTATCACCAAATTTATGTTTCTTATACTGCTTATATATCATGTGACTCTAAAATCATAAAAACCATAAACATGAAACTGGTTGTGATACCGAACCGGCCCTCAGATATTGATACTTGTTGTTATTCTTTTGTGGTGCAGGTGAAATCAATCAATTGGCTTTGTTGACCATTTATTATTCGATGCAGCATATCTTGTTGAGAACCCTTGTTGGGAATTGTTTTAATGAAAAGGCTTTAAAACTATTGATTGCATCATCACATTTGCATTGGCAGAATGCTGCTTTTGTTAGTCGTTATGATTGTGCAACATTTTCAACATCTCCCCCTTCCCAAAATAGCCAATTTGAAAACCTAGCCGAACCACGCGAGCTTCATTTACTTGCTAACAAGATTCGTGTGGGAAGTAATGAGGATGAGATTCTGAGCTCTTTGATGAAGGATGAAGTTTGTGAGGCAACCCGCATTAGTCATACGCTTGTTGATATGTCGCTTCATCGGTTCAAAGACGATTGGAAATCTGCGTTAGGTATTTTCAGATGGGCTGAATCGCGCCCTAATTTTGAGCACTTTCCTGAAGCATATGATTCAATGATAGACATATTAGGGAAGGCAAGGAAGTTTGATAAGATGGGTGAAATGGTGGGTGAAATGCTTGAGAGGAACTTGGTCACCCTTAATACTATGGCTAAAGTGATGAGAAGGTTTGCTGGTGCTCGTAGATGGAAAGATGCTGTGAGGACATTTGATGAGTTGGGAACTTATGGTTTGAAGAAGAATGCGGAGTCTATGAATTTGTTACTTGATACGCTCTGCAAAGAGAGACAAGTAGAGATGGCGCGTGCAATCTTTTCGGAGCTTAAATCTCATATAGCTCCGACTTTGCACACATTTACTATCTTCATTCATGGCTGGTGCAAAATCAAACGGGTTGAAGAAGCATATTGGACACTTCAAGAGATGAAAGGACATGGTTTTTCTCCTTGTGTGATAAGCTATACAATTATTATTCAGTCTTACTGCCGTCTGTCTAATTGGAATAAGGCTTATGAGCTGCTTGAGATGATGGAATCTCAAGGCTGCCAACCCGGTGTTGTTACTTACACAGCTATAATGTGTTCATTGTCAAAGGCTGATAAACTTGAAGAAGCACTACAAATAGCTGACAAAGTAAAATCAGCTGGATGTAAACCTGACACCCAGTTTTATAATGCATTGATTCATACCCTTGGAAAAGCATGTTGTGTAAGTGAAGCTCTTAATATTTTCAAAGTGGAAATGCCTAAGAATGGTATTTATCCTAATACTTCTACCTACAATACATTAATTAACATGTGTTGTTGGCATGGACAAGAAGATATGGCTTTCAACATTCTAGAAGATATGGAAAAGGAAGCACTTTGTAAGCCTGATCTTCAGACATTCTATCCATTGCTAAAAGCCTGCTTGAAGTTGGGGATGTCAGATAGTGTCTTGACCAAACTACTGGATGATATGGTTCTCAAGCATCATCTTAGCCTCGATGATTCAACATATTCACTTTTGATTCATGGTCTTTGTAGAGTGGACAAATGCGAGTGGGCTTTCCATTTGTTCGAGGAGATGATTGGTAAGGAGCTGACACCAAGGTATCAAACATGTCGTCGGCTTGTAGATGAAGTTAAACAGAAGAATATGTATGATGCTGCCGAAAGAGTTGAGGTCTACATAAAACATTTCAAAGATTCCTTGCAGCATAAACATCCAGGTTAGCAAAAAGACATGTAAAACCCATTTTCTCACACAGTTCTGGAACTTCTAGTATATGCTGTCCATTTTTTTGTGGTAACTTCTATCTTTTCCAGCCCAGAGATTGTTTGTTTCTTTGCCGTACTTTATTGGTTCTCAGAAGTTGTAAATTTGTCGGTGGCCTTTTTTTTTTTTTTTTGGTCTATAGAGCCCCAAGTTTGTGATGAGTTCAGTTGGCTGTGTAAAATCAATGTACCTCTCTTAGTATTAATGTCTTCAAATTTTCTATTTTTTCCTGGCATATTTTTCCTCTATTAGTCTTCCAAAGGCCTCCCCAAACAGCCAAATGAATAACATATGCCAGTCTAATCCAAATCAGTTTAAGAGATTGGGTGAGGAATAAAGTACTACACTATGCCTCTTTGATTTTTATTTGGAAATAAATCCGTTTGCTTAATATATTATTGAAGGCATGTCTGATGGTTTACAATGAATCAGCCTTATTTACTTTTTGGCTGTAAAATGGCTTTTTAAAGGGAAACATAAACAAGCCAATTATAGAGGTTAGTAAAAATGTTTATCGTATGGGTTTGACATTAAAAATATCCCAAAATATCAACTTGTGCAAATAGTTTTGATAAAAGAGATACGTTGGTAATCATTGTGAATTAGAAGACATGTAACGTAACTATGTAAGTGCTGGAACCACAGCGTGCTACAATATATAGCCTGGTCAATGTTTAGCCTAAATCTACAAGTGAGGAGTCTCTTATAAGAAAAGTGTAGCAGGGGACTAGTCTGTTTGGATGGAACACTTGACTTACAACTTGATAGCAGTATGATATGCTCTTTAGGATAAGGTAATCGTCGATACGAGTGAGTAAACAATGAAAAATAAAATGAGATAGAGTCAATTTTGAAGGTTACTACTGTTCAACAAGCCACAAAGGTCCTTAATTAAACTTCAAAAGATCTTCTTTAGGTTGATTCATGGCTTTAAGGGTCACAGACAATACCAGAATGAAGAACAATTGTCCTTGGTGAAGGCCAAAATATATTCCCTGAAATCCTGTTCCTGTCGTAAAATGTGAACTTGAAAAGGCTTTGGAGGTATGTCTCTTATAGTTAAGCAGCCCCCAAGGCTCCTTGTGCTCCCTATCAGACTTTAGGACTGCAGGTGACGCTTGACCCATATCAAGATCATATATACTCCTATGGTTTAGCTAGGACACAAAGAGATACTTAGATAAATGATAGTGGAGCCAAAACCATATAGATTGTCCCAAGGAGAAAACCGTCTATTTAATGCCATTTCAAATAATGAGCTCACTCCTATGACTAAGAGCACCCATAATCCCAGTTTCCGAGTGCGATGGTAGAATTGACTAACGAGACCTTATGATCATAGACCTAAGATTATTAATTCATACTTAATGAGATCCTCTCCATAGACAAATTGGTGTATAACTTCAACTGATATTTCAAGAAGTCTTGCAGAAACCCATTCTAAGTGTTATAGCTCATACTCGTGAAACTGAAATTGTAAATCAATTTCGGGAAGAATACTAGACTACTAGAGCTCCCAAAGTACCAAGTTGTTCGGTCCGATAGATGCTTAGAGGCATCATATTAAAATGCTTCTTGATATATACATATTATGAAGAACTCAAACCTGTAAATGTTTTTGGTGCTTGACAATATATCTCAGCCAAATCATACGGTTTATAGACGTTTTTCCAATTTTCTATTAGCCAGGACAGGAAATTGACCAAGGTTGATGCCTGCAAGATCTTTTCTAGGTGATGGTGAATTTTTTAAAAGAAGTGGAGGAAAGTGTCGTAGTGTTTGAAACATTCTCCTAATCGGAGGTGGGGATTAGAATAATTGATGGCATTAGATCCAATCATCCAAATACCTTCCAAAGGAAACCTGTTTTAAAGGCTATATTGCTATGAAACTGATTTGGAGTCAATACAAGATCTTTACCTATAAACAGAAGCCTTTGTTGGATTGTCAATGGGCAAAAGACTCAAAAGACCATACTAATTATAGTAGATCTAAGATCGAGCACCCTTGAAGAAGGTCTTCACTAATGCCTATAGGCACAAGTTTAGCTGATTCCATTGTTATAAGTTGTGTTTTATTTCGGACTTCTTGCTCTGTTTCAACATGCATTGGTTCTTTCTTCTATCGTCCTTGTGAGTTATAACTTATAAGTTCTGTGCTTAGGGTACTGGATAATTTTTCTGATCACTTCTGAGAAACAGGCATGTAAATTATCAAAGGTAAGACCTAGGCTACTCGGGTACAATGCTCTTGGTAGTTAATGTTAGGGAGCAGGGACAATTGATTTTGCACTTTGCCAGTCTTGCCTCCTTTTTTCCCCCTTTATTTTCTTTAAGTATGTGTTGCTGGTTTGGTGGTAATCTCAAAGCCCGTAGTTCCGTTATACTCCCCTGTATGTGTAGTTCCTTCGAACTGACGTGCAGACTGCATGCATATGCAGTGGTTCTTTTTTCCAACTTCAGTATCACTACAACACTACCGGCATTAGTTACATGATTCTAGTAGACATCTTTGCATGCACACCTGTATGAATTCTTAACTATTTCTGGAAGGGAACTTAATTGTCTAAGGTAGCTAGTTGTCATGTCCTAGCAGGAGAAGATTAGATTTTGCAACTTTTGGGCTCCTCTCATCGAATATTCCAGGAAAATTGATGACCTTGACCAAAAGATTGATTGCCAAATCTTGCCTGTGAAAATGGTTGATATTCTCAAAAGAATTTGGTGAGAAGTTTTCTAGAGCTCTAGGCTTCTAAGGAACTTCATAAGGTCGCATGGAGTTGGCACTACATCCAAAGCTATCAAAATTCTGCAAATCATTTAAAAGCAGATAGAAAATCTTGATGAAACAGGAGTGATATGAAACGCCTCAATGATCATCAAACCATGAATAAGCGTTAAGACTGATACAAGACATTTGTCTCCGGCAAAGGTTATAAACATGCATTTGGGGGCTATTAGTGACTAGTCTAGCTTATGTTGTCTTTATTTGAATACCTCGTGCTCCACTTTAACTTGTAATTTCTATAGTGTTCTTTCTTCAACTTCGACATAAGTTTACAATCTTCTGCAATTAGATACTAATTGATATTTTGTTCATTGTTTATCAGGTTCTAGAGCAAGCATCGCACCTATTGAAGAATAATAGATGCCAGGCAGAGATGCTCCTCATGATGCACGAGGTTATAATAGCATTTTGCCTATCTGACCTAGTGATCAGCGTGATACAATCAATGCCAAGAAGTCCTTGTAAGATGCATTTGTGTATTGATACCTTTTCTAAGAGTTGCGTAGTAGACTGCATGTGCCTTATGTTGTTGAGTTATATATCTTACTTGCTCAAATTCTATGTGCTTTCACTAGTAATTTTAACCATTTGCCTCATTAATTGCATGTCTTGTCCAACACGTGGGACACTTGGATACATCAACTAAATACTTGACTTTTTTTCCTAAAGTGGCCTAGCCCGACACTTCGATACCCGTAACTAAGTAGACCCTTAATCCATGTCTAAGTAACGTAGAAATTAACCATGCATAGTTGTCTTAGTTATTAACTATTTTTGGATGGGTCGTGTTTTCTTATGAAAGTATGATACTGTTTGTCAAACCTTTGTGGAAGGTAGGGCTCATGCATCTTTTGGCCTTCAAGAGATCGTTTTTGTGTTGCCTACCACCTTCGGTGCAATGAGCTCAAACTCTATTTGTCATCTGTTGTAGATGCAGTAGAAGGGAATTTGGATGACATTTTTAATTTCAACACCTCAAACAAATCTTCTTATCTTGAAGAAAGAAGGTCATCCAGGGAACTGAAGTGCTCTTGAGAGGCGGAGGATATGACTTCGCTGGCTTTGTGCCTAAATCGGCTTGAAGAATCTTTTGTTACATTTATCAGAAATAGACTGTAGTAGAGTAAGGAGAATGCAAATGATTCCCATGGCAGTATTAAGCTGACTGTGAGCAGAGTCATGCAAACACAACTCATGAAAATACTGCAAAAGGTATACTTTAAATTCGTTCTAGCTTAATTACTTTTCAATCGTACATGATGTTTTCATTAAACTGTCTTCCTAGTTATATAGAAATTTCTTAAGATGAAAGTCTTTTTAGATCATATAGAAGAGAAGGGAGGCAGAGGATCTGTGTGGGCGACCATCAGGAGATAACTTCTTGGCTCTGTAGCCCAGCTGACCTATTCTTGGTATTTAGGCTTTCACATGGTTATGTTATTGTAACCTCCTTAAGTGTAGCATTACTGTTGCTTTTCAGGACGCTGGTTTCTAATTTCTTACTTTATCTCCATTTCATGGCATGATTTCTTCTCCAAATAACATGTGTTCCAAACTTCCAACTAAATTAGCAGTAAACTCCTAGCTTACTAGACACTTTTAGTCTACTTTCTTTCATTACAAGAAAAAAACTGAGGATGAAATGAATGACATCAAATTCAAGCTAATACTTGAACTCTTTTCTGGAATTTGTGATAGTTATACCGGATAGTGACTGGTATTACTTTGATGGATCATCAGTACGCCCCTAAAAACCCAATTGATTGGATACAGGATTTGCAGAAACTTATATTTTGAATTGTAGCTGAATTGTTATGCCAAAATGCTGCTACTGTATGCCCAAATGCATTGCCTTCTGGAAATTTTTTTGGGTTGGAGCTATTATGTTGATAACTACATAACATTGGGTACATTCTTTTCAAGATAGCTACAAAACATCGAGGTTTCTTTTTTATGACAAAATGTATGTAGGCCCTAAATATCTGGCATGGCCATTCAAAGTCGTATAGTCTGGACACCCATATAATCCATCTATTATGTCATTTCTGCCATTATATTTTCTGGCCGTGGCCTTGAAACTTCAGCTTTGGTTGGTGGCTTACTTTAGATTTTTGTAGTTCACTCACAAGTCACATCTGTATTCTCCAATTTTCTATTTAGAATGTTTTTGGGGGTTGTTTGATCTAAATAAATGGGATGGAATGGCATGAAAATGAGGACCCGGTAGGTCTAGACTCAAAATACATTACTTTCTTTTAATTGTTTGGTTTACCTGAAGTATGAAATCAGATTCTATTACTTCCTCCGTTTTTTTTTAAATGTGACACTTTCTATATAAGGAAGTTTGGAATTAGTTGTGACACTTTCTTTTTTGGGCAAATCTTTCTCTCTATCTCTCTCCTATCACATGGGTTCCCTTCTTTCTTTCTCTCTATCTCTTTCCTCTCCAAAAATTACCTAGGAGCCCGTGAAATTAAAAGTGTCACAACTAATAAAAAACGGAGGAAGTACTAAAGTGGAGGTATTGGGATCATAATCCATATGGGGTGGTGGGTATTAGATTGTAAGAGTTAAAGAGGGGATGGAAAACCCTTGGATATGAGATTCCATATCAAATTACCTCAACCAAACAACTTTTTTATATTAATGGTGTCATATACTCATATTCACTCCATTCCAAGACCTTCGACTCAAATCCCCCTTAGACTGTAGGCTTTGAAGGAATAGCAAATTAGGCTGCATCTATCCTGACCCCCCTTACTCTGGTATATTCGAAACTTGAAAAGTAGTGTTGCGGAAGATTAATCACGGTTCAAACTGTACAAAGCTGTTATGTTATACAGTAGTTTTGTACTAGTTTAACGTTACTACGCAACAACTGTTGTTCTCATCCGTTTTAGATACCGAAGCATACCGCAAATCAGGTAACTCTAGTGGGAACTTACAGTAAGTGTTGTTGTTGTCATACTCAGATTTCTTTTTATTGTTTATTTATCTGGTTATGTGCATAGGATACTGCATTTTCCCCATAATTATTCTGGGATTGGAATATGTTAGTAACATGAGGCCTGTTTGCCAAGATTTAATAGAAAAGGGGTGGATGGAAAGGATGAGGAATCAATTCGCTTGATCCAAGGGCGCTTCACCAACAATGATAGGACACCAAGATAGAGACAAAGGGATTGATAAAATTGCTTAGTTCCACGATGTTTCATTTTCTCTCCTCTGTGGAGCTGCCATGTGCAATGTGGTGGACCTAACTTAGTCAAGATGATTATACTTTGACTTTTGACGCTATCTAGTGCTTGTCTTTGATCGTTTCTACTTCCTCCGTTTTTTTTAAAATGTGACACTTTTGTGTAGCACAAACCCCTAGGCAAAATTTTAATTGAAATATTAAGAGTAGGTGAGGGTATGTAATTAGGGGAGTGGGGGGCATGAATTAATACTACCCATAACCACCACCCTATGCCATCTTCCACCACCAGCATCATTTCGCCACCGCCACCGCCACCACCACCACCACCACCACCAATCTGCCACCACTACCAGAATCGCGACGTCACTCCAAACACCATCGTCTCTTCCACACATGCCAACCACCACCACCCAAATCGAAAAAAAAACATCAAAATCAAAAGCAAAATCCATATCGAAATCAAAATGAAAATGGGGAACCAAAATCAACAGGAACATGAACATGAACATGGAAAATTAAAATCGAACAAAATAGAATCTAACGTTAAAATAAAAAATGAAAAAATTGGAATTGTAATTAGAAGGTGGCGATCGAAGGAAGACGACGGTTGTCTAAGAAGGTAGTGAGTGTTGGTGGAGGAAGGAGATCGAAGAAGATGACAATGATGAGAGAGAAAGTAGATCTTGGTTGTTTATGGTTGTTGTTGTTCGACGGAGGAGGAAGGAGAACCGACGATGGTTGTAGTTATTGTTGTTTGAAGGAGTACTTGCTGCGGTGGCTGCGATTGTTGTGGCGGTGGCTGCGGTTCCTGCAATTCGAAGGAGGAAAGGAAGGAGTTGTGGCGGTGGTTGGGTGTTGTACAAATGATGAGTTTTAGTGGTTGTGGTTGTGGTGGTTGTGGATTGGGTGAGGAGAGAGAAGGTGTTGGTGGAATATGACGGTGGAAATGGAAAATGAGAAAGTTTGTGATGGTTGTCTAGTGGAAATGGGTGAGGAGAGAGAAAGTGGGTGTTAGGGGTTAGTATTGGTGATAGATTAATTAACTTAGATTAGTGTTGTACTTAGTTTTATTAGGTAATGTTAAGTTGTTTTAACAAATGTTAGTAAGGGTAGCTTGGTCTTTTTACAACCAAAAACTTACCATAAAAGGAAAGAAAAAAAGTGTCACAACTAATTCAAAACACCCTAAAAAAGGAAAGTGTCACATTTAAAAAAAAACGGAGGAAGTATTAAAGTTTATAGTGTGAAATACGCACGGCAACGGGTCAAACAAGACCTTAAATTACTTTTTAATTCTTATATACTGAGAATAAAAGTTAGAAGATTTTATTTCATTCTAATTAGTGTGCAAGATATTAAATGTTACCAACTCAAAAGAGCAGAGGAGTAGTTACATTTTTACCAAAATAAATGTATAGATTCTCTAAATATGTAGTTTTATAGCAGTAGTATCAATTATTGGGGCATCTGCGGTATTTGTTGTTATCTTTTTTTTTTTTGTCCTTTTTTCTTATTTGGTACATTGAACAACTTTTCTTTTGACAAATTAACTGATTAGTTTATGCTTTATTGTGTGCAGTTTCAGTTAGGAAAAGAAGTCAAATATTTTCAGCTAGAGATTTTTAGGCAAAAGGTGAGAATTTGAACTAGCAACTCAAAAGTGAATTTCGGAGAGAAATTATTGTAATTTTTCTTTGTGTGTGACTCAAATATTTGAAATGGAAAATGGTATTATTGACATAGGGTTTCTTGATATTCAAATGTATCAACTCTTATCTTTGAACAATGAAAGATAACATATAATTCTTTATAATGAATCAAAAACTATTCCCCCTTTTTTTTGAAAAGAGATTGAGGAGCATAAAAGTAATTGTAATAATTTAAAATAGTTCATATTTGCTAAAATATATTATTATTATCGTTGTTGTTACCCATATATAATTCTCATCTAATCAACATAGCAATAATTTAACTTTTACACTATTTACATTTGACACTATAACCTTCTTATTTTTTTTAAGAAACTGAGACAATGATAATACTTAGACTGCCTAGCTAAAAATTTCATGACATGGAGAGATTCCTTGCATCAAGTTGATAGTGTACAAAATATATAAAATATTTCAATATAACATGCCTTGTCCCCCTTTTCTCCAGTAAAATGCAGCCTGAGGAAATGAGATCTGAGTTCTGCTATCCTCTGAATGGGAAGATAGTAATTTATCAATAAAAGTAATCAGGGAGCAATAAATAATACTAATTCACATGTCACTTTTCACTTTAAAATAAATGGTCATAAGAGACAACTACCCTAGTTACTTTCTCCCTCGTGATCTAATAGGATTTATTTAGCTGGGACCCACTAAATATAATTCTCTCTCCCTCTCTCACTTCACTGTCATTTTCTTAGTTAGAACCTTTTCCCTTTGTAGTATTCACAGGCATTAGAGAATCTTAAACTTTCGTTTTCTTTTTCTGTTTTGGGTATATCAACAAGGACGTAGTTTAAAAGGCACTATGTAATTCCAAGATACAATCTTATTGTTTTCTTAGGGGCTCCGCTAGGAGGAATGATGAAATAATGGAATTGTGTCTTGGGAGTATTTAAGTCTACGTACTCCAAGGTATATGTTATAAGTATTGTAGCAAGAAATGTCCTCATATGTTGGTTACAAGTACAACACTTCTTTTTTGCTTTCATAAATTGCCTCCCTTTCTAGTTGTGTTTCCCTCCTTCTAATCTCTGAAATCTAGCTCCTGGTAGATTAAAAATGCCCAACTCATACTTCCCACTTAGTTGGGAGAGCACAGGAGACCAATGGTGGTATGCAACCCCTATAGATTGGGCAGCAGCCAATGGCCTTTCTGACTTAGTCAGAGAACTCCTTCACATTGATCCTGACCTCCTCATCAAGCTCACCTCCCTCCGTCGAATCCGCCGCCTTGAGACCGTCTGGGAGGAAGGGCTCAATGCAGCTGATGAGAAGCCCCACAACAATGTGGCCCGTTGTAGGGCTCTTGTGGCCTGGGACCTACTCTTGGACTGTGAGCCTAGAAATGGTGATGGGCTGCAGTCCAACTCTCTAATGAGAGCAGGCTATGGTGGGTGGCTCCTTTATACTGCTGCCTCAGCAGGGGATGTGGGCTTTGTTAGGAATTTGCTTGAGAGAGATCCTCTTCTTGTGTTTGGAGAAGGTGAGTATGGTGTCACTGATATTCTTTACGGTGCTGCTCGGAGTAAGAATTCCGAGGTTTTCAGGCTCTTGCTTGAGTCTGCTAAGAATGTGAGTAAATGTAGTGGTGAAGTAGGGGAGGGTTTTGAAGAGGAGATCATGAATAGGGCAGTTCATGCTGCTGCTAGGGGAGGGAATTTGGAGGTTCTGAAAGAGCTTGTGTTGGATTGTTCTGATGTTTTGGGTTTGTATAGAGATGGTCAAGGTTCCACCATTTTGCATTCTGCTTCTGGTAGAGGCCAACTTGAGGTGAGAGCTCTTTCTGCAATTTGCCTCCTTTGAAAAAATATTTTTTGAAATTTCTGATGATTATACTGTGTTTCGCTTGATTTGGATTCATTTTAACTTTGGTTTGATTCTTGAATCTGTTAAGAATTTTTTCATGGATGAAAGTCTTTTTCTGCCTAGGATCCGACTGTAGTGCATCTTGTTACTGCATCCCGATTTAAGATCTTTGCCTAGTATGGATCTCGTTATAGAGTTTAGTCCTATGCAGCCCTATCGAGTTTTCCTTATATTCAAGACCCGGGCCACTCTATCCCTTCGAGTTCGAGACTATTTTTTTTTTCCAGAAACCTGTAACTATCAAACCCTGGCTCTAATATGACCTTATATAAACCCGAAATTCCAAACGGTGAACAATCTGTTACTGACCCAAATGGGAACCTATTTGACCCGAAAACACAGGCGTGAATCAAACCCGAAAGGATTCACCCTGATCCGGATTGAGAGGAGGGAAGACCTGAACTAACCATGACCAGAACCCTGTTTGAATTATCCAATTGCCACCCCTACAAGTTAGGCAATTAACACCCCGGAAGACGTTAGGCAATCACACCAGACAAGTTTTACCAATATGCTCTTTATGAACCAAAATAGAATTATCTTTTGGTTATGGAAAGATAGTGTATTAGGGCATGATAGAGTTCTCGTCCCATTTAGGTGCTTAAGCGTCACAAAATTAGCCCAACTTCTGGAATTCCCTTATGAACACAATAAGAAGGAAAGCACTCACGCACTGTAAGAACACAATAAGAAGAGAAAGAACTACACTCACTGTAAGCTCAAAGAAGGGAAAAATCCACCAAACTTGCTTGAACAACTTATACACTCACTGTAAGCTCAACGAAGGAAAAATCTATCAAACTCGCTTGAACAACTTCCCCTATCCACCAAAGCACACATTTTATTCATTAGTTTCCGCATTGCTATATGGCTAAAATTCTCTTTAATTTATCAATTTGGGATGCAGGTGATTAAGGATTTAATTGCAACATATAGTGATATCATCAACTCCACTGATAACCAAGGCGATACAGCATTACATGTTGCTGCATACAAAGGATACTCTTCTGTAGTAGAGGTTTTAGCTCTTACATCACCCTCTTTAACTACATCAAGAAACAATGCTGGGAACTCATTTCTGCACATGGCAGTGGCTGGGTTCCGATCCACTGGGTTTCATCGAATCGACCAGCAAATCGAGCTCATTCAACAAGTAGTAAGTGGCGAAATCATCAAGTTGAATGACATAATCAATATCAGAAACAATGAAGGCAGAACTGCACTGCACATAGCTGTTGCTGATAACATTCAGTGCAATGTTGTGGAACTCCTTATGAAGGTACCTTCAATTGATTTCAATATCCCTGATATTGATGGATTAACCCCTCTGGATCTCCTCAAGCAATGCCCTAAAACAGCAACATCAAATATTTTGATCAAGCAATTAACCTCAGCTGGAGGAATTTCTGACAACCAGAATCATACTGCAAGAAGTGCCCTTGCCAGACACTTGAGAATTCAGGGCATCGGTACCAGTCCCGGGGTTTCTTTCAGATTACCAGATGCTGAGCTATACCCGTTTTCAGGAGACGGGAATGACTCTGACATTAGTAGATTCAGCTCTTGCTCTAGTGAAGTAACGAGCCATTTCGACTCTGAGAGCAACCAGAAATCAGCTTCTGTTCGTTCAGCTTCAAGGCGGTTAAGATTACTCCTCCAGTTCCCAAGGAGGGGTGAGAGGAAAAATGACATGAGAAATGTAAAGGATGACACTCTAACACCGCTCAGGCAAAAATTTGCAACAGCGGCCAATCCAAGCCATGCAGCCCGTGAGAAGTTCGCTGCAAGCTTAATGCAAGGAGTGATGCAAGCAACACCACCCCAATCATGTTTTTCCTCTGCTCGTGCTTCGCCTTTTAGCCCGTTTTCTAAATCATTGGCATCTTCACCGTATTCAGGAGATAAGGTGAAGGGGGATTATGAGGGCAAAAGTACGGTTGGAAGATCTTCATTTTTTAGTGGACCTTTAAGTAGTGAAAGATCATCGTCAGTGGGTGATAAGCATAGGAGGGTAAGCTCTTTCAATAAGAGTTTGATGAATCAGTACTTCTGTTTTGGGGCTCAAGGGTTGGCTGTGGAAGATTCAGATACATGTAGGAGGACAAACAGCAGTTGCAGAAGGCTTGTCTTTTGAGGCATTGCTTGATATTAGACGCTTGGATTTTTGAGAAACCGATCAATCTCGAGTATATTTATTCCGAAATACTCTCTTATATAGGTAGGTAATATCGCTAATCTGATACATACAATAACTCGGATATGTAAAAATCGTCTCGGGATCGGACAACATATTGTTGTTGGATCCCGGGGAGTGTATTATCATTGTTCATATAGTAGATGGTGTATTCACCCAAAAAAAATATAGGAGATGGTGTAATTGTGGTTGGGGATATTCCCTGTAATATATTTACAAAGATTTGTGTTAAACGGTCTATACATATCACTTTTTATGCCATATAGAACTTTAAGTTAAACTGCCAACTTCTAAAATATTAACACCTACATTTTAAAGTCAGAACCTTAATTTAAGTTAAACCTTATTGTTTTGCTTTATATTGGATATAGATCGTATATTATATATGAAGTTCTACTCCTGCTAGAGCTAGACTTTCATCGATCTGGATAGCAAAGGCTAACTTGATTAGGTGTAAGTAAAAGAACATAAGCTCAAACCATATGAAGTAGATATTTTTGCTCGTATCTTGTACTCCTGAGGTTTTTCTTTTTGTAAATATAATCTCGTGTATAATTTACGAGATTATAGTTGTATCACTTGGACTTTGGACCTTTTCTTTTCACTACTACATTGGTCTAGTGGAAAGGACATAGTCTTCCAACCTTGAAGTTGGAGGTTCAATCCACACTAGGGCCGCTTTGAAAGTAGGATTTCCCTTATCGTTCCCTTTATCTCATAGGGCCTGACTCATTAGAACCCGAGTGGTTCTTACCAAAAAGAAAATTGTGATTATGTCATTGATTTTGTTTATATGTATATTTTAAAGATATAAATTTTCTTTAATTTTAAATTAGTAATGAAATTATTGGTTAAAGTTCCGTGTTTGAAAATAGAGTAACTATTAATAAATGAAGTAGAATGTATAATCACATGGTACAATTACGAATTATATACAGTAAAGGAAAAATAAACATTTGATTCTACAAGTATAGAAATTGCAAACATTTTGGACATTGAAGAAAAATCGCAAGCAAATAGGTGCAATGCTGATTGATCCTACAGATTGTGATGCATCCAAAACATGATCATTTATTAATATTTTGTACAAGCACAAAGATTTATGATTAGCCAACTCTATCCTAGAATACATACTCAAAACTACTAACGAACTATCCATTATGTGAAGTAGCTTGGTGTACCAGCTCTACTCCACTTGATTCTCAACCTATAGACAAGAATATGAATATAAAATTTTTATATTCTTTTCGGAAACCAACGCTATTTAAACAATTTTTTTAAATAAAAATAGTATATGTACAATCAAAATCCTAAAACAATCAACATAATTGTCTTGACCATGTCTTGCCAACAATGTATCTTGATAAATGATCATGAATAGAATGTGTAGTTCTTTGCGGAGAGGATTATAGTCCTTAACGCTCCAATAGGTGCTAAAATCATCAAGAGGACACCAAATACTATGCAAAACTGGAAAAAATATCAAATGAAAATTAGATATAAATAGAGATTTTAATGGAGAGAAAATAATTAAGAGATTAAGAAAAATAGGCATTAAATAATAAATTTGCATACCCAATTACTCCACCATGACAGGCTAAACATTTTGGGCTTGTAAATTATTAGCCAAATAATGCATGGAAGCTGCAGAAAATTAGAAATGACAAGAGTTAAATTAAACACAAGTAAGGCCATGAATTCATTACTAGATATTTTCTTCATTAATATTGAGTTTCACGGATTATAACTAATTTTCACTCGTTAAGAAGTAGTACTTTAATTATATATTGCCGCACCATTGTTCTATATTGATATTTGAAATTAATTCTATCATGGTGATTGATATTTGAAATTAATTATAACAAGATGAAGAAAACAAAGGCGTTATAAAAAAATAAATAAACACAACTATTGCTTACAAAGTATGATGTTGGTGCCAAAGCAAATCCTCCGAAGAAACCGAGAAGACCGCCAAAGAAAGGGAAAGTAATGGCAACAAACACTGTAAAAGCTGAACCCAGAAATGAAAATGACATAAGAATTAATTGTAGAATGATAGAAACAACAAAATGTAGATATTTGCCGATTTTCAAATCAAATACTTCCGTTATAAATATGAATAGCAAAGGTTTATATAAAATATGTTAGTAGTATATGATTTTTAGAATTTGCAACTTAATATTGAAAATTGACGGTGATACCACACATATTAGATACTTTTTGCTTGTATGCAGCAAGCTAACAACAACTAGTTATAATCCTATTGGCGTGCATGCAAACAGAAAATATGATGTTTTTTCTCGAGGAAAAAGTATTCTAATTGCGCAAAAAAGTATAACATTCTCCTCGAGTTTGCGTGTCTAAAGCATCATAGTGTAACAACAGATAATTATGTTCTTGTTGTAATGATTTATTAAGAATTGTGATCCATGAAAAAATGACATACCAACATATATATTGCGAGTGATGAAGCGAAGGATGTTAGTAGGCTTGAACTTCATCTTTTTCACCAAAAAAGTCTCCACCATGTCAAACACTGGCATGGCATATACCTGGTTTTTCCCCATCATATCAAATGACAAAAAGAATATATAATGTAACACATAATCTCTATTATATCTAGAATTACTCTATTATCGCAACATACAGGTGTATACGTGTTAAGTTACAATTTTTATTATTATACACCCCCGAGCGTACCATGAGCATGGTACATAAAAGGGTATTTGTTTTCTCAAATAGAATTGGGTGTACAATGCTCATGGTGCACTAGAGTATATGATGCATAATCTCGTGTTAAGTAGTAGATATATTTTGCATTATTAGCATTAATAAACATGTGGTTTTAGCACATCAAGATCACGCAACTTGAATTACCCTACCCAAACACAAATTTCAATTACATCTAAGATCATATAAAATGGTGATATTATGTACGGAAAAAATGCATGCACTCACTTTACGCTCGGTTGTATCATGTGCATAGTACATTTAATGTTTTTTTACGCTCGATTGCTCAATTAAAAGTTCTTAAAAGGAGCATATGAGCAAGAGAGTAACATTGTCTATACTACGCTTATGATACACTCAACGTCTCAACGCATGATAAAAATTGTGTGCTCAATCAATAGATAGAACTTTATTACCTGGTAGCTCCCGATAACATGGACGATAACAAAAGCATTGGCAAGAATAATAAGCCAATCAGGTTTCTCCAAACTAAGAAGAATATTATCTTCAACGGAGTTGCCAAAAGTGCGGTAACCAATCCAAGCAACAGGGAAATAACAAACGGCTACAACAAGGTAGGCTAACATTACACCCTTCCACATTGGACCTTTCGAAGGTTTTTCCGGGGTTGTAGGCATGGTTGCTTGAATCTCCAACACTACATTGTGACCAGCAAATGCAAATGCAATGTCTCCTAATGCCGTGAAAAAATTCATTGTCCTTGCCCCTGGTGTTGTTCCCCTTGGAGAGTAATCCACATCCTCATGCACTCCTTTCACGAGGCAGGCTATCCACGCTATTGTCGAATAACTGTTCATTGATAAGACAAATACAGTATCATTAGATTGATTGAAAACTTATGAAGTTAAATATGGTTTTTCATGTGTTTGTGAATGTAGCTAGCTTAGTTTGTGAGGACTGAGTTGAATCGGTTGTTGATATACAGTGGTTGATAAAATGATGGAACAATTGTACTACTCATTATCCGATTATATAGGTCATTGATTTTATGTAATAATCATCTAAACTATTAAAGTACATTGTTCGATAATTGTCTCTATTTATATTTTAAGATATGAACTTTAAATGTCTTATTAATCGATGATAAACTTTGGAAATCTATGGTTACAAAAGATATGAATAAATTGGGACTGAGATTGTAAATCATACTCATTTTGGATGGAATCTCAGCTTACCACTTTTTGGTGCCAAAGTCCAATACCAATATATTGAATCACCAAAGTGAAGGGTGGGATTAATTATCTCACGTGTAGCTAGGAATGGCAATGGATCGGACTCGGATCGGACTTACCAAACTCCAAGTTCGCTCCATTTCAATCGGACTATGATTTTTACACTCCTATTAGGATTTGGACTATATATTCTCGGATTCGGACTCAGACTTTTTCTTTCGGATTGTTTCGGACTCGGATTGAATTCGGATTAAATTACCATATTAAATAACCAAAACACATCTTTAATATAAAAATTTTAATGTTTTACTTAATTTCTTATAATGTAAATCTACTATTTCTATTAAAATGTACTTTCAATCTATTAGTTGACGAGGTAACAAGTAATAATCGGACTCTAGTCGGATTCGGATCGGATCTTACCTAAGGTCCAACTCCTATCGGATTTCATTCGGACTTTCATGTTTTCGGATTCGGATCGGACTTTTTCCTTCGGATCGAGTCGGACTCGAGTCGAAGTCGGACTGAATTGCCATCCCTACGTGTAGCCTATCAATTATTATTAGACTTGTATTTTTTGTTTTATAGAATGTGGTAAAATGGCAATGCATAGTGGTGGAAGAAATCTAATCCCAAATCTTAGGTATCACTCAATCCTACAAAGTCTTTATTGAGTAAACTAGTCCGCATTCATAGTTTACACCACATTGTAATAAATTAATTAATCATGTATACCTCCATATTTTTAAAGGTGATGTTAATTTGTGGAAAGAAAACATAATCATAAAACTAATTAATATAAAATCAGTGTTACCTCAAGGACATAACAGCAGCAGCCAAGGAGATGAGAGACATAGAGTTGAAATTGGGAAGGTGCGATATAACAAAATGAACGGAAGAAAATATAATGATGAAAAAGGTCAATTTAATAGGCTTGCAATCATGGCATACTAGTTCATGGATCTTCTTCATTGACTTTCCTCCGGTGACCATATACACGATGTCCGTACCCACTTCAACGATCAATTGTTGTGGAACCACAATCCACAACCCCAACTTCTCCCCGAAGGCATGTTGGCCGAGCTCATGGTATCTGTCAAATCGTTTCCCTGGAACCATCTCATGCATTTCTACCATTTGCCACAGGGTGTATAGGGTTACTAACCATGACAATACTATCATCGTCACTCCTGCACCCCTGCAGAAATATTCTCATCAATTTAACTTACGCGAAAACTAAGAAATTATGAGAATTGAAATTTGAATAGATCACATTACCAAAAAAAAAAGTTCGCATAATATAACAATTAGTATGTCTCTTAAAAAAACATATATCAATAAGTCTCTAATATAACATTCTCACTATAATTGTGCGAGTATTGAAAATGAATGCTCTTCCTAAAGACGATTTGTGCTTTGATTTCGTTCACGTTTAGCAGCTTGCGATTGTGCCATGACTATGCTACAAGTTGTAGCAAAACATTTAATATTAATTGTGTAATGAACATTGTTAAAGAAAATGTTGATAATGTATTATAATTTATATATTGTAGGTGATTTTAATTACATACCATCCGAGCTCGGACATGGCAAAAGGAAGGCTAAGAACACCGGCACCAACCATAGCAGTGACATTATGGAACGCCGAATACCACCATTTTGCATTTCGATTGGAAGTAATAGGCAACCAATCGTCAATATTCTTTCGTTCATTAGATGATTCCGATCGCGCTTCCGGATCTATAGTCATATATAATCACCTTATAATTACAAGGTTAGGAGATAGATGAGTTAGACTGGACAAACTTAAGAATAGTAGTATAGTGATATACAAGGGGAGGAAAGAAAACAAAATGAGAGTATGTTAAATCTGAATACGTTGTTATAATATCACTAAATAAGTATCTCTTATAGTGGTTATATTTGAGTTGATGTTTGAGTGAGTCTACAAGAATTGAGGATCTTATGAGCTAAAAATAGAAACTTAGATTCAGATTATTTCAATGCCTAAAATTAAGATGATGTATCTGCAAAATACATTTTGATAGTTAGCTTAAATATTTTTTAAAATTTTAAAAGTTAAAAAGAAAACTTATTAGGATGAAGATAAAAAATTATAAATTGAAAGTATAGTTTACTAATCTTTTTGTATCCTAGTGTCTCATAAAGATAAAGTTCAATTAAACTCAATATGTGATCGGTTTTCAACTTTAGATTATGATTATTTTAAATTTAATAATTGTTATTTATTAAATTTTTAAAGAGTAGGAAAAGGAAAAATCAAATTTTCTTTTATCGTATACCAAAGTGAACATCATAATATCTGTTTCTTTTATTATTTTATAAGGGAGAGTAACATATGATAATAACAAGTGTCATTGAGGGAAAAATAAACATTCTATTCATCTAGATATTAGAAGTAGAGCATTACTCAATTATCAAGATATTAAAAAAAAATGATTCGTTTGTAAGCAATTGTCAAGTTTAATTGCTTGTATGTTTTTTTCTAGTTGAATTTCCAGTGGAATAATTTAGATCTTTTAATTTCGGGGTTAATTTATTAATTGTCATTTAACAATCGGTGTGTTGTTAACAACTTATGCGGTTATGCCTAATTTGTGGGAAGACTTATTCATACACTAACCGGAGTAGAAAATAAAAAAGAATTAGTTAAATCCGTAAAATTCACATGAAGCTGCTATCCCGCGCCCACTACCTTGCTTGCCAGCTCACCTGCGACAACCGTATCTAGGGGTGTTCAACTTTCTGTATAGACCACCAGACCGGTTCGGTCCGGATCGAGACCGGACCGGTCTTTTTACTGTCCGGTTTTTAGTCCGCAAATTTTTAAAATTCGGTCTTCGTCCGGTCCGGTTTAAACCAGATTTTTTCCGGTCCGGACCGGTTAGACTTTTTTATTTAAAGTACTACCTCCGTTCCAAGTGTATTGCAACATAGAGGGTTGGCACATTTATTAAGAAAAGCAAAAAAAGTGGGTCATCTTCCCACTTGCATCATGTGATAAGAAGTAATAAAGAGAGAGAAATGTTACACATGTGATCTTTTTGGTGATTAAAATAGAAAGGTTGCAATTAATATGAAATTGTCAAATGAGGTAAAGGTTGCAATACACTTGAAGCGGAGGTAGTATATTGAAACTTGAAAGTTAATCTAGAATTTTTTTATTATAGGTCTTCTCACATACATTCAAATTGTGAAACTTGAAACTATAAAACAATTTTTTATTCAAAGTAATTGTGAATTTTGAATGGTTTATGGAAGTATATCCTATAATAGTTATAGGAACAAAAAAAACTAAAATGAATTTTCGGTCTAACCGGTCTGGTCCAGTCTCAAGACCGGTTTTAATTCGGTCTGGTATTCGGCCTCCATTACTCATAAATTTCGGTCTGGTATTCGGCCTCCATTACTCATAAATTTCGGTCCCGGTCCATTACCGGTCTAGTTTGGTCCGAGATCGATGAACACCTCTAACCGCATCACTAAAAAACTAAAATACTTTGGCGGCTTGTGGTGCAGTTTGATTTATAAATATTATAGACAATCTCAAACCATGGTTTGGTCAAAATCACAGATAAACCCACGTTTTTATCCCGTAAACCAATCAAATTGCGTCAAAACAATTACGTTTCTATATTATGCAGCTCGACCTAATTGTTATTATTATTCTTAATTATTATATTATTATTTTTTATTGTTATGATAGTAATATTAATTTACTAAGACATTACTGTTATTATATAATAACCATCAAGTACTAATATATTAATATTAATAGTAATATTTACTCCCTCTGTCCCAGAAAGCTCTATGCACTCTTGTTTTTGGATATGACCCACTACTACTTTATTATTTTGACTTTTCAACCATGATCCACTTCTCTCTCACATCCAAATAAAATAATATCCCCATTAACTCATATCACATCTACTTTATTAATAAATACAATTGATAATTAAACAATAACTTATCACCTAAAACTACGTGCCCGATCTAGTGTATAAAGCTTTATGGGACGGTGAGAGTATTTATTATTAATTACTACTATTATTATTATTAATTTATCTTTATTACTACTCCCTCCGTTTTTTTAATATGCACCTAAGACTTTGCACTAGAACCAAGGAAAAAGTGTAAAAGTAAGCGAGAAGGTTAGTAAAAGTAAGGAAAAAGTGAAAAAGGTAGAGAGAAGGAAAGAAAAAGTAGGAGAGAAGTGTAATAATTAGGTGGACCAACCTTCCATTTATGGCAAAAGGTAGAAATGTACCAATTAAAAAAAACTCCCCAAACTGGAGAAATGTGCATATTAAAAAAACGGAGGGAGTATTATTTATTTATCTATAACTATCATTTAATAACATCTGAAAATACTATTGTATTATTTATTAATTATTATTATAAATATTAATTATTAATAATTATTACTCATCATTTCATTATTATTTAATATTCGTAATTATTATTTAATAATTTAATATTATCTAATTATCTATACTAGATAATAAAGTCGTAACGATAAGAGACACCACATCGCCCCACATCGTTACGTATATAAATTAATAATTTATTTTTTATCATACAACAATTAAAAAGTGTAATTATATCATAAATAAAAGATTACATTTTTAATCTAAAAATACTATCAATATGAAATTATGAAATTATTCATAACTTTCATTTCAAATCTCATAAAATTATAATTTTTACATCGTTAGATTTATCTCGAAAATAATTTGAATCAAGATCCACTTATGATACGTTTTTTTAGAATTGCAAAAAATCTTATATGCCCACTCGAGTTGGACATGTTAAAAAAACCATCTAATTCAATTTAGATAGAAGGACAAATTATTAAAAAAAAAATCTTATATTTTACCTATTCAATGCATGTTTTATTTGGCATAAATGAGGTGAATTGAACTGAACCGAATTAATTTGAAACGCATTGACTAATTTAATTTAGATCCAATGCGACTTAAGTAACATGCAAGGCCAATTAAGTTTTATCATTGCAAAAAATCTTATATGTCCACTCGAATTGGACATGTTTAAAAAACATCTAATTCAATTTAGATGCAATGACAAATTATTGAAAAAAACTTATAATTTACCTATCGGAGCATGTTTTATTTGGCATAAATGAGGTGGGTTGAGCTAAATTGAACTGAACAGAATTGATTTGAAATGCATTGACTAATTTAATTAGATCCAATGAGGCTTAAGTACCATGTCAATTAAGTTTTATCACTTTTAAACTAATAGAGTTAACTAAGAAAACAACAATATTTTTGCACTAAATGCCCACTCGAGTTGGACATGTGAAAAAAAAACATCTAATTTCAATTTAGATACAATGACAAATTATTAGATAGAAATATATTGAAGTCGGCTCGAATTAATAAAATACCAAAAAACATCCAAACTAATTTCAATTCAATCAAATTTAAATAAATTAAATGTAGTAGCATGCTCGAGTTTGAATTACGATTCACATTAACTTCGACTGAATTTGATCCCTAATTTGGGTTAGTTGAAAATATTACATAATAATAAGACATCTTTCGGGCATTATCCGAGTTAAAAGCTAGTTATTTATATAGTATTTGTTATAATTTAATTCAATTCAGTTTAATTCAGCTCCAATTAGTTCAGTTCGATTCGATTCGATTCGGCTCCAATAAATCAAATTCAATTTAATTCAGTTTTGTATAGTTTGTGCCTAAAACCCCAACGTCACCTACCTTTTCTTCTACAAATTAAGATTCGATTGTTCAAAATTGGAGATAATTTATCATCATAATCCATGTTTGGTTACACTCGAGCTGCACAATTCCTTAACAGAGCAATATCAATTTCAAATTCAACATCAAACCCAGAAACAATTTCTCTCCTTTTCCCTAAAACCCTAAACCCTAATTTCAAAAACCACAAATTACTCATCTTGGAATGGCTAATTCGAACGATGAGTACTACTACATCATCAACAGCAGGAGCAGGAAGAGGAGGAGGAGGAGTGTGGAGAAACCCTAATTGTATATCAATATGGAGAAGAAAGAAAGAAATTGGGAAAGAAGGTTTAATTGTTGCTAAAGAATTGAAGCGTCTTCAATCAAATCATCTTCGTCTTCATCGCTTTATTCAATCCAATGTGTCTCGATTACTTAAGTCTGATCTTGTTTCTGTTCTTGCTGAGTTTCAGCGTCAAGATCAAGTTTTTCTCTCCATGAAAGTAAGTACTTACCATTTATTTGGTTTGCGACTTAGGGCCTGTTTACTTCGGCATAAAACATTACTGAACTGAACTGAATGCAAGTGAATTGAATGGAGTTGAACTGAACTGAACTGATTAAGTTTTTCTATTGGTGAAAGTAAGTACATTTAATTTACGACTTAGTGGAGGACCTACATTGAGGCGAATGGGTGTCAAAGGACATTCCAAATTAAAGTTTTATTATTATTGTGCAACCCCAAATGAGTAACCATTATCCTACCATTGACACTCCGATACTAAAATCTTGGGTCGGCCACTAATTTTGTAGGGCTATGCTCTATTCAACCTATAATAAAAAAAAGTTAGTTTTGGTTAGCAGAAAATTAGTATTGAAATGCCAAAAGCCAGTTTGACCATTTTGATCAAGTTTTTCTCTCCATGGAAGTAAGTACATTTAGTTTGCGGACTAGTAGAGGACCTACATTTAGGCAAGGGGTGTAAGCCGACACTCCAAATTAAGATATGGTTTAGCTTTTCTCTTCATCGGACAGCTAAAAAGTTTGAATTTTGGGCTGAATTGTATATTTTGCAACCCTAAATGAGCAACCATTATCCTACAATTGACACTCCAATACTTAAATCCTGGGTTTCGAGGCTATGTTCTTTTGGACATGTAAAAAAACAGTTTTAGTTAGCAAAAAAGTAATATTGAAATGCAAAGAATCTGTTTAATCACTTTAACTCCGTTTTGATAAGCAAACATTACTTTGATCACAAACGGAAAGTATTTGTAGTCTTGTTTGGCAAGAATGGTTGAATTATGTTCGGTTTTGATTGATAGAAAACAATGTTAACAAGAAAATTTTAATTGAGCTAGAAAAGGTCAAAAGAGTAAGATTTTTAGATTGGTTGTTACATAATTTGGAAATATTGTGTTTAGTTTTGAGTGGTTGGTTAATCTTATCATGTCATGAGGTGAAGACGAGCTTGTTAACTATTGGAAGATTTCAATTGAGTGCTACAGGATTTGAAAAACCTGTGCTTAGTTTTGGGTGATTTATGATCGGTTAATCTGATCATTTCACGGGGGTGAAGACGAGCTGTTACCTGTTAGCAATTGACTATGCGGTGTTTTGTAGGATGCATGCCGGCATTTAGGGTGAGTTTGGCGTTTCTCCTGAGTATCTGTTAAATGTTCTTCACGGTTCTAAGAAATGCAGAAAATATGGTACTGAATTTGGTGGGACTGTAACTTGGTGGTTCCAGAGTGGGTCATTCATCTAAAATTCGGTGATTTTGAAGATGTGTTTCTATCATTCTATGTCCTTTCCATGGCTTTTTAATTTTGAACAAAAAAGGAGTAAATGAATGATAAGAAAATGGCTTGCAAGAGGGTAAGATGAGAGGGAGAAAGCTTCTAAGAAAGGGCTTGATGGCTTAGACTACCGTGCGAGAGTGCGAGACTTGTTCCTGATTGAGTGAGTGTATTCGTTTATTTAATAGCTGCATTAAGATTATTATAGAATCTCTTCCAATCCCTATTTGCTGTTTTCCTTTGTTACCTGGAGACTAGGCAACTTCCATCGGTGTTGGTGTTGGACGTTTCACATGTCACTCTCACCGCAGATTTGTGGTTTCATGTTGACAGTTAGCACCTGATTGTATCAAAATAATGTTTGCTTGAACATCTTTATTCCCTATATATAATGTATCCCTAGATAGCTTGTAGTACTAATTCTATTGAAATACTATTTGGTTAGGCTGGTAGAAGCAGAATAGTTGTTACTGTTGTTAGAGCGTGTCGAGGACAAGATACAACTCTTCTTATCAACTTCATCTTCCCTTGAATTTTCTCGCCTATATTCTTCTTTTAGCACCTTCTTGCTAACTTATTACTTTGTGTCTCTCCTTTCATCCTTACTCTTCTTTCCAAAAAATACTTTGGTTCTGCTCAATTTTCAGTAACTGAATTCTCGTTGTGATTCAAGTTTAGGTTGTAACATACAATCCAGCGTCGTTGTGATCCAAGTTCACGTTGTAAGATACAATCCAAGCACAACGATGGATCATGCTCAATCTAGGTAGTTAATGGATTTCCTATGATTCATACTTCTTTTCTTCCACTTCATGTGTTTGTGACATTTGGCCTTCAGTGAACTATTAAATAATGCTCGGGAATTGATACTTTTACGAAAGATTGATTTTCTTGCCGGTATGAAACCTTGCTCGTCAAGGTGACTACCTGCTGATAGCTTTAAGATACTTCTACTGGCATTACTTTTGAAGTTTCTGTGGACTTCCTCGGCACATAGAAAGTCTTACTCTGATGAGCTTGTGAAGTCCTAAACTTATATCTGGTCTCTACATGCTGTATGTTATGATAATTGCACATGTATAATCTTTATCCTTGATCTCGTCAAAACGTTAAGCCATCTCCTATAGATAATAGATGAATGAATATTATTTCCAGGCAAGTAGGTCAGATTCATAGAGTCTTAATAGGATATTGAACACTAACGTGGGGACTGGGGATGGGGAAACCGCCCACCTGATCATAGTTGTATCTACCAAAGTATAGCCTTGCTCGCTGTAAGCTGCTCTCACGCGTCTTGGTTATGGCTTATAAGCGGTGCTCCTTTTATACTAAATTGCTTGATGGTTCTTTTTGTTATTATTATTCTAGATGAACAACCTTATTTTACAGAATGGCAATTTTGGTTGGTAATAATCATGACTTTTTGGCAGTTAGAGTAGAGTAAAATATGCATATGGTAGATTAATTGGGTGCTAACATAATTCCCGGGTTATTTCTTCTCCCAGTTGTATGATGTGGTGCGTAAAGAAATATGGTACCGCCCAGACATGTTCTTTTACCGGGACATGCTCATGATGCTTGCAAGGAACAAAAAGGTAGAAGAAGCAAAGCGGGTATGGAAAGACTTGAAGCGGGAAGAAGTCCTATTTGATCAGCACACATTCGGTGACATTGTTCGGGCCTTTTTGGACAACGAACTGCCGAATGAGGCTATGGAAATATATGATGAAATGAGGCAGTCTCCTGATCCCCCTCTTTCACTTCCTTTTCGAGTCATTCTAAAAGGACTTCTTCCATATCCTGAATTGAGGGAGAAGATCAAAGCTGACTTCTTGGAGCTTTTCCCTGGGTTCTCTGTCTATGATCCTCCCGAAGACCTCTTTGAAGATCAAGAATGGAATACAGAGAGTGAGTAGGATGAATTAGAAGACTAAATTATGCATTGTCAACCTTAGATGTCTTTCTTTTGTGCTTGTACCAGAGTAGAAATTTGTTTTTCTTGAAAAAAAGAAATGTAGAGCAAGAAATTTGATCTGTTAGAACCTCTAGTACGAGGAAAAAATTTGTATGTATAATTTACGAGAAAATGAAAAATTTTCAACCGTTTCATGAAAACAAAATCTAAAATACGTAAATCAGAAAAAGTAGTTTCTGACTTTCAGTTGTTGATTATCAATATAAACATGATTAGTATAAAATAAGATTAAAATGCAGTTCATGATACAAATATATACTCCCTCCGTAACAGTTTAATGGCAACAATTGTTTTTGCACGCATTTTAAGGAAATGATTTAAGGGTGTAAACGAGCAAATTAATCAAAATGTTTTTGATACAAGCAAGAATGGGATTATAAGTCACCAATGTTATAATTATTGTAATTAATATGTTTTTTTACACCTTTATATAGCTTTTTTAAATACGTGCAAAAGTAATTGTTGCCATTAAACTTTTACGGAGGGAGTACATCCTTTGACTTAAAACTGCTGATCTAAAAACTGGAAACCAAGGATGCCTCTTGTTACCAAAAACGATTGAACCTAATCAACCTATTATAGTCGATGTCCACCTAGAGCCTGATCTCAACTATCTTTTAGATAGCTAGGGTAAGAGAAGGGTTTCGTAAGTTTTCTTGTATCTAAAAAAGAAGTGACATACCTTCTTAAACATTCTCTCTTTGAGGACTTTTGGAATGAACAAATCAACAAGTTCTCATAACTTTTTTGCCCGTATCTTGCTGATAACACGGTATAGACGAGCTACAATGCCTCAAGAAGCATATGAAAAGTCCCATCAAAGAGTGAAGAGTAAAATTTTGCCCACATTAATATGAAAAGTAAAATATCTATACAAAAATAAATAAATTCATCTAAACTCGTGTAGGTACAACTATCATTTCTCATGAAATAAGTTATGTTCATCCTCATGAGGCTCATTTTCATTGTCATCTATCTGAAATTCGGGCGTTCTTCTGATAGCTTTCTTCTCTTTCCTATGCCTGTGATGATGAATCACATAATCTTCTTTACTTTCCAAATGCAATTGCTGAATTACACCGGTGCTACTTCGATGTCTGTGATGTTTATCCTTATCCTTGTGGACATGATGCAAATACTGATTATAATCATTTGAGTGATCTGCTGCATGGTGATGCCTGTCATGTTTATGCTTTGGTCCATGTGTGTTGTGATGATGGTTAGCTCGGTGATGATGATGATGATGAGCTCGGTGTTTCTTGTGATGAATCCGGTGATGATCGAGCTGAGCTCTGTGTCTTGGGATGTTTCCGTGACTTGGTGTCCCTTCCCAACAATGATCTTCCCACCAGTCATAGAGAGGATCAAAGAGTCCTTTTTGATGTAAAAGCCATAGTAGCACAAGGACTAAACACCAACAGAAAGTATATCATGATTAAAAGTTAGATTTATTAGAATGAAGCTAAACAAAGAACTGTCCAACGATGAACATGTCAGAAGATGATAATTTGTTGAATCCACCTGGAGTGCGGCCTAACCCAAACTTGTTCTCCAAAGGACAATGTTATATGCTTAAAAATGATGCTAAGAAAAAAACTATTTGGTTACCTGTAGGGAAAATGGACAAAAATAGGCCGAACATGATGATCCAACTCATGCACACATATTGAATGTGACAGTGGAAATCAAAGAACCCAGTACACTTGCTTCTGCTCAATATAGAAGTGTAAGAGCAATGATCAGAACATGGAATAAGAAAGAAACATTCACTACTTGTGCGAACTTCAAGTATATTTGGTTATTAAGTAAGTCAGGAGAAAGACATTACATGTTCAAAGATTAAATCTGGCAACAAATGTCACAAAGCACCTGTTACGTTGGCTAAAATTGGAAAGATACACTACTTTCTCAGGTAGTGCAGTCTAATTCATTATGCTTATTTTTTCAGCTGGTCTCTCGTTAGATGGTCTGGCCAAGCGCTTCTGGTCAGACCACTGAACTCTTAGCATACTTAGCATATGAAAAGAAACAACAATTTTCCATTTACGTACCTGCAACTCTTTCCTGTGATGAAGTCTGACAAACCAGACCAGAACTTCTTCCATAGGTCTCTCATTGTTTCAAAGAAACTCATTGTGCCTGACTTTGGCGGCTGAAATGGAATTCCCTGTATCACATTAGGTTGCTTGTGTTATTTTCGGCAAACAGACATCCCCTAATGTGTCTAGGTGCATAAAGATTAAAGAGTTGGTCTTGTTAAGTCATTCTCTCTTACAATGCAGTGAGCATGCTTTTTTTTCACCTGTGTTCCATTGTCAAGTACGGTGGCTGTGGTGGTGAACTGACACTCGGCTCTATCGACTTCATTGAACTCCGAATCTTTTAAAATCGCTGCAGTGAGAGAAATTTGAGACTTTGATGTCTGAGCTAGACCAAAAGAGAAGCACAATGATATGAAAGCAAAAACAACCAGGATGAGCAAAAGAAAATCTACCAGAACAAGCATATTTTGCAGCTTGATCAGTAACTGGGTAGATTTTAAAAGATCGAGTAGCAACTTCTTCAGGCTTCATGATAAAAAACTGTTCCTGCAATCATTCATATATTGTGAAGGTAATATCCAGACATCCAGTAATCTCAAGTGAACCACAAGGGAAATCCAAGTAAGTACCTCCATCATTGTCACACCTTTTGAACATTGAAACTGTACATGTTTTGTGAAAAAAAAAAAAGAACAAATCAATCTCCAAACTGTTATAACTGAGAAATCTGATGTGAAGAAAGTTCGTCAAATTTCCTAAAATGGTTTATCATTAGACTCTCCAAATGACTAGATCTACTCACTTAGCTAAAGTAAGCGATGAAATATGGATGGCAACAACACAACTCTTTAAGGGTATTATTATAAGATAACGTCTAGACAAAGTCACGACTAATTGGAGAAAATTATTGGCATACCGTCAAACTATATGATGCTTCCACTTTACCAATGTTCTTTGTTTTGATAACTGCAGTCCCAAACTGAGCAAGTGCTTCAAACATAGGGACAGTAACACCTAAAATCTTTCCAGGGCTCCTAAAACCGAATTTCAAAAGATGATATCAAAAAAGAAGCCATATAGATTCTCAGTTGATGATAGTTTACTAAAAAAAAAATCGCGCCTAAACAAATAAATATACCAACCTCTGGTAAACATATTCTATGTCATCAGCTGCTAATTCTATCAGTAGATTAGTGTTAAGAGCTTCAGAAATTCCAAAGGAAAATGATCGAGGCCCTGCACCCTATATGCATTCTCAGTTAATGACAGTTTGTAAAATAGTTATCCAAATACATACATACTCCATTCTTTAGAATTTGTAACACTTTAACCTTCACATTTTCCAACGCACTACTTTGACCAATAACATCTTTAACTAATTATCGATAATAATGATTCGGAGACAATGTCTTTTAAAATACTCTAAAATCTAAGAACATTTATATTTATGTATTAATTGCCAATGTATGGTCAAAGTAAGGTGTGTAGATAGTGTAAAAGTCAAAGTGTTGCAATCTTTAAAGAGCAGAGGAAGCATGAGATACAAAGCCATAGTAACTCAACTGGGTGCTCATTTATTCTTTCAAACCTTCCTACCACGCCATACAACGGTGGTTGGTTCCTAGCAATTCGATTCTGGTCAGCCTTTGCAAGAATTTTAAGAGTCAGAACATTACTATTAGTAACAAAGAGAACATAAACTCAAAAACATACAAAACTGTAGATAGATGTGCACTAACTACATGAAGAAAAACAATAGTTCTGTTGCAAAGATTATCTCATCTAAATTATGCTGAAGAATAAAGTGAAAAACAAAAGATGAGAAATCAGAATAATTGCTACTTCTAATTTTCAGCTTGAGATACTAACTTCATGAAAATTCCACAGCTGGTTGTGCAAACAGCTCCAATATGGAGAGGTGCAGAAATCTGGTTGACCATTAAAAGCCTCATAACTGACTCCGATTTTGTTGCATTCAAGGCCGTCCAATGTGAATCTCACTCTCTCGAGTAACATATACATCGAGAAATTTTTACCTAGATCCGGAGGTTGGCCTGGTCCATGCTTCAAAACCAAAAAAGTCAAGGAAAAAATGTGAAAGAAAACAGTTTTTACATATGCAGCCCAAGGAGCTAACAATAAGAAATAAATATTTCACAAAATGATATTAGTTTAGAAATTTATAACACTATCATGGATCCATTGATATCATTAATGCTTAGTTATCGTTAGTTCTTAGGGTTGCAATTTGCATATATCATTTTCAAAAACAAAAACAGATACTCTATAAAATATACCTGCCTCGGTATCACTAGGTAGAAGTCCTCGAATGAAGGAATATTAGTGTAACCACCAAAATCCCCAATCAGATTCACCCTCAGAAAGTTGTCACTCGACACGGCTGTTCGATTTCCAGGATCAACAATCACTTCCTAAAAGGTGAGCCAAGAATCAAAACATACAAGCAATGAGAAAAACATAAGGAAAAAGACACCAATACATTAACATAATACAAGAATGTAATGAGGTCACTCACTGATACTTTAGTTCCAGTCTTTACTTCAATTCGGACACTAAATCCCACAGTTCTCTGTCCGATGCCAAATACATGGAACCTTACACATTAAGAGTTATGTTATCTACACTAGTAAAAAAAGATCTCAATGAACAACTACTACTATTTTACACAGGATTTTTTTCTGAGAGAGTGTTGTCTCTAGACTCTACTTCTGCTATCATTAATATTATTTGTAAAAACCGAAACAACGTACAAATCATTAAGCACAATGTATCGCTGTGTAGTATGGATATTCTGTGTGTAAATGTAGTGAGGGAATGCAAAAAAAAAAAAAGATAATGAAAAGGAGTCACTTAACGTACCAATCACCAGGGAATCGAAGACAATGTGCAGTATTGGCTTTCCCCTTTACCAGCTTGTCAACTGATGAGCAATACATAAATGAGAAAACACAGGACTATAATCACAATTGACAACACTTTAAACATGAAAGATGACCTTGTATGACTGTATAATGAATTTCAGACACTTACAGAAGTTTCCACATGAAGAAGGTACTCGTCGTTTATCACCACAAGGGCAACAGACAGGCTGGAGTCGAAAAAATAAAAGATGATAAATAACTTTTGGAAGTTAGGGAAGGGAGGTTACTTGAAAGGGAGTTTAGGGGAAAAGTAAGGGTTGAAAAGTTTTGAGTTTAAAGTCTTCATGATCCACATAGAAGTGAATGGCTTATAGAAGAGGAACACAACTTTTGAAACATTACAACCAATAAAAGTACCTGAGTGGCTTCAATAATGTGACCTTGTTCATCCCTCAACCTTTAAAAACCAACAACATAAAGAATGACTGAATGAGTCATATCAAAATAAATGTAGACAAAGCAAGATGTTTTATTTGTACACCAGACGACCCTCTCGCAGAGCTTCAGCCCAAGCACACAACTAAACACAAAAGGAACATGCTCAAATAAGAGAAAAAGTGAGACATTGCCTCTCACATATCTTCACGACACGTGCATCAGCATCCGGCTCACACTTGCGTGTCTGGACAAAATATTCTTGGGGTCTGTAAGGGACATCCTGAAATATTGACGCTGAAAGGTGTCACATTCCACTCTATATATGCAAGCACAGAACTAAATGTAGTTATCAAGAAAAAATTGCATATGCTCATCAGTTAAACACATCCAACTATTCAATCGAGTTTCCCCTTTTCTGTTCTCTGTCCTTAAATTTTATAAATCTTGAGCACAGCTGATCACACTGTAGACCAAACAGAAACTCTAATGCTTGACTTTGTAAATCAGTGATCAAATATGGAGTAAACCAATTGAATATATAGAAGCAATAAAAGGTTCCTAGTAGTATAATGTACTGTGAGTTTCATGCGATAAGCAATGTTGACAAACACTCCTCTGTTTGTTTTTGTTCTTCGTGAATGCTTACAAAATAAGCGTAGGGAGACAGAGAGTAGTACTCTAAAATCACTTCCACACCATATGAAGGTTATGACAGACATACTTGTACCAAGATCCTTACCACACAAATAAGAGAAAAGACATAGATGGGAGAAATGAGATAAGAAAGTGAGATAGCATGAACAAGTATTTAAGACTAATTTGGCATACTCGTATATATGTCAGATCAAACACGGCATAAGCAGCTGACTTGTTGACAGTAATCACAGGGGGTAATCGCAAAGTCTGCATTTTGTTTGTAGAATTTTCCTCCACCTCTGCAACTTCTGCCACCATAGAGGCTTCTCCCCCACTCTGAAACCAATGCAAGTCATAAGTTGAACAACACAATCTGTATGATCCAGAAGTTGAATGTAGAGATATTCTAGGAAGCCATAAGTTCCCCCATATTGAACACCAATCGGTGACGGTGTACACCAAACTTAAACCCACATCCACTTCTTTTCTGAAGGACCAACACATTTTCCACTAAAATCCTTTATTTGCAAAATCTTGACTAAGTCACACCACTATTAGTTAAAGAAAAGAGTAAAACATATGAAAAGTTAGTGTAGGAAAAGGTTATACAAAAAACTCTTACAAGTTAATGAGCTATAGGGAAAAAAAACCTTAATGTTGAGATATAGATAAAAAAATAGTGATGTGACTTGGTCGAACGGTCTATTAATTGATAGACTACTACATAATCATACCACGACGACAATAACAACAATCGTAGTAAGACAATAAAGAGGATGTCCTACGATTAACCCTCGTGACCAAAGATCTCACACACAATTACGCCAACTTCCAAGGGAAACAAGTTATTTGGGTAGAAAAACACACTAAATTGACTAAACACCTAACTTGAATCATAGTCACCAATTTAAGTAGGTAGTAACAGGCAAAGCATATAAGTAGTCCTATAAATATAGTTTACTATAAACTATCCATACGGCATTACATTTCATACTACCTTCTACATTTTTTGATGAACTACTACATAATCATACCACGAGTTATCGACCAACAACAACAACAATAGCTGAGTGTCGACCCACCAAGTACATAGCATGGCACAAGGAAGTAGTGGTAGTAGCAAAGCATATAAGTATTGCTATAAATATAGTTTACTATAAACTATCAATATGGCATTACATTTCATACTACCTTCTACAGTTTTTGATAGACTACTACATAATCATACCACGACGACAATAACAACAACAACAACAACAACAACAACTATAACTGAGTGTCGACCCACCAAGTACATAGCACGGCACAAAGAAGCATAACTTACAGAGTTACTAGGAACCGCCATGTTAATGATAATCTTGCGAGTGCAATTGAGGGGATTGCCATTACTATTAGAGCCATCCAAAGAAGTCTTCTCGCATTTTTCGAGTTTAGATTTCGATAGAATTTGAAGTGCCTCTCCAAATCCAATTCCTCTCCCACCACCATAATCATAATGTATTACATATAAAGATGAGAGATTTAGCAAAAGCAATGCTAAGATCATCATATCACCAACCCTTTGCATTATTCCACCAAACTCCAAAATGCACCAAAACTTAACCATCAAATTTAAGTAGAAAAAGTTCAAATAAGTTCAGGTCATTCCTGCCATTTGCAACCAAAACAAACTGATTACAAGCAACACTAACCAGTAATCATAACAATATCATGAATTTAACCACACAAAAAAAAATCATGTAATTATTGAGAAAAATGAATCTCTAATGAATAAATAAAAAATATCCTAACTGCTCTAATAATTCGATGCTTAATCATTTAACTAATTAAACTTTTTAACCGATTTCGCATGCATCAACGACATTTGACGCTATCAAACTGTGTGGGAGTAATAACTTTGTAAATCAAACTAACAAAAATCAAAACTTTAATTATGGATTGGCGGGATGAGAATCGATTATAATACCGTAAATAATTTGGAGGAGATAATAGCAAAAAATGAGATCATTGAACGTGAAAAACTAAAGATACAAACTTGGGTTAACTTGAAGTTAGAGGAATTTTAGGAATTGAAGAGTTGGAAAAGAGAAAAAATGGTATTGAAGTAGTAACAACGCCATTGAAGAAGACGAAGGTCGTTATTTTAATCAATGAGCGTAGTAACTTCCTTAGTGCTTACCGCGCCAATTTCAAACTGTACGAGTATTGAGAATAATGATTGGCTAACCTGTTTAGGTTGTCTGGCATGTTATATATATAGACAATGCTTAGAAGGTGCACCAGGGTGCACTTTGCAAGGTGTACCAAGGTAGTTTTGATATATTAAAAAAAGAAATAGGGAAAAAAATCAGTAATACATGAGGTTGGAGGAGAGAGAAAAAAGGGGGAAAATAACTATTTAAATTAAGGAGAAAGATTAGGAAACAAAATATTTTATAAATAATTTTTAAAAACTATGACATTAGGTGAGTCTAGCAAGTTATTTGATTCTTATTAATTTACGTAAAGTCAATTTTGTTTTTTACTTTTTGCACTTATCTTTTTTTTTTCTTTTATCTTTTAAAAAATCAAAAGCTATTTTAAATAGCATAATCTTATAAAATATGATGCTTAACATATAAAAGAACTATTAGTATAGTGCAAAAGAACATGTATTATATATGAAAATAATAATCCATTTTAAAACAATAAACACTACTAATAGTATGTACTATATAATAAAAAAATGATGCTTAACATATAAAGAACTATTAGTATTGTGCAAAAGAACATGTGTTATATATGAAAATAACAATGCATTTTAAAGCAATAAACACTAGTAATAATATGTACTCCCTCCGTTTTTTTTAATATGCACCTAAGGATTTGCACTAGAACCAAGGAAAAAGTGCAAAAGTAAGAGAGAAGGTTACTAAAAGTAAGGAAAAAGTGAAAAAGGTAGAGAGAAGGAAAGAAAAAGTAGGAGAGAAGTGTAATAATTAGGTGGGCCAACCTTTCATTTATGGCAAAAGGTAGAAAGGTACCAATTAAAAAAAAAACACTCCAAAATAGAAAAATGTGCATATTAAAAAAAACGGAGGGAGTACTACATAATTAAAAATTGATGCTTAACATATAAAAGAACTATTAATATTGTACAAAAGAAGATGTGTTATATATTACAATAACAATCCATTTTAAAACAATAAACACTAGTAATAGTATGTACTATATAATTTAAAAATAATGCTTAACATATAAACGAACAATTAGTATTGTGCAAAAGAACATGTATTATATACTTATTAAAATAACAATCCATTTTAGAATAATAAACACTAGTAATAGTATGTACTACTTAATTAAAAATAATACTTAACATATAAAAGAACTATTAGTATTGTGCAAAAGAACATATGTTATACATTAAAATTACAATCCATTTTAAAGCAATAAACACTAGTAATAGTATGTGCTATATAATTAAAAAATGATGCGTAACATATAAAAGAACTATTAGTATTGTGCAAAAGAACATGTGTTATATATGAAACTAACGATTCATTTTAAAGCTAATTTTTTTATACATATAGTACATGTTTTTTTTGGAAGCACATACAGTACATGCTATTAAAATGGATGTAATCACGTAATCTAATTAAAAAATTAAAACATTACTAGATGAAAAAATTTAAAACTGGTTTCAAAAATTCAAAAATATTATGATATAGAATGAAATCACTTAATCTAATACTTACTAGTATTAAATACACGCGATGCGCGCGAAAGCATATAAAATGGAAAGTTCAATAATTTGTTGAACATGTATTTTTCAAAATAAAAAAGTTAGTTATAGAGATGGATTTGTTTCATTTAATTAAGAATTAAAAAAAATAAAATGGATTTTTGGTGTCCCCCAACTCTTCACTTATAGAATAGAGATAATCTAATACCTATCACATAATATTAGAAGATTTTTGTTTTTAAAATTAATAAATTATTTAAAAATATTTGCTTTCCTATTTTTTCTCCTTAAAATAATTACTAGTTGTTTTTTCTCTCTCCTCTTTCAAACTCACGTGATACTCTTTTTTTTCTTTGTAATTTTTTTTATTTTTTTTTTCCTAATAGAAAAACTACTAGGTGTACCTAGCAAGGTACACCATGGTGCACCTTCTAATTTACAATATATAGAGATACAAAATCTATGTTTACAAGCCTGTTAAGAGTCTAATTACCAAATTACCCTAATACACCCCCTCAATCTTTACGGGGAGGAATCACGGATAAATTGGAACGATGTTTACGAAACAACTCAGAAGAAAGACCCTTTGTAAATATATCAGCAACCTGCAACTGTGTCGGAACGTGCTTGACCTGAAGTCCACCTTTAGCAACCATCTCACGAACAAAATGATAATCAACATCAATATGCTTACTACGATCATGATGAACAGGATTGGCAGTAAGATACATAGCAGAAACATTGTCACAATAGAGAATGGTAGGCCGTCGATGAAAATACCCTAAATCAGCCAACAATTGACGTATCCAAATTGTTTCGGCCGCAGTGTAGGCAACAGCACGATACTCAGCGTAAGTAGAAGACTTCGAAACAGTAGGTTGCTTCTTAGAGCGCCAGGAGATCAAATTCTTCCCTAGGAAGACAGCATAACAAGTAGTAGAACGCCGAGTATCAGAACACCCGGCCCAATCAGCATCAGAATAGGCAACAGTCACAGTAGGAGAGCCAGTACTATGAAGAAATAGCCCATAATCAGAAGTTACAGACTCAAACGGCAAACGATGTATCTTTCCTACTTTGCAATGAACACAATCGTCATGAAACTTAGAATTACATGAAATCAAGTTTTGTGAACGTAAACTTCCTATAACTCTAGCAGAAGGATGACCAAGGCGAGTGTGCCAAACATCTCCAGACTCCTTGGTGGCTATAAGGGCAGAAACAGACGACTCTGGGCAGACTCGGGAAGACTCTGAACAAACTCGAGAAGACGACTCTGACTCTAGGATATGAGGCTGAAGAGGGTAGACACCATTCCTACTGATTCCCCGCAACAGAACTGCCCCCGTGGTCTTATCCTTAACACAAACAGAAGACTCGTCAAAACAGACTATGCAAGAATTATCCTGACATAACTTTTGAACAGACATCAGATTATGTTTTAACTGGGGAACATGACACACCTTCGTGAGCCTAAGGGGGCGACTAGGGGAAGACATAATCAAATTACCAAGTTTATTAATGGGAAGTCGTGTGCCATCACCAACAACAATAGAACTCGAACCAGTGTAAGGAAGAGCGTTAGATAGCTTACCATCCTGTGAGGTCATGTGGGAGGCGGCTCCAGAATATGGATATCAAACGGAGTCATTTGTTTCACCACCAACAGACAGTGCAGCTAGGGCACGTGTGACACCATCAGGAGAAGAAGGCACAAAGCTATGATTAAAGCGTTGAGGGCAATAGGATGCTTGGTGACCTGGATACCAACAAAGACCACAAGTATTTGAAGAAGGATTGGTGGCTAAATTGTCGTTAGATGGATTACTTCCTGCTGAAGACAAATCATTAGCAATATAGTTGGCACAAGAATAATCAACATATGAAACATCATGAAAATTACCCATACCATTAGTGCAGCCTGCATTGCCACGACCACCCTGTCCTCCATTGCCGCGGACTCCATTTTTAGAACGACCACCCTTGTTACGATTGTTGTTGTTGCGATTCTTATTCTTACCACCCCCTTGACCCTTAGAATTCGAACCACCCGAAGAGGACGATTGTGAACCCGAAGAGCCAGACTGAACAGCAACTAAGGCCTGATGAGCAGTAGGCGTCTCAGCATAAGCACCCATAGCTTTAATGCGTTGCTCATGCTGAAGAAGCTTAGGGCGAAGATCATCAAACGTCAAAGACGTTTGAAATTGAGACAAAATAGTAACAAGAGCATCATAGTCACGATCTTGATCCAACGCAGTCAAGGTATACTGAATCAAATCAAACTGAGAGACAGGATACTAAATAGCAGCTAAGGAATCAACAATAACCTTTATTTCACGTAAAAAGACTTCCATAGACTGCTGATCAGATTTCTTCATATGACTCAATCTACCTTTCAACTCCATCGATCTAGCCATACTAGCATGCAAGAAACGAGACTGTAACCTATTCCAAATCTCAACAGAAGTACGCAATTCATGGACATCCATCATAACATCACGAGATATCGATGCATACAACCACAATTTAATTTGTTGATCAAGTCTCATATACTCATAAAATTGTGGATTGGGCAAAGATTGACCAAGATTATCAATATAAGTAGAAGAAGGGACCGAAATGGTACCGTCAATAATACCAAGTAATTGATGAGTGGAAAGAAAACATGTAACCTGAGTTTTTCACATAAGATAATCTTCAGGAGTGGAGAGTTTGATGGAGACGAACCGTGTGATGTCGTGATTTATAAGAGAGGAGGCACTAGGAAGTAACGAAGGCGAGTAAAACAACCCACTTTGAGGAACAACGTGGCTAAATCCCGGCGGAGGAAGGCGGGAGGAGGAGCGTTGTATCAAAGGACTCTCGTGAATGAGAGAGGAGGATGCACCGAGTGTGGGTGGTTGCATCGGAAAGGACCACGCCGGGGCAGACGTGGCCGGAAAACTGCCGAGTGTAACGCCAGGGAAGGGCGGCACAAAACCGCTAGGCGCTGCACCATAAGTGGACGTTGTGGCGTCCAAAGGAAACTCGCTGCAACCGAGGCGGCAGCGGACACACGACTACTATGCACGGGTGTCTGAGGACTGCCGGAAAGGGATGCGCCGGTGGAGACACCGGATTGATTGGCGGCGGTGGACATGTCGCCAGAAAAATGCTAAAACTAGATTAGGGTTTTAAAAAATTAGGTTAGGTGTAGCGGAAGGGAGAAAAAAATTAACCTAGGCTCGTGATACCATGTAAGAGTATTGAGAATAATGATTGGCTAACCTGTTTAGGTTGTCTGGCATGTTATATATATAGAGATACAAAATCTATCTTTACAAGCCTACTAAGAGTATAATTACCAAATTACCCTAATAACGTTAGTTTTACAAAAAAAAAATGCTGGCCAGTGCAATAATACAACTTTAATTATTCACGCGGTTTTTTCATGAGCATGGTACACTCAATGTTGTTATTTTTGTGTTTTTTGCTCAAAAAATACTCTTAAGTGTACCATACTCATAATATACATTCTCTTGCTGCTAACCGCAACCCAAAACATGTCATTCTAGTCTTACCTTGAAATCCATCTAAAAAACTCAAATGTGCATGTAATGCAACTAATTGTGTAATTGTGTAGAATCACAATCCTACAATGCAGAGTACGATGAGGATTTAACAATTAAAGGTACTTTTTCCTCGTTGCTCGTTTGAAAAGGTGTAAATAATCAAAATTCACATCTTACGAGAGTTTCAAATGAACAACTGAGTAAAAAATATTCTTAGGTGTAGGATATTTGTAGGGATAAATTTGATTGGTAAAATATATTTGAGTACAGTTTTGTAAGGTTTGTTCTTTTCAACTTATCTTTTATTGTATGAACTTATTTAAACTTATTTAATCTGATAAGGGCTGCTAATAAATTGAAAAAGGAACCTAAAGAGAAATTTTGTTCATTAAAGTAAGACGTAGTGAACCGAGACTAATCGACGATATCTCAAATGACTGAATGAGTGCAAATAACTTGAAAAGCACGGATGTTGATTGAAAATTTGAAATGAAAGATTTTTGTGAAATAAGTTAAGTTCAATAAAATAAGTTTAATAAGATTTTTGTACGCAACACGCGTTGGTTACGATCATTCAATTGGGCGTGTGGCACACGTGTTTGCGCATATGATTAGTGTATGGTCTTTTTATGGACTCGGGATGCAACTTTTTGTAACTTGGTAGTGGTCACATATGTATTTTTTGTGTGTTACTATACGTGAACTTGCAATGATAATCAGGTATTTGAAAGGTTCTCATCACCTAAATACAACATAAAACTGAAATGATTTGAGTCAACCGTCATTCAAACAATCTGTTTGACACCCGTATATTTATCCAAGAAAAAATACTTCAAGAACAAAAGTTGGACATATGCCTGTAAATTTAGCATTTATGATTTAACAAGACTCCCCATCACTTTAGGTCAATTGAAATTTGGCCAGATGCATTAATGGAAGAGTGTTGGTCCTACACTCTTACTCTAGAGGGTGTTTGGCAATTGGCTGATGGCTGTTGGCTAGTGGCTTTATATGCTGGCTGGTTTGACCGACTTTTTTAGTGGCTTGTTTGACCAGCTGTAGAATATTGGTTGTTAAAAAGTGTTTGGTAAAAGTGGGTGTTATTGTTGGCTGTACAGTACAAAATAAAAGTAAAAGCTAAAAGCCAACCAAAAAAGCTGGTAAAAGCAGCTTTTGGCTTTTGGCTGAAAAGCCGGCTTTTCATCCACTGCAAAAGCCAGTTACCAAACACTTTTTTGGCTGTTTGATCAGAATCAAAAGCCAAAAGCCAATGAAAAAACCACCTAAAAGCCATTTGCCAAACATCCCCAATCTAAAAGTTGAAACAATTCGCTTCATTTTCTACATTTATCTTTTAGCATAGACGAAATACATAAGCAGTAAGCACACTCGTAAACTGCACCATATATAAACACATCTCCTTAAGAAACAAGGTATTCTTAGACACCCCAACTAAGGATCCTTGGCTCAGTATGAAGAGTTAGATGATTCAGGGCATGGAACAAATGGAAATCTTTTCTCATCCAGTAAGCAGTTGTGCATTGTGACACCCTTTGGACAGTGAACTAACAAATTTGCGGGAAAAAAGAATCTGAAGGTGAAGATATAGGAGACGAGATTATTCGAAGGGCTCAGCCAACGGAAAGGTGCTCTTTAGTGATTTGTGGATCCAAGCCAGAACCTGGTTGCATATTTATGTATGATACATGATGCTGCTTGTAGTGAAGTTGGAATGTTTGTAGTCTTTATACAACCACTGTACTTGATCAAACTTGTATCTTGGTTATATGATGATGCAGTTACATGAAATAACATATGTCAGCATTTGTTGCATCTCGACACTACGATGAACCTGCAGACCCTACAGTAGGCTCTCAGGTAATGTAGCTAATCAATAAACTCTCATGCATAGTATGGTAGCTTATCTGTTTCCTTATTCTGCAGTCCTGTGACCATCTACTCATCTCATTTGATTATCTATCAGAAAAGTGTGTTTGCTGTTGGAATGATCTGTTGTGATGAAGAAGGCCGCCTGAACGAGAAATCAGTCTTACTACAAAGCAGATGTTTTGATGTTCCATTCTATTCATAATAGCGCTCATGAGTTCTAAAGGTAAAGGTGAAAAGAAGTTGAAGATGCCTTCAATTCGAACATACAATTTGCTCTGAGATCATATAGAGTTTCGCAGCAAAAGTGTTATACAACACAGGTCCATCACTCAATGTAGAAGTTGAAAAACAAGAACTTGTTAAATGCCTGTGTGTGCATCCTGGGAGACTAGCCAAGTATATAGGAGCTGGTACATTAGTGGAGTTGTATTGTATCACCATGGAAGTCCAGAGACAACAGATGCTTCAATCATTCGGATAATAGGTCTTCCTCTGTAGGAACTAGAAGTTGAGAATTAACAGAATGTTAAAAAATCCGACATTCAAGGAACATAATATGCTACATAATAGTTCAGGGCTAGGGGGTCCGATCTGTATAAATATCTAATTGTTTGGTACTGATCAGCTCTATGAGATAGACTTTCAAAAGTAGCAATATACAGTGTTTATCATAATTTACTTGAGCTAATGTATTTAGATTCTTAGATCAAACAATGATTATTGGTATCATTTTATTCGTGTAACATATCGGGTCCATGGACGTAATATCATGCTCTTCATCCGCTATCTATATAAAGCAAGCGATTTCTGCATGAGAAATTATGTACAGATCAACCTGGGCATTCCCAGGAATGCTACACAGGTTCCTATTTTTACAATCACTGAGAACAGTCTTTGTGGTAAATCTAAGTTTATGTAGAAAGAGTAAATGATCTACACTTTGTACTTTGTACTATATTAACAGAAGCTTTCCTAAAAATCGTTTCAATTGTACACAGAAGTTCAGAATTGCTTGTGTTAAGCGTAACGAGCAGATAAATGTTGTCTTGAGAACTTGAATTAGTAACACTTTAAAAGTTAAGCAGCAGGTTAGCATTGTACCATTTAAAAAGCACTGGTTAAGCTGAATGATGAGGCTCGGCCCTAGATATGGTCATCCTTCCAAAACTAACCATAAAACCAGCCTGACCGGTTCGGAGCACTCTGTAACATATACTGTAGCACGCACGACACAAACCTCAGTAGTCATTGACAAGGACTAGACCTATAAACAATTCCTCACCGTCACCAAGTTTTGAAAGGAAAATGCATCGCTAACCGTATGTAGGTAGGGTTGTGATATATTGTGGTAATGGTAATACATTTTAGTAGTATAATTTTGTAAGAGTAGTTCTTTTTTGTTGTTGTTGCAGTAAGAGAAGTTATTTGTATTAGCAGGCATTACTTCATACCTAGTTCATATTTTCCATTCACTTCAGCTTAATCTCTGTCATAAATTCCATATACTGTACAAGATATATCATTCTTGGAATCATCACTACACACTTCCATTAATATGTACTACTAATTGATACAATCTATTTTCCAAATAAAAGCAAAAAAAAACAATTTTATCCACAACTGAAACATTAACTATATTTACTCAACATCACTACTCAATATCTGGGATCGAAACTCGTCTACATCACCGAACTTTGATGCAGTATTCCAACCCTAGACACCAAATCAACATACACCAAAGATAGAAAAACTTGCTAATCATTTCACCTTGTTCTTTTTGCACAGTTTGTCTTTGTAAAACACAACCCAATGGTTCAAAATCCACAACCAACTAGCAAAGATACCAGATACAGTTAAAAGCATCCAAGAACACCAAACCCATCTTGGAATCACACTATTCACAGCTCCACTACCATACACAAAACCCATCTTGATCACAAACAGAGGTGCACACACACCTCTAACAACTGTATAGAATGCATAAAAACCAGGTGACAAGAATTCATACAACTCTTTCGCAGCTCGAAAATCGGATTTCCTTAACCTTGCTAAAGACCATACATTCTGCAATGGACTAGTCACCTCAGCAAGAACCAATATAACCAATATAGCAAAAGCTCCATGATTGACTGCATACCTGCAAGTAGTAAGTGCAAAGAGGGTAGCTAAATGATGTGCAATAAAAAGAACATCACTTGGGTTAAAAACTATGTAATGAAGAAGGTCCATTATGAAATAACTTGTGCTAAATTCAATCACTAAGTTATGAAAAGGGGTGTTCTTTGAAGCAAAAACTGATGTTGGGTTATTCGAGTTTCGGGTTTTTTGGATTGAATTTAAGGCAAATAGAGCTAAAATCACAGATGGGGTGCCATGAAAGAGGGATAAAAAACAACTACATGCATCATAACGATGTTTTGGACCCCAATTTTGGAAGATTTTGTGTGCTAAAACATAGATGAATGCAAAAAAAAGGATAAAATGAGGAAGTTTTAAGCTATAGTAAGATGATTCAGCTGTGATTTCCATGGTTTTAGATAAGATCAAAGATGAAAGATGGAATGATTTTTACAGGGAGAATGTTAATTTTGACAAAATGGACCTGTTGCTGATATTTTTGACTTTTTTGGTGTTTTTCTTAGGCATATATAGAAGAAGTTGATAAAAGTGGGAAAATTGTAAGAAAGAAGTGACAAAGATGTAATCTTTCATTTATATTAATGGAGAATAATGTTTTTATGGAGCCCTGTCTAATCACCATATCGCTTTCTTTCCGCAAACAAACAAATGTTGTTTATCGGGATTTTTTACAAGAAACTACATTTTTCAATTATGTATTTCGCAAAAATAACTTTTTTATATAATTTTTTTGGTGAAAAATTGGCTATTTAGACACCTAATTTGTTAAACACCGCCTTTTATGAATTGAGTTACTTAATTATTCTAAGGCGATTTACTAAAGAAAAATCCCACCTGATTTTTGCAATTTCTTATAAATGGTTACAAATTAATCTCTTGCTCAATCATTTATCACTTTTAATTTGTTCGTAGGGATGAAAATCAAAAAACCAAATAAGGTAAAATACTCGAAGTAAGATGTTTATCTAGCACATGTATCCTACATGGTTGCTTGCATGCAAAAATTGACTTTTTTAGCCGAATTTCGGTTGATAAGGAGGTTTTTTGCGCAAATAATGATTTGAATGTGGATTTACCGAAACAAATTACTACTAGTTTAAGTTTGTCGCAAGATATATTTTAAAGGTAGTTATTCATTTTAAAGGTAGTTACTCGCACAAGTATAATTATAAAAGTTGTATATGATTTTTAGTATACAAAAGTTATTTTTCACTATTATAAAAAATATACAACACGTATGTTTACGGATAGAAAAACATCTTCAACACATAACACATTGCTAAACTAGTCATTTCTCGACTTCTCGTTCACAAAAGGGTGCGAATAAATAAAATGAGATTCTGAGAATCGTTCAATGAAAAAATCAAAAGAGTCCCAGGTTGGCTTCTTGCTGTGATTGCGTCAAGTGAATAGTTTTGGATTTAGCTGAGGGCTCAGAGTCGTCTAATTAAATCCAATCATTTTTCAATTTGCAAATTATTATATTCTTTTGGTTTCTTGAATTTTAGAGGATAATCTTCCTGATTAAGCTAAGGCCATAAATTATTAAGAGAGTTGAATATTTGGATAGGGTACAATAATTAATAAATAGGTATATTCGGACTTTTCAATGCACCAATAACAAGTTTGGTGGATAATAAATCTTAAAAAGGAAGAAAATGATACTGTCTATAGAGATTTTGGCTGTTACGATAAATCACACAACATTAAAATAGGCAGTTTAATTTTAATATAAAATTGGACAATATAAACCCACAGCTCATGAACAAGATTATTTCATCTCATTCTAACTCAACATTATTCCCATACATTTCGCATCACCTTAGTCATCCCTTCTCTTCTCCTTTCTTTCTTTCATTTTTAGTCTTGAACTACAATAAAAAAAAAATTTAGAAAATAATCCGTCAGAATTACCGAATGAATTAAACTACTAACTAAATAGATTATATCAATCAGTGAATTAATAAGCATTGTGATTATTGAATGCATTAAATAGATCACAAAATGGAAAATAGGTCACAAAATGAATTAAGCTAGTCACTATTTTCACAAAATGGATTAAATAGCTAACCATTGTAGATCCTCTTAGACTTAGGCTGCTGCTTAATTTTAATTTAGAAGTAGGCAGTTGCTTATAAGACAAGCTTAAATACAACTACAAAGTAATATAGAAGGTTGAGATTATGCTATAATAGTGGTCATTATCTTTTGAGTGTATAAAGTGGAAAAAAGATTTGGTTATTGCGATAAGTACAGGTAAAGTTGTATAACCAAAGGTTGGCCTAATTGTTTAAGGTTTGACCTCAACACTTCAAGGAGGCGTAGCTATGAAACTGTATTCGTCCTATACGCCTATCGGTGAATTAGAGATCCAACCCACCCAGGTATATTAGCCTGTGCTCGCTTCTCGGGAAATGTGGTCAGTATGGTCGCCGCCTCATGCCAAGTTGTGATAATCAAGTTCATGCCAAAAGTTGCAGACCCCCCCAAGTTTACGTTTAGATCCTTCGAGGGATATTTTCCTACCTTCGTTGTGATATAAATACTCATTGATGATACTCATTACTCCACTCGACGTTGAAGTATTATGCTAGCTGATCCCAAATCATTTAGGGACTTACGTGTTGTTGTTGTTTTTGTTGTGTTTGTGAATAATAACAGATACAAGCACAGCATATTTGAAAAGATTATTGCAAAACATATTGAGCAGAAAACATTTCTGAGAATTTTTCTGTCTTGAACACAGCAAGATTTGTACTTCCTAAAATAAACAAGTCTGTTTGCTACAATACAATCTGAATCACAAGCATCATTGAATTTACCAGGTTGCTTTTCTTGGTGATTCAACTCATCATGAATATTATCCCAAAACCTTGGGATCAGAAGTACTTCACTCTTCACATAACCATTCCTCCATCTATTGTTAGCACCTGCACAACAGAGATAGACCACCAAAAAGAAGGGCAACCTTGAGAGTTCACTAAACAGCCGAGTTCAATATGCAAATAAAATGCAGCTTTTAGAGCAATGTTTTGTGCGTATAATCAATGACATAGTTTTGCAGTTCAAGCGACTCTCTCGTTCGTTTATGTCCCCAGCTCTGCCCATCTACTGTAGTTTCAAAGACTAGGATGGATGGGAGAGGCTAAAGAGTGCTGCATATGTGGTTTGAGTATGAAAAAAAGTGGAGAGTGTTACATCATGCATGTTGGTAGGAAGCAGTAACTTCGGAAGGAAAATTTGTCAAATTAGAAGTAAAATGTATAAGAGGGTAAAATGAAAGGAAGACCTAAAAACGAGAAGTAGATAAAACAAAAGGAGAGCAAAGGGAGTACTTGAAAGCAGGATGATATCGGGAAACTTGTTAGAAATGAGCAGAGAAGCAGAAATACCTGTCCAGTTATATAACTGGCTGCCGGATGCAGGGCCAAAAACTCTATTAACCCAGCAACTTCTTCTGGTTGGCCATACCTCCCTGAACCCATGCGAAATATGTTATGACAATTACAAGGCTTTCTTAACAGAAAATTAAACGAATGTCATTGATGAATTGTGGCTAAAATTCAATTTATACAAGGAAAACCACTTCGCAACAGCCAAGATTTCTCAGTATTTACTGCAAGAAACAATAGTTATCTTGGGAGGTACATTCCAAATTCAAGGATCGGCTTGGAGTCAGCTAGAAAGATCAGTATATCAAGAACAATGGCAGTTAGGCAGGACCGCAGGAAATAGGATCGTCATCCTCTTTTATAAGACAAGGCACATGCGATGCAGCATTATTAGAAGAGGGTTCAAACAGGGGAAACAAAGATCGGGAAAAATGTGAAATTGCAAAGCTGATTATGAACCAAGATATTCCTTTGTACATGGCTTTAGTAGGGAATTGATTCTGTCCCAAAATTTATGAACCACTTTTGTGACACTTTTTCTGATTGGTTGTTATTATTACTATAACCCAGCACGCTTTTATTAAAAGTTTATGATACATTCAAATTAACCTATCCTAAAGTGTGGCAGACAAAATGGTATTGTGGGATAGAAGATTTGGAATAGATAGTAGGTGGGTTACTTTTGTTTCTGAACTATAGAAATATCATTGAGTGAAGGTGAAGAAATTTCAAGAAGGACCAGCAGACAGCAGTCCACCCAAGTCCATGAAGGCACAAAAAAAGCCTACATAAGAAACTTGCAGAAGCTTCAAATGTCTAGCATATCCTGACAACACTAATGAGTTAACGCCATGAAAAACGAAGCTATCTCATAATTCCATGAAGATGGCACTTAGAAGATATCTCAGCATCAGTAAAACAAATAAAGTACAAAACCATCAGACAACAATGCCATCTACTTCAAGCCAGAGGCTTGCATTAAGCTTTTTCCTTCTCATCTATCCACACTTCATTTACGACTTGCTTTGGGACACTACCCTTCCAAACAAGAAGGATTGTCTGCTCGTTTATCTTGAGCCATTCACAGAAAGAACTAGAAGAGCACAAACCACTGATATAGCCAAGCGAACTCGCTTAGGAAAGAAATCAAGTACGCTCTAGCATATAGTTTCCACCACAAATGTAGAGTAGGCACACTAATAACGGAACAGGCGTGAAAAAAATAGATAAGAGATGGTTCCTTGGCAATCTTTCTTCCTAAAGCTTAATAAGATCACCATTACCTATCAACTAAATTTGCATCAGGATAAAACAAAGATTCATCCAACCCAACGCTTTTTTTCCTAAAAGCCAATCATTAGGTTTCTCTCCATTGGGAAAACAGGGCTGTTATGCTCATTGCTAAATCTTGTTGAACAAAAAGATAATATAAAACAAGGTTTATTTTTATAATTATAAGTTGAACTGATCATCCTAAAAAGAATTAGGTCAAAAAAAAGGATACAACAAAGAAAACAAAACTTCCTACAAAGAGAAGCAAATGAAAGGATCTCATAAAATCTCGTCAAATTGATAAAGTTTGCTTTTTTTTACAGGCTTCTCACTTCCTACAAAGAGAAGCAAATGAAAGGATCTCACTAAAATCTCGTCAAATTGATAGTAAAGTTTCCATTTTAGGCTTCTCAAAAATTAATAAGACCCTCCCTTACCTATCGTTTATCACAGCAAAGAATAACAGAAAGATGAGACTGGCGAGATGAACGTTCCATGACTTCTGCAGGAAGCATAGTCCTAACTAGCACAATCCAACCATTCATCCACAAAACAATAACTGCTTTTCATCACTCCGAGTTATAAGGAGTCAACATTTTAGTAGGAAATGCCAACTCCATTTACCTCTTAATGAGATGTTCATGGGCCAACAATCATGGTCTCAATTTACTTGGTGATCTCTAATATCTTCCCAGTATCAGGCAGAGATTATTGCAGACCAGCCCCAAAAGGGTCGCCTTCAGTTCATTTACAACCAATATGTATATTGCATTAGACAAGTGATCCCTCTGACTCACTGCAGTTGTCTAAATTTATCCCTTTTGATTGTCATACTAGAATTCTCCAACTCAAAATGTCCAAATATTATTCACTGCATTTTATTGGTGATAACTGAGATGTTGTTTAACACTTTAAAAGTAAGGTTGTCAACCTTCAATACATCTTTTCTTTTAATTCCAATATTGAAGAATCAATTAAGATGGAGGTTAAAGTTAAAAAATGAATTGAAATTGGATAAGGACTCTACATCTTGGAGGTTATCTGGGATGAGCCAGGTTGTTCACTTATGCAATATTTCTCTTGATTGGTTCAATGTCTTTAGTCTCCAGACATTGTGTCTTTCACAAGATCTTGATCCTAGATAGGTCTCTAGGATTCTTCTGAAAATGGGATTACTTTTGCATTGCCTAATTTAATTTACTTAAGTTACCCGCAAGAGTGTCATCCAACACTGGTCAACAATCAGAATCTTAAAAGACTTCTTAACTGTTCTCCTATACGATCATCAAGCTAAGATATGAAAATCTTGTTGAAAAAGTCAGAACAAGAAACATAACATTTGTTATGCCAAGCAACAGGAGGGGAAAATTGGAATATATGCATTCAAGTGAAAACCTATGAAATAAATATATGTTTTGCAATATACCTAAGGGGATGGCATTCAAGAGCTTTTTCTCAATATCTTCCCCGAGCTTTGCAGTCATGTCAGATGCTATGAACCCTGGTGCGATAGCATTAACCTGCATCAAGGGAAGTTTAAAAAAGAGATTTGAGATTCCACTACATCACTAACAACTTCCAAAGAAAGTACCAGTAAAGAGTTTCAAGTATGACAGAAATATACGTTAATTCCCCTGCTTCCATATTCCTTTGCAACTGACTTAGTGAGGCCAATTACTCCAGCTTTTGCAGCACTGTAATTTGCCTGTCCTGCATTTCCAATCAGACCAACTACAGAGGTTATGTTGATTATCCTTCCCTGGAAAATAAGCATTAAACTTTGATCAGAGAACAGGCGAAATCCTGATAGGAAAAGACAGAGAGGGGGAGAGAGAGAAGGTGCATATAGGTACCTTCTTCTTTCTCATCATAATTTTTGCAGCCGCCTGCAAAGAGACCCGCATATAAGCAAAGATCGGAAAGATTTAGAATAAACATGAAGAAGGTCATAAGGTTTTCGGGCATACCTGTGTACAGAGGTATACACCAGTAAGATTCAGATCAATGACATCCTGCCATTGAGCTCTCTTCATTCTCATCAGTAGCCCATCCCTGGTAATTCCTGCAAGCACCAAAAATAGTTAAGATATGCAAAACTTATTGATGTGCAATCAATGAACCTAATGTAGGCACATGATCAGTGTACCTGCATTGTTCACTAATATGTCAACAGTTCCCCAAGCATCAATTGCCTGTAGGTGAAACGGATATCAAAATCTGATAAACTATTAACCAAAAGAAAACGAACGAGGGATAAGGGCAGAGAAACCAACAGGTGCAAAATGTACTCACAGCTTTCATCATAGACTCCACATCCGCTTCTTGAGATACATCACCTCCAAAAGTGAGAGCTTGCCCACCAGAAGCCTCAATCTAGAAGTAGAACAATAATAAGTTCGCAGACAAAACATTATAAGGCAAAATACCGTCAATATCATCTAACACCAACCAGACATAGAACAATAACACGGTTAACAAGTCCAGCAGTGAGGGGCCCGCCTTGCAGAGGTATCAATAGTAGAGTACTCAGGTGAAACCAACCAATGATAAAACTGGTTAATTATAATAGATACACTATTTCTTAGGCTTTTGAAAGATATCTTACATTTAGTACTTTATCTGAGCTACGGACATTGAGTTACATGTACTAAGACTGAGCTGACCGCTAAACTTTTCTTTCAAATTAATGATCAATATGAGCACGTAAAGACAGACGACAATAGAAATTAGTTACTATAGGCATAATTTATTTATATTTAAAAAGAATACAATAATAAAATAGTATTCCATAATATTCCATAATGTCTCTCATTTTCAACCAGAACAATTACTTGTCAAATATATACATGATACATCATGCAGTATTACTTGTCAATTTGGATTACAATATAGTACCAACAAATTTGATTCATTTTGAGGGCATTAACTTTTAAAATCCAATTATCAAGGGAAGGAGAGAGTAAATTAAGCTTAGTGCTGAGAAACAATTTTGAAGATGAAATACAAAAAAAGCAATTACTTCTTTCCCGGAAGTATGATGGAAAATGTATAGAATAACATTACCTCCTTTGCGACTTCCTCGGCATCCTTTGATGATCTTGCATAATTAACTAAAACCTGTGCAGAGACAATTATGATAATTGTTGGAAGCAAAAAGGAGTATTAGAGGGATATATCTAAAAGACGGGGGCGGGGGGGAGCTTCCGAGGACGGGAATGATGACAGATAACATGTTTCAACTTTCAACACTCAAAATAAAAAGAGGAGCACAATTTCACTAGATAGCAATCGTAAGTATGTAGACTATGTACTAAGGAATAACACAAGCAATATTTCCACCATTGGAATGGTAAGTAGAATTCTATTATCAAGTAAAGAGCTAGACCTTTTTGTGAACTTGGAAAATATACACATAATATTTTGTCTTACTTTGAAACCTTCAATCAGCTATATACATGAAAATACAATGTATACCTTGCATCCAGCTTTTCCCAAGGCTAGTGCTGTTGCTTTACCGATGCCTCTAGATGCTCCAGTAACAATAGCAACAGGAGCTTCCACATTCTGTGAAACTTCAATGCTCTGTTGTTCTACTGTGGCAACTTGAGCTCTCACCCCTATAGTACTATTATCAATCAATAACTTTAATAATTAAAAAGTATTGTCTTCTTACACATTACAGCTACATGGATTCAAAGAGAGTATCCAATATGCCACTGGTCCAAGAAAAAGTTGTATTTGTATGGGGCCAATATCAAAAAGAAAAGATTGCATGCCAACTAAGTTGAAGGCTGCTGGTGTCTATCAACAACGGCATATCCAGCACCAGACATGGGTATCTTAAGGTAAAAATACTGTCTTCATTTGCATGCTTATCACATGTAGAATCTTAGACCTGTAACACTCCCCTCCCTATGTGTTCGCATGGTGCTCAGCATTTGCATAATATTTCTTCAAGGGATAAGGGAGGACAACAACCCTCATTATCAACAATTCCAACGATCAGAAATCGCCAACCCAACTCAAAAGACAAATTTTAGCAATAAGGTGGACAAGGAAATTCCCCCCAAAGTTACATCAGAAAGAAGACACAATAAGGAAAGTATAAATTATTTGGGGTAGTCTTCCCATTCATAGTATATATATCAATTTAACTTATAGGTTTGTAAAGGTAATAGTTTAAGGGTGTGCATACAGTTTCTCCACCATGTTTTACGAACCGGAAACACGAGGAGGCTCACTTGCACGTCTTCTTGGGTCTTTGTCTGAACTCTTCAAAGGTATATAAAGTTCGAGCTCTTTTCCAACATTATACATTGATTAGACATGGTTTGGCTGACATATGTGCTTCTTATGACTATTCTATGTTGTTTCCCTGATTGTAAGGCTAGGTTATTCTAATTCCCTTCAAGGCATGCAATACCCACTTTTTCTCATTGTTATATAGTGGTGGTCCTCAACCAGACCAGAATCAAAGCTTAACCCCCCCCCCCCCCAAGAATTGCTACAAAGCTCTAAGGACTCAACCTTAGGAATGTAAAATTGAGAAACAAGGTGCCATTGAGGCACTTGCTAAAAAAAGGGTGCACAAAATTGATTTGCTTTAGATTCTATTGGCTTATCTTATCTTTTTCCCCATAAATCTTTTTCGAAGGGATACATGTAATATGAAAGAAAACCATGTTTTGGAATGGAGTTCTATTACCATCAGAATGGCAATAGCAACATCCTTGGCAAGTTGGCATAAAACTTATCTTACAATATGGACTCTAACATATAATTTTCTTGGCAACACCATGCAATCTGTTATGACAAAGTAAAGAATAAAGAGTGAGAATGATAAAGAACACACAAAGATGGCAATGTGCTAGCTATGTCCACCACACAAACAGAGGGGGAATAGTTTTATTATGGGAGAGAACTCATTAGAGGTATTAGACAATACCCCGGTGCTTGGTTATTCGAACCAACAGATTAATTCAAGACATATTCAACACAATCCTATAACAAACAAACGACATGATTCTTTTTCTCTCCTCGCCTTACTAAAATCAACCAATGAATCCCCACAATAGCATTAAAGCACCTTCTCTTGAGGTAATTGTCTTTTTCAGCAATAATAAGGGTTCATCCTATTCAAGAACTTATCTTATTTTTTCTAGAACTTGTTAAAACTTTTTGTCACACTTGTCAATGTCATCTCCTTATCAACGGTTTTAGATGACGATTTATTACAACCACAAATCATTTTGGGAATAAGGCTTAGTTGTTGTTGTATCTTTTCTTTTCCGAACTCTTCTTATTTTTCTTAAAACAACTAAATATAATGTATTAATGTGTATACAACATACCCTAAGTTACCAACAACAATTTAAAGGGAATACCCAACACAAAAAAAACAAAGAGCACCACCAAGAATCTCACAAGTCACAAATTAAGATAAAATATCACAAACAAACCAAAACCCAAAACACAATCATATACAAAAAGTAACATAAATTGGCAAAAGCTAACGAACGTCCCCAGAGCGTTAGATAAGGTAGCTAAAAGTCGATAGAAAAGAAGCTAAAGTACCTGAGGAAGTAAAAGAGGTGGTGGTGGTTAGTGATTTGCATTGAGAACCCACAGAATGTTGAAGATGAAAAGATCCGAATTTATGAGAAATGGGTCTGAAAACAGAGATTTTTTGCCCACCATTACAAAACACTGGTTTAAAAACAGCTCCAGAAATGGCAGCCATGTATTTCTCTCTTAATATATGGTGTGTATTTTGCACTTTGCAAACAAAATGTAGGAGAAAATGTCAAAAAGATTTAAGCTTTTGTTATGGGGGTTGATGCAATTTAGATGATTTGTAATGGCGCTTTGGAAGTTCCGAAAGAGTTTTATGAAAGAAGTGGGCACTTTGGTGATCCGATTTCAGTAGCAGTTGGGCAACTTCCTTTACCACTTATGTTTTTTTAATTAACCGAATGTGAAATTAATATTTAATACTACCTCCGTAACATAAAAAATACAACGATAATATTTTCTACTCACACTTTATATTAAATCATTACATTTTCTATATTACGGAGGTAGTATATAATTCCTTTATTTTGCGATTCGTAATATTTCTTGTCTACAAGTTGTCCAATGTATTCTTTAAATCTTGATTTTTTTCCCAAAATAATGCTCCTCAGCAAAAAAAATTCTCACTTTACCGTTACTTTGAAAATAATTCCCACAATACCGTCCACGTAAGCAAGTCAGCATAAGAATTTTTTTTTGTTTTTTCACGCAGCTAATTCGCTATCTGAAAGAGCGAATTACATATGAATTCGCTGATTCAGATAGCGAAATTGTCTAGACTACTTGCAACAGAAGCCAACAGAAGCCAAATTGCTGTGAGTAAATTGGAAGACAAATTCGCTACTTGAAGTAGCGAAATTGTTGACTAATTTCGCTACTTCAAGTAGCGAATTTGTCTTATTTCGCTACTTCAGGTAGCGAAATTACTCCGCAAACCAAAAAAAAATTGAAACGTTGACTTTGTTTACGTGGACGGTATTGTGGGAATTATTTTCAAAGTGAACGGTAAAGTGGGAATTTTTTTGCTGAGGAACATTATTTTGGGAAAAGATTCTTAAATCTTAATATTTTAATTATTGATAAGTAAAGATTGTAGAAAACTGATATTATGAAAGTATGCATTAAGATGATATGTATTCTTTCTTAAACACTTACGAGAAAATATATCACAAAAATTGATAGATGAATATTGGGTTAGTATTGTAATGTTGCCGGAACTGAGAAAGGAGGAAGTATGTAGAAGGATATTAGTTTTCAGATGTATATAAAAATGATGTGTCAAACTGTATAATTAATGCTTATCTTAATTTAATATTTCCCTTTTTAATTACTTGACAAATGCTAGCCAATGTCTCGGAACGTTGGATAAGGGAACTAAAAGTGGATATATTAAATTAACATGAACAATAATTACACCTGTTGATCCGTGATTTTGGTATATTCCCATTATTAATACCATTTTAGAAAATGTGTTGAATGTTACCAAACGTTCGGGGACTTTTATCAGCAAGATCCTAACTAAACTAGTCAACATATACATAATCTTGATATTAGACTTGAACCATTGGCTAAAATTTTATTGAAATTTGAGAGTCTCTTACATGACCAACTCTTTGCAACAAAATAGTAACTATGGATCTTATAAACATAATACAAGTGTTAATTGAAGTTTACAGCATTTTGGTTGCTAACACTTCGTGTGTATTGCTAAATAAATAAACAATTGGTCTTGTAAGAGACCGCCTACTTTTAAAATAAAATTAAACAGCGACCAAATAGGTCCAATAATAAGAAGAGAAATCAACAAACCGTCCTCTGAAAATAGGGACCGGTATAATCCATTTTGTGACATTTAATTCATTTTGTGACCACTTTAATTCATTCAATACTCAGTGTTAAATTATTTAGTGACTAGTTTAATCCATTTAGTAATTAGTTTAATTCCTTCGATAAGTCATGTTTTTTTTAGGAATCATTTGTTATATTTCGAGACTAAAATTGAAATAGAGAAAGGGGAATAGAATGAACAAGTAGAGTGTGATAAATGTCTAGGAATAGTATTGGACTAGAGTAAGATAGAATAGACTTATTAATAGAATGTGCGCTTTTGTTGGTCTAATTTTATTTAATATCACAAAGAACTTGACCCAAAAATAAGTACGTGCTTTCGTATGCAAATTGACTAAAAATCAAGTCGTATCGAAGATTGAAAAATAAAATGAGATACAAATTTGAAACAAAGGATCCTTTTGGACCTTGTTACACAACATCTGGTTCCGAACTTGGCACGAGATTTTACTTCCATAATCATTTCAAAGTATGTTGTATCAAATGAATCTTTCTGCACGAATGGGCTCAGAGGTTTGCTTGCTTGTCTAATTGTCAGGGGGGGAAATGAACCTTTCTAATATAAGGATCAAAACATATCCACACACGAATCACCCATACAACAAAATTCATAGTCCACAAGATCCAGTTTGTTAACTAGAACGAGTAGGATTTCAAAGATTTGAAGCTCTTCAAAGATAGCAGATGTGTTATACTCTTTCTAGTTGCGACCCTTACTTACAAGACAAGACAAGACCAGATCAGAATTAAAACCTAACGACGATTAGTTTGTACTCGCTTCTTAGAATTGTTCTTGGGCCGGACCTTCCTCGTAACATTATGCAAGTCCTGCAGACAACACAAGCAGTCAATACATTGCCATTTTCAATCAGAAAAAGATACGCCATTTTATCTATTGAAACAGCCAAACAGGCAAAACAGCAAATTGTAATAAATCCCCCAAACTTCTCACAAAAACCATAATAATCGCTTAAGAAACTTGTCAGAATTCAGAAAATTGTTATTGTCTTCTTGACAGTTGATACATTTATCTATGATGCATATGCTAGACACATAACAGTGCCTATTGAGGTACATGTACAATAACCAGAGTACCAGACTACTAAAGAACTCCGATGTCCCATCTTCCTCCGTCTTCAATTAATTTACCATGACACTTTACCATCTTCCTCCATCGTCAATTTCTATACCTTTACCATGATCTTACTCTTTACTCTGGCTCATCCCGCCCTAGTGGCTCATGCGCACCAAAAAAAAAGATCTTACTCTTTACTGCCACAACCTATTTATTAGCTCGCACCAAACTCATTTCTTAAACCTGTTGCTGACCCAAATGGGTGAAGGAATTGAAGACGAGTAAGTAGATTTGCATAATTTCAATGTTAGGGTATTCGCGACCTGGTGTTCAGTCCTTTTAATTCCTCCACCACTTAATTGACTAATGGGCTAGGTTCTTAACCCGAATTTCCCTCATGCATATTATAAGCTAGAAATTTGGCATGTAGCAACACAATTTAGTTTCCATGGAACTAGAAATAAACCTTTAAGTCTTTAACCCACCATCAAAAGAAGCAAAGGAAAAAGAAAAAAAAACATACTGCCTGTATCAATATGTTCAACAAACTGGACATAACTGAAAGTCTGAAACAGACACATAAGAATTTATACAAAGAAAGATTATAAACCTGGCTTGTATCAGCAGGTGGCTTCTGAACTGCCCAACGACTTTCCAAATCATAATAAGCTCTGGCATTCTCGTCTAAAGCATGAACGATGACTGAACCTGAAGCAATACCCCAAAAACAGAAGTGTTTTGTGAGATAAAATTAAACAATTGAAAGATTCGAAGAATGAACTGCAAATAAATTGATCAATAAAATCCAGTTTTCTATTCTAAATGATGAATAAAAAATTAAGATAAAATAAAAACTGGCAAGCAAATTCTATTTCCAACAAGGTTACTTAATCCCTCTCAGGTGCATCACATCTGTTGTTTGGTTTTGGAAAGTTGGGTGTCTACTTAGCAAGTTCCTAATCTAATGTTAACATATAAAAAGGTAGTAAAAGTATCCACAATTTCTCAGTCCTACCCTAAGAAGAATGCTACAAAGTAATGTAAACATAACAGTGCCTCTACAGTGCAAGAAAACAAACCAGAATCAACAACAATCCAATTGCCACTTTCTTTCCCTTCCACACTTGGCAATAACATCCTCTTTGCTTCCTTTTGCTTCTGCTTAGCCTGCAACAGTTATTTGAAGTAAAGGATGTCATTCACCAGTCAACATACAGTGAAAGGTATGTCAACATTCGCCAAACATAGTGTCTCACAGCATTATCTGAATCTGATGAATGGAAAACAAATGGATAACGCCAAGAATAGCAATGGTGATAACTAAAAAATTCATGGTGTTGTGAAAGAAAAAACTCACATAATGATGATGCAGTAAAATCACTTACTATGTCTAATTACTCTTATTAGCAACAGTTTGTAACAACGTATTGAAAAGGGGATTTTTGCAATCACCAGTTCACATCCATATTATACGTGATATGCCACCCAACACAATTTAGATGTGTGGAGAAATATCCCACATGGAAGGTCACCTCCAAGGTTCTATGAGCCCCCCCCCCCCCCCTCTCAGCTTTAATTCCACAAAAACTAAACTTGAGACTCTCCATGCTTTCTGATGAGACCGTCTTCATTTAGAGAGACAATCTCAAACCAAAATTATGAAAAGTTTAATTTGAAGGTCTTATTAGAGTCCCATGTTACGATGCAAAGTTTCAAATCTAGAAACCTAATGAGGTAGCACATATAACGATTGTCCTGCAACCAACGCGTATCTCCGTTGAAGATTTGAAGTTTCTCTAGGACAGTGAATTACACTACCCATCGCCAACTACGATACGGAATTTCACTAGGGCATAAATTGTTAGTTTATGGGCGACTACCGAGTACCGACCATTACTAGATTCCCGTCACCACTTTGTTAGAACCGTTTCTTTATGTACTTGTTTCACAAAATAACCATCTTCATTACATCTCAATCAGTAAAGACTAAAGTACCCCCTCTTTATCAACTCCGCATCCGTTACATTGAGCTCAAAACCACTTCATCACATCGAGCTCAATTGCTCAAAAACCACAAGCTTACCTTTCCATGGAAACAACAATGCCATACAATCTCAACGACGGTTCCAAATAATCATTTCGCAAGTATCTCTCCACAATCAACATCAAAAATTAAAAAGATTCAATCCACAGGTCTCCAAGTTTCACACACCTTACTTCATTCCCTACATAAAATCTACATATCAAATTACTACTTAAACACAATCGCCTTAGGCTCTGTTCTTTTGGTCTGCAATGAACTTAAATTAATTTCGGTTCATTTCAGTTCAATTAATTTCGGTTCAACTCTTCGCATGCCAAAAGAACGGGGCCTTAATCAACATTCGCGATAATTTACACACCTGTAACTCTGTAAGGCTGTAATTGACACTTCATTTACATAACAAATTGATACTTACACACAATCGCCTCAATCAACAGCATAAAACATACATTCTTGCTAAATCAACCACGCTCATATAATTGATACTTTAAACAAACGATCAAAAACAACAATTCAATAAATAAATAAATAAATAACTCTACAAAACAGGAAAACCTAGATTACCTTGTAAACAATCGCTTGAGCAATGTTGCGAACATGCCAGGAAGATCTTCCAGTAGCAAAAACCATGAAATCAGTCAAATCGCAAAGATCGCCAACAGGAATAACCTTCACATCATCGGCTCTAACTTCGGTGAGAACCTTCTCGATTTCTTCAAGCTTTAGAATCTCTGTTCTGCCATTTTTATCGAGAGTCAGAGTGGAGAAGAAGGTACTATTATCGTTAAGGTTCCATAGCCATGGCTGCCGAAGAGAGGAAGAAGATAGAGAATTTACTCGAGATCTTAGCGCTGCCAACATGTCGACGACGATTGCAATTTTGATAAAACCCTTCCTACAAGGGGTTTTAGCGAAATGATAATCGATCCTAAAATCTCTTAAATATTCGAAATTCTGAACATGTCTAAGCGACTGAACTATTATTAAATTATTACTTCTTTTATGAATGTTAGGGTCTGTTTTTCAATTTATTTTTACTTATTTGAAATTTTTTAAACTTATAAGGACGGAAAAAATCATATTAGACGTTATTATTTCAATATTATTAGGACTTTTTTAACCTTATTTGAAATTATATGAACTTATCGAAACTTATAAGGACTGAAAATAAGTTGAAAAAAAGGATCCTTAATGGTTATGTTATAGAAGTACTAGCCATATATGCACGCGATGCGTGCCTCACGCGAAAGATTAATGTGTAAGATTTTGGGATAAAATACATTGTAATTTCTCTAATAAAGTGTATACATATTTCAATTTCATACTTTTAAAAATAATTGTTAAGTTTTAGTTATTTTTCAGAGGGTCATTGCAATAGTTTCAATCTCGACCCTTAATTCTTGTTAGATTTCATCTTGTCCGTTAAATATAATTAACTTCTAAAAAATGATTTTTTTTTATTAAATTAATGGTCATGATGAGCCTACAACTAATGAAGGGTTTAGATTTAAATAAATATAGTGGCTACAATGTTATTGTAGCCATTGTAGAATTATCCGTAATTGTTATCTCAAAAGAGTTTAAATAGTGAAATAATTTAAATAAATAAAAAAGAGTAATAAATATTAGGGAGTAGATTATCAATAGTGATTTAAAAACAAACCGGCAAAAAGAAAATATTATAAAAGATTAATGGAAGATGTCATTAACATCATCACTCATGAATAAATAAAAAAAATCATCCTTATCCCTCTACCTCTTTTTCACTCATCTTAAAATACTTTATCATGTTTCATGATCAATTTGATCAATGCACCTTCACTTATGAGCAATCAATTACTCATATATTTGAAATATATAAAAAATTAAAGTATATAAAAATATTGCAAAATGGGTGTCTATTTATAGATCTTAAGAAAATATAACCATTGATATTTTTTAACATTTTTTTTACTTTGTAGATTTTTAGATATTGTAGTTTGAAGTTTTAAACATTTTTTGTAAAAAAATCTGATTGCTAAGTTTGGAAATAAAACTTAATTACTCCTTTGATTATTTTCTTTGTTTTTCCTTTTTCTTATTTTTGGTGTCCACCCCCCTCTCTTCCCTTATAGTATAGAGATACTAGAATTCTATGCACGCGATGCGTGCGACAATAACTTTATTATGAAATTTCATAATCTACGGTAGATAATTTTATGGATAGCCTCATCTTACCATAACTTTTCATGTTTTTAGAAATTCCCACCTTAATGATTTTTTAAAAAAAAAAAATTCACCTACCATTTACAATTTATTAAAAACTCCACCACTTAACTGTTTTTGTAAAATTTTATTAACAAAACCGTTAAGTGTGCCACATATACATTTTGTTAACAAAATGGAACTTGAAATAGTTGCAATTCTTTCCAAATAGTTGTAATTCGTTCCAAATTTGCTCAAAATTTGTTGAGGATCTGCCCTTAAATTGATGAAATTGACTTCAATTTCAGCGAAGACTAATAATAAAATGCATATGTGGGGCCAAGTTCACAGTTTTTTATCGGATTTAACAAAAATCATTAAATGGTGGGAGTTTCTATAAAAATTGGGAAGGATAGGTGGAAATTTAAAACAAAAATTCATTAAGGTGAGAGTTTATAAAAACGTGAAAATTTTAGTTGGTTTTGAACAAAAATCCTAATTTTATTTGCATACAATGTGTGTTTTGGCTACTGTAACATGATAAAATGTGAAGGTACACAACATAATTTGTTTTCAAGCTAAATTCATTTTGGCTTATTTTTCTTTGCAAACATCCCTTACTCCCACCTTCAACTACAACTTCTGTTATACAATACCTGATAAGGTATTTTTTGCTCATTGTGCAAATGAGAAAAAATTCAAAAGTACTTGAAAACACTTTATCACTCATGCTAAAATACTTTATCATGATCAAATGTGCCTTCACTCATGAACAATCAATTACTTATGTATTTCAAAATAAAAATTTTAAAAGTATATACAGTTATAGCAAAGTGGGTGTCTATCTATGATCTCAAGAATATATAATCGTTGATATTTTTTAAAATTATTTTTACTTTGTAGGTTTTTAGATATTTTAGTTAGAAGTTTTGAACATCTTTTATTAAAAAAATGATGGCTAAATTTGGAAATAAAACTTAATTACTTAATAAACTCATTTATTTATTTTATTTATTTTTCCTTTTTTTCTTTTTGGTGTCCACCCCCACCTCTTCACTTATATAATAGAGATGATTGAAATTTAACACTTAAACTATGTATAACTTTGAAATTTATATTATAACTTTAATATTCATATTAGGAAATGATGGTTTTTCAGTCCCTTTAAGTCATTTATCAAACACGGCTTAGGTTAAAAAAACCTAATATTCTTTTCCTCTCTAGCCGCCCCTCTTCTTTTTTTCCCTCTTCGTCTGTGAGGGGCTGACATGGATACTCATCCATGGTAAGCCCCTTTTCCTACTTTGTTTTCAGTTTCTAGTTTATTTTCTTGTTTTGATGAATAAATTAGTCTCTTTATGAGAGTTTTTCAAACCCTTTTATGGGAGTTTTTGTCTTCTCTTTGCGCTGTGTGGAACTTGTAATTGTTTGTTTGTTTGTAAGTATGAGAAATTGCTCTTATTGGCTGAAGTTCAACATTATCAACATGAAGGTATTGAAATCTCATATGCGGTCAATTCTGTTAGATCAAGAATGTTATTCTCCAAACTATGTTCAAATGATAGACGGTTCCATTAATAGCTGCAAGATTCAACAAATCCAAGGTGCTTGTGCTATTATAGTCGATCTGGTTCATTATAGTTGTAACAACTCAAAATTCACTCTAAATTTTTCGCGTTTAACCTTCGTTATTTAATTAATTTTCTTTCCGTTTTTACTATTTTTCACTTATTAAATATAATTTTTAATAGATAATTATTTAAAATCATGTTTGAACTTTATTCAAATGTTATATTTATTTTTATGATGCCAAAATAATTTTTGTGAAAATTATTTACGAAAATTGGATTTTTAATCAATTTCCTTCGGTTTTGCCCAATTATTTGATAAAAACGATAAAAATAATTTTATTTAATTAATTTAAAATCTAAAATCTTTTCGCGGTCTTCTTTTAATAAGTTAAACTATAGATAATCCTGGAATAAGTTAACTTTGATATTACTAAAACTAATAACAAGTTAAATGACTTATAAATTATTCAACCGGTAATACGTGAGGCTTTTTTTAAATTTTAATTTATTATTTTTGGGTTCCTTCGCTTCTTCTACTTTCCATCCCCAACCATTTATGTATTTTAAAACCGGTTTTAACTTGTTAAAAGCAAATACCCTTACAAGGTTAACTTATTCCAGGATTATTCAAAGGTTAACTTATTAAAAGAAGACCGTGAAAAGGTTGACTTATTCCCGATAATTTTTCTTATTTTATTTAATTACAAAAATATGGTTTTGTGTCAATAAAAGCTGATTTTCGGATTTTTATGATATTTAATTATTTAAACTCCAAAAGAATTACATTTTAGGCTTTTATCTTTAAAAGTTTGACCTTGGAGCCCAAGGAAACCACTTGGATGAATGTGGACTGATTTTTGGGGGCAATTTTAGCATTTTTCCTGCACAAGCAACTCCTCTTTTGACCCCACTTGTAGCCCCTTTGACCCTATGGTCAAATTCGTTTATTTAATTGAGTTTTGGTCAAAAATATTTCATTCCTTAACCTCCTTCCACCATTTTGGCTTCCGTGAGCTTCCCCTCTCCTCTCCTACTGATTTTCTTGCTCTCCATAAATTTTTAAGAATTTTTGAGCTTTGGAAAAATTATTATTGAATTTACAATGTTATTTTCATCAATTTCCTATTTATTTCTACCAATTTCTACTCCAAATTCTAATTCCAATTTTTGGTTGGGATAACTTTAAGAGGTGAAGCAGTAGAGTTAGAGCTTGTTGAAGAGGAAGGATCTTAGCTCTTATTCTCTTATTATTCCTATTCTATTTTCCACCGAAATTGAGGTAACTAGCTTTAATCCTAGTTTAATTTTGATTACTAAGTTAATTAGAGTAAATTATATCTATTATAGTAGAAATAGTTATATTACTATTTGGTATGAATTATGTGAATTTATGTGAATTTTTTGTGAATTATATTTGAATTTTCGGATTTATTATGAATTAATTAGTAATTATGAGTTTTGAATTACATATGTGTATATTTGAGTGTATAAATTATATTTATTGATTATATATGTATGCATGTCGAATATATAATTTATTTGGAATGTATATGTGCTCTTGCATGTTATAAATTGGTTGGTATGATTTTATTTGAATTATGGTAATTAATTTGTTAATTGTGCAATTATTACCGAAAGTATTTTTGTGTTGTAAATTAAATCTATTTTATGAAATATTTTCTATATGCACGAAAATTAGTTAAATTACTGATATTTATTATTTAAATTAATTATTTTATGATCTTGATTAATTTACTTGGCTTGTTGTGTAAATAGGTTAAACTTTTTATCGGTTAGTAAATTGTTTATTTCGAAAAACTATAAATTTTAGTTTATTCTTTTAAATCAAAATAAAAATTATAATATTTAGCTAAAACCTCCTTGTTTCGTGCCTAAATTGATTTAAAACAATTTGGATTATTATTATATAATTTAATGGTTTAAATTCAAAATTATTGTTTAATAAAAACCTAATTGCCGAAAATCCTTAGTGTTTTCAGAAAAATGGCAGCAACTTTTAGACCATTTTGAAAGGTTATTTGAGGTTAAATTTACATTATAAAGTGATTTTATTATAGAGAGTTTAAGGAAAATTATTATTTTTATTTTTGATTAAACTAAAGTATGTAAATTGATAATTAATAAACAATTTCGTTTGATTTCTTGGAACTTTTATATTCGTTTCAAACTATATATTTGCAAACCAATGTTGTTGAGTTGACATCAAGTTGGACTAATTCCACTTATGCCAATAATACAAGGTTTGTGTATTTTGGATTTAATATAATATTCAACTTATATATTTTCAAACCAAATGTTGTTAACTTGACATTAAGTTGGATTAATTCCACTTATGCCAATAATACAAGATTTGTATGTCCTAGATTTAATATAATATTCAACTTATATATTTTTAAACCAAATGTTGTTAACTTGACATTAAGTTGGATTAGTTCCACTTATGCCAATATTACAAGATTTGTATGTCCTAGATTTAATATAATATCCAAATTATATATCTTCAAACCAAATGTTGTTGAATTGATATTAAGTCGGATTCGTTCCACTTATGCCAATAAATCAAGATTTGAGTATTTCGGATTTTAAATATAATTTTATTGGAATCTCATGTTTACTATTACTATTATATGGTTTTATCCTATGGTTGAAAGGATTTTTACTTTGTACTGTGCTGGGTACAAAGTGTGTTTTGAGATGATGTTTACCTTGTACTGTGCTGGGTACAAGGTACTGTTTTGAGATGATTTTTACTTTGTGTTGTGCTGGGTACAAAGTAATGCTGATATGATTTTGCTCTTGTACTGAGCTGGGTACATAGAGTTGTTGAAATGATATTTTATTGAGTCAAAAACCATGTACTGAGCTGGGTGCATGGGTTGTTTTGTTGAGGAAGAGAAATCCTATGGGCTGAGATGGGTCTTTGGTATGAACTGTCACTCTAGTGTGAGCTAGCACTAGGGCTTAACTTGCGTACCTAGCTGGGTACGTAAGACCACATGGTTTTAGTCGTCGTCCAGTGTTAGGTTGTGCTGAGATGGGTACGACGCACTGAGATGGGTGCGTTGAAACTAGCACTGGGAGTTCTAGCAAAGCTCAGACATAGGTTTGATCGTACACTAAGCTGGTTGTGCGTATCCTAATACTTTCACCATGTTGGATCGTGGGTAGTTTTATGTCCATCCACTTACGTTCAGTTCTCCCCTCAACGTTATTGATGTGATGATGTGACGTTGTGTGAAGTATTGAGTTATCATTTTGGAAATGTATTAATATTTGGAAAATGAGTCTATTTTGATAGAATGATATTTTGAAGGAGTTTATGTTAAATTATGATGTTATGGTTGATCTTTATGTCGTTATGTGACTAAGCTATGGATACTATAATTGATGTTGATTATCGTAATTAGCTTATTGAATCTTACTTAACCTGAGAGGACTGCTAGTTGCTCCCCACTGATTGTGGACCCCATTTATATATATTTTGCAGGTAAAGAAAGATGATGATTGGGTGGTTTAATGGGCTAGAGTGAGAGATAGGATTTTATGCTTATGTTTTTATTTCGTCTTTGTTATCATTTCTTACTTACTATCATTTCAGGATTTCATCATTATATGATGACTTGGGTTGTAAGAGGCTTATGACCTCACTTTGGATAATATTTGAAGTATGATTTTCTATTAATGAAATTAGACATCCATGTTTGAATTAGCAAGTGACACTCCGATCAACAGTATTTCCACTACTGTTCATTATTTTATTATTTTATTTGATCGGGTCTGTTACAATAGTTTTATAGAAGACGAGTTTGATTTAATCTTATTTGATTGTATTTTGTTTTTCTTCGATACCTATTATAGATGATGTTTGGCCTTCAATTAATTAAATTTCTCTTTAAAAAAAAAGTCGTTTAATAAGCACTTTTTTTTTGTTTATTTAGCCACATATAAAAGTCAAAAACCAATGAAAAGCTACCCAAAAACTATTTACCAAATACCCCTTCTTTAATGACACTTTTTGTGGGGCAGAGAGAATATTTGCTACCTCTCCCTCCAGGCTGAAGCTAAGGCTATGCTCAAGGGAATCTCCATAGGCCTAGAACACTCTCAAAACCTTCATATCAAAACGGATTGTGTAGATCTAGTCTCCGCACTCCTATGTCCTGTTCACACACAAACAGAAATCAAGACTATCATAGAAGACTGCAGAAGACAAATCAGCAAGTGTTGCCACTTTGTGTGTACCAAAGTTAGTAGATCAAATGTAGCTATGAGCCTATGGCCCTTAAACTAGCTACTAGGGCTAGAAAAGGCATCCTCTAATCCTTTTTCCTTCACCTCGTCCCAAAAAAAAAAATGACACTCTTTACTCCTAACTTACCAAATACGGGGGCATTATCCGAAATACTAGTTACATGAATAACAAACCAACAAAAATGATGTGTACATCATCAAATAACAAATGTAATAATGATGTGGCTTTTATTAATTATTGCATTATTTGACTAGTAGTTTTATACTGCTGTTTTGCATTATCACTAATTAATATATGGTCAACGAAGCAAATTGTGTAGGATTTGCCTAACTAATGGTTGATTATTGATGAATTATATATCATGCATTAGCCGTCATTTTTGGCATAGTTACAACAACCTACATGTGTCATTATCTTCAACTTTGAGTAATTAAGTATTAATCTTTTCACTTTATAAAAGTGGTCCCTTAAGTATAGTGCAAACTCCTCAACACACTATTCCTCTGCTAACTATTCCAAGTGGCTTTTTGTCTTTCATATTAAGTTTCATTGGAATCTCAAGAAGATAAATAGGTGTTTAGCAAAAGAAAAAAAAAGAAGGTGGAAAATATGAGTAAACTATGGATCTCTTTTGGGATGATAATTATCATAGCGCTTGTTCTCTTCATCATAAAATAGCTGAACTGAACTGAACTGAACTGAATTAAACTAAACTGAACTGAAGTGAACTGAATAGTGATATGTGAGAGTAAAAGTATTGTCCAGAGCTGAACTAAACTGAAAATAAGTTGGGGTGAATATGCTCATAGTTATTAGTATAGTTGTTTCTTATTGCAAATTATGGTATTCTTATCTGTTAGTCATTGTAGATTTTAAAAAGTGATAATTAAACATCCTCAATAATCGTGATTTTATCGTGTTAGAATTATATTTATTTTCAGTTTAATATGTATTTGTTAGTTTTGTTTTCTATTATAGATGTTATGAGACTTCAAATCAATAAATAAACTTTTATTTCAAAAAAAACTATTAGTCGTTGTATTACTGATTAGGTTATGAATGTTTGATGTAAAAAGTGTTTTACAGGTAAAACAAAGTGTTTTAATAAAGATGAATTGTTTGGTCAATAAAAGAAGGATTATTTTTTTTTCAAAAACTACCTAGTATAATGCACTCGTATATTTAAATACCTTGTGTAATTTTTGTTTTATTTAACTACTTTATATGTAATATTAATAGTTTTCACAAAAATAGGTTATCTGAAAAAACTAGGTGGTTTTAATTCAAATGAAATAATTTACCCTCCAAACCCGCATTTTCCCAATAGATAAACACATTGGGTTCCTCTTGAAACCAACAATTAGACGATAAAACGTAAGACAATCTTTTTCCTATCTTAATTTGCCACAAAACCACTGATTTTGGATATAAACCAGTTTTGGTAGTAAAAATTGTAGTTATTGCATATATGAGAAAGTTCAACAAAATGACAATAAGATATCTAAACCAACGATGTTCATCATAATCGATAGTTCCTGGGAAAAAAATGAAAGTATAAAACTATGAACTATTTCCAATGTTTGAAACTACCTCAAAAGCTATTCTATCTTAGTTAACTAACCAAAACACTACCTCAACCATCAAAAAGTACATCAAAATATAACATTAAACATTGATTTCACCTTTTGTAGATAGTTTTGACTTGATTAAACATTTAAAAGTCACTCGAAAAGTTGATAACAAACACGTTCTACATGATCGATTTCGTAAAACTCTGTACTTGAGCCATTTACCTTAGAATTTTCAATTTTCAAGACTATGCACGAATGTTGAGAAAATGTTATGTGATAACAATTTTTTGGATCAGTTACAAATAGTCCACTGATTCTTCAAAATTATTCTCACTCATTAACATCAAAATCCCAAGAAAAGAGTGTGAGTCATTGAAAGGCCGATCCACACTCCATATTATAAGACGTTAGGAGGTACATATGATAATAACAAGGCATTACCTTTCAAGATAAAAAAAAGTTACATCGGTTTTATTATACAACGGTTAAATACATGTACGATAACACATGTATCGTGTACTATTACGAATGAAATGCCCTAATTTCCATACTTTGTCCGATATTTTATACAACAACAAAGTCTAATCTTCCTTTTTTCATCTGTCTAAAAATTCAATATTAATGGTACCAAATGAGCCCCTCTTTGATCTCATTCTTGCTCTCCACTTCACATATTCCTTATGTTACTCAGACACGGCTTAGTGTCTACTCAGATGCGAGTATCCATGTAACACACCGTAGGCCGTAATGTTACAGTTCAAGTATCCGACACTACCTTTTCGTCGAAAAAAGTTGAGTTTTTAGTCAAGAAAGAAGTATCCAAGTGTCATGTCGTGTCGGATCCGACTCGATATAACACTCGATTTTTGAGGCCAATGAGAGTGCCGATCTGACGAAGTAACATAGTTAAATAGTTTAGCTGTTGGTAGATTAAGACCATAGAAAATATATTATTATTACTTATTTACTTACCTACATACAATAGTTATTATTAGCATATATTTAGCCGAAAACTCCCAAAAACGTGACAAGAATTGGGAAAAAAATTTGTAGTAAATGACAACCTTTGTCTTTGTACTTTCTTTAACTCTCAATTTAACATCACACATACAACCAAATTCACATAAATTGTGTAAAAACACTACAAAGAAGAGAAAACAACCAAAAAAAAGAAGAAAAAAAGAAGAATGTGAAAGACAGAGAGAGAAAAGGAAAGAAAGGCACAGCTGAACTGGATTCACAGTAGCAGAAAACTGTAATAATCACACAACAACAACAAACGATAAACTCAACTCCCCCACAAACACACACACACACAAAAAAAGAAAGAAAAATGCCAACTTGAATGAAAGAAAAAAGGCAAAAAATTTAACACAAAATTACAGCAGAGAACAAAACCTGAAAACCAGAAAGAGAATGAATGCGTGCTAAAGAGGAAAGAATTGGGTTTTTTGTCCACCATTTTTTCTCTCTCTTCAAAGCTCAGTTCTTTGATAATGTTGAAAAAGAGATAAAAATAGCAATTGGGTATGTGAGTTCAAGCTTAATCTGATCTAAAGTTTCAATTTTTATGTTGTGGGTTGAAGCAGATCCAACTGTTTTTGGTTCAGAAATTGTGTGGGATCTTATTTTAGTGGTTCATTTGATGTTCTAGTAAGTTTAAGTTCACTACCCAGATAGAAAAATTGGGTCTTTTTTGCTGTTAATTAGGGTTTTGTTGATGGTAATGAAGTAGAAAATTGAGGGTTTTTTTAAAACTTGGGAAATCAAGATGATGGAAAATTTTTAGTTTCTGAAACCCTACATTTCAGAGTTGGAGGGGATTCCTGATGCTGTTTTATCTGCACATAGTTAAAAGGTATGTCATAAATTCATTTATTCCTTCATGAATTAGCAATATCAGTTGTTATATTTAACAAATTGTCTGTGTGTAGTAATTAGTAAATGTGTTAGTATGGTTATTATCATTATTATGTTTTATGACTTTGGTTATTGCTAAATGTTAGCTAGCACTTTTGGTTTTGACTTTGTCTTTGTGTTTGTGCTTTGCTGTTGTAATATTTAGATGTTTGTAACAATTAGTAGAAGATTTCTTGGTTAAGGCTTGTAATTTTTGTAGTAGAATTTCTGAAATACTATATGGAATTTCCTATTAGGGGCCTCATTTTTGAACTTTAACACAGGGTTCTTAAATTGTACGAGACGGTCCTGTTGTGTGACATACAGTTAAAGGGTGATAAAAGGCATTTGGGATGCCTCCTTCTCCGTCCTTAAGACGTTCACCTGTTGGGGAGCCTCATGGTGATATCCGTAAGAGGGGACGGAGTTTTGAAAGTGGGCTGTCTTTTAAAGAAAGAGATGATGATCTTGCTTTATTCAATGAATTGCAAAGCAAAGAAAGTGAAAACTTTCTTCTTCAGTCGATGGATGATTTTGAAGATATATTATGTAATTCCTAAGACTCTAACCTTAATTTAAATTAATGGATGTGCTGATTTCAGTTGGATATGCTGTTCATTTTTGCTTACTGCCTTATCTTTTGACTATTATTGTCTGTCCATTGCAAATTTTTAGCTTCAAGAGTGAAGTCCTTTCCAGATTTGAAGCTCGGAATCAATGTACCTGCTCGAGGAGAGAGCAGCGATCTGCTTAATGCCGATGGGGACAAGAATGATTATGAATGGTTAGTTGTTTATTTGAGTATGACATGTATGTGATCTTGTAGTCAGAATACAGAATCTGCCATTGCAGTAAGATAACACTAATGTTTCCTTATTAGGTTCATCTTTTTTATCTCCTTGCAAATTTTGGCATGCTTGTGTCCTTCAATGATGGGTTGTTTGACTTGTTTCATTAGATTGCATTTCAAAGAGCAGATTTTTTGCCTCCTAATTTATTATTCTTGAAATTTACTACACTTGTTGTTAGATTTCCATAACGCGGTCTAATTTTCTCATTTTTTATGTCCTTAATTGGAAGGCTATTAACTCCTCCGGACACCCCTCTTTTCCGATCATTGGATGATGAGCCAGCGCCTGTCAACCTTGTACATAGTGGTAGAGCTCGAACCCGACCCATCTCCATTTCCAGATCATCTACTGTGAGTCAATAAATTAATGGGTTGTTCATGTTCAATTTTTGCTATTTGTTAAAGTAGCTTGTCAGTTTCAACTTCATATGCATGACAAAATATTCACTGTACTTACAGATGGAAAGAAGTCAGAGAAGCAGTAGAGGCAGCCCTAGTCCGCAGCGTTCAAGCCCATCTCCGCAGTCTGGCAGTGGTACATTACGGGGAAGACCGTCTTCAGCTCCTCATTCAAGTCCTGTTGCGTTACGGGCTAGTACTCCATCAAGAAGACCGTCACCTCCCCCTGTCAAGCCTTCGACACCTCCTCCAAGATCTTTAACACCAACATCTCGAAGGACAACTGTTGGATCTCCTGGATCTGTGGCTGCATCAGGGGTGAGGGGTACCTCCCCTGTAAATACAAATCGCGGAAATTCCGCGTCACCAAAAGTTAGGGCATGGCAATCAAACATTCCTGGTTTCTCCTTGGAGGCACCTCCCAATCTCCGAACTTCTTTAGCTGATCGACCAGCATCGTATGTAAGGGGATCTTCACCGGCATCTCGGGCAAGCAGAGGCAGGCAGTCAATGTCTCCCACTGCTTCTAGAAGCATAAGTTCTTCCCATAGTCAAGAGCGAGACAGGCTGAGCACACACAGTAAAGGCTCTATAGTTTCATCAGGTGATGATGATGCAGACTCTTTCCAGTCCACTCCTTTGGGTGTCTCTGAGCGTCCGATGTCAAGAAAGGGAGTCGGTGGTTTTCCCAGTGGCAGACCAGCATCTTACTCCAAGAAACCTGCGAAGACTATATCTCCAAGTTCTGTTCCGAAGAGATCATTTGATTCTGCAATGCGGCAATTGGTAATATACTGTTTACCCCTTCTTCTTTTTTGAGTAGTGATGCCATTAAGATTCTGACATGCGAATGCTATTATGTTGATTTCACACTTGTGCCTTTAGGGATGGTGACGATTAATCTAGGTATGAACAATGTGATTTGATTAATCATTTCGCGAGCTAAAATATTTGGCTTATAGTCTACCTTCTCATACGAAGGAAGCCATTAGTCTTTGTTGAAGTCTATGGATTCAATTTAATTCAGATTACTTATTTAGGCACCTTATTGGTATTAAGTCAAACAATTTTAAGATTTTCTGTTATAGTTGTCCAGAACATCTTTTAATAATGCACCACTTAATATTTTCAGGATCGAAAAAGTCCACAAAATATGTTCAGGCCACTTTTATCTAGTGTCCCAAGCTCTACCTTCTACGCTGGAAAAGTCAGCTCTACACATCGCACTATGATATCAAGGAACTCTTCGGTCACCACCAGCAGTAATGCCAGTTCTGACCTAGCGATTAGCGGGGTACATGACACTGAAGATGATGGGACAAGTGAATATGCTAGGACACCTTTCCCTGATACTCAAGATGAGCTATTCACCTTTGAAAAGATGGATGTTGCAAATGAAGACACTGGTCGCGAAGGGCGTGATGCATTAGCTGAACTTAATGAACCTGGTAAAGCATCTAGTTCGGGTGATTCCAAAGAATCCAATCTTCATGTCCGTGTTGTGGAAACTGTTGCAGCGGATGTACACAATATATTACTTTGTAGTAGATGTGGCAGCCAGTATCATCTAGATGAGCATACAGAAAATGAAGATAATATATGTCCTGAATGCAAACAGAATGAAGAATTGTTGAGCAACCCTTCCTCATTGGTTAGATTAGAGATCACTCAGAATGCCTCAGCCCCTTTGATGGATGTCTCTGAGGAAGCCCTTGTAACACATTCTACAGTGGCTCCGGGTAATGCTGATTCAACGGATATTTCACAGATTGCCCTTCATGAAGATAATACACTTAAAGCCGAGGATAAGGTTAGTCAGTTGTGGGGAAGCTGTGTGGAAAATTCCCTTTCAATGTCAGTAGGGGAGGAAAGTATGCAAGTGCTTCCTGAGCAGCAAATAACCGGAGAATATACAACTATTAATGATCCATCTCATGTAGCTAACAGCTTGCATGAGATGCAAAAAGGCTGTGATAAAACCAATCGGAATAGCAATGTGGCTGAAGGTGTTGGGATTTCAGTTCTTCTATTAAACAGGTCCAGTAGTTTAAAGGGGCCTTTGGTTCATGGTAGGACCATCAACAACAGTGCTATATCTTATGACGATCTATCTTATGCTAGAGACTTGACCAGTTCAATGATGAGCTCTATAGGTCATGGTAGTATCTCTACTACATCTTCCATGGATTTGACCTCAGCTAGACATGGAGAGATGCTTGTGCAGAGGCAGTTGAGTGGCAAGAGATCTGATGCAAGCTCAAAAGCTCAGAGCACAGGATCTTCACTATCAGGGACTTCCTTGCCTGTTTATCAAAGTTTCGGACTTTCCACCAGTTCACGTGATGGAAGTTGTGAAGGCTCAGTCACCAACATGAGGCATATAGCTGTAGGGGAGAGACCTGGATCACCTTGTGATCATGCATTAGGTACAGAAATTATGGAATTGCATGATCAAGTTCCATCGGTTTCTATGGCAGCAATATCTAGAGACGACAATAATGACATCTGTACCAATTCTAGAGTAACAGATACTTCTTTCATGGCTGACCATATTGTAAACTCTGAGTTCGATGGAAAATTTCAAGGTTCTTTAGGCATAGATGAAAGGGATGTTGTGCATGAATTTGAAGAAGACCTGCCAAAAAGCATCGAAAATATCCAAAGTTTAGAAGAGACGACATTTATGGAATCTTCGTTGGCAGAGGAAAATACGGTGGCAGACAAATGGGTAGATCAAGTGGAAGCTGCAGAAGATCGTGTGCAATGTTCTATATCTACAATGTCTGAAATAGAAATTAATGATTCTCATCCTAGCTCCCCAAAGTCGCAAATTGAAATGGTCTTTAAGGAAGAGTTGGACAATCCTTCATTGACGACACATCATGATGATCTCAAGAAACCAGATCATGCTGATATAATTGGAGGTAACTTTAATCTTTTACCTTTAGGAATTCAAAGCTTCCTTCTGATAAGATCACTTATTGTCAAATTTTGCATTATAATGATACGGTTAGAGATGTCATTGACCGCGCGCGTGCCGGAGTATTGTTGCCTTGATAATCGTACTTTTTGTCGTGCTTTTTTGTGGCGAAGTTTGTGCCTCTTGCCATATTTTCCCATCCAAAAAGGAGGCCTAAGCACGACCCAGAAACACATATCACTGTCCCGTCAGCTGTGATTGAGCCCAACCTATTGCCAGCTTTAGATACAATCTCACATTTAAACAATTAAACATAACATCCGTTTTTTGGAATACCTGAGGTTAGGCGTAAATGTTCAAGTTTTAACCTTGTGTTTTCCGAATAAAGTAACTTTTCTCTCAAATTTGATGGCTATCTCAGTTTTTTGAAAATAGATGAGGTTAATTCGAGGCATTTTGCCTAACCTTGGAGTTAAAGAGACCCTCTTGTCTAAGTAAAAGTATGGATATGGCATATGGGACTACAGGTAGAGAGGTGGATTTAGTTCTATCCTCTTTTATTAATTTTCCTCTTGCTAAAGAGAAAGTGCTCACTACAATTTTTGTTTCATTTTCCTTCACGTAGTGCTGTTGTGCTTATAAAACGGTGATTTCTCCCGTTAATTTCCTTTGGGGATTACCATTCACTCCTTTGATCAATAGTCCTATCCCCCTCTCTTCCCCTCCCAATTGACCGATTGTAGAAAGTTGCACATAACATAGGGACATAAAAAATTCACTACTTCATGTCTCACAGAGGATACCTTTACTTATGATTTGATTTTCTGATTTACAGAGGAATCTACAGTGACAATGGAGGAACACAGTGGGAGGCGGACCAGAAGTCTTACACTAGAAGAAGCAACAGATACAATTCTCTTTTGTAGTTCCATTGTTCATGGTCTGGCATATAAGGCTGCTAGTATTGCCATCGAGAAAGAAAAAGAGAACCTAGAGCCATTAGAAGGTTCTCGACCAATGGTTACCATCCCGGAAAGGCGTAGCTTAGACAGAAGGGATCCTCGCAGAGCAACTAGAACAACGAAAACTCAGAAGGCCAAAAAGAAGCTTGAAGCAAAACCAGAGGTAAAACCTCCTCTCACTGAAAACGATGAGAGGTCTAATGAACCAGTGGTTCGGAATATCGGGCTTCCTAACAATGGCGATAGCATGCAACCCCCTAAGCTCGAATCCAAGTGCAACTGCACAATAATGTGAGAGGTTCATCATATAGGATTTTTCTACGTACTTCTAGTGATTTCGGGTTTTTGTTTTTTTTAGGGGGTTTGTTTAATATTTGCATAATCTCTTCTCTTCCAAATTATTTGTAACACAGTACCACACTTTTGTGGGGGTGCATAATCTTGTAAAGTTTCTTGTCAAATTAGGTTGTTATTATTTAGTGAGAGGCAATTAAGGTATGTTCATGATCACATCACCACATAGATGTTTTAGTCACATTTTACTATTTTTCAGGTTGGATTAGATCTTCTTACCATATTTGTTCTATTTGATTTGATGCTTCAGTTAAGAGCTGGAATAATAAAAAGCTATTGTTTTGTCTTCTCACTTTTTGATCACTCTTATGTTTTTTACCATCTTGCTTTTCCCCTAAATAGAACTTCTCATCCAAGGATTGAATTGTAAAGTTTGATTAGGCATAATAGAGGTTAATCATATCCGATTAGGAACGAAAACGTGAATATAGAGATGATCATGTCTAATAAGTACAAGTAAAGAGATTACAACGGTTAATGCTAGTTGTTTTTAAGGTTGTCCCCTATTCTACATCCCCTTCTTCCTCGTCAATTTTTCTCTTCTTAACCTTAATTTAACTAATATTATAATCTATAATTTCTTTCATAGAGATTAACCCAAGTCTTTGCTGAAATAATGACGCCTAAAAGTTACTTTTTGTATACAAAGTACACGGTTAGGTTAGTTGGCCGAAGTTGAAAAAAGAGAAATGGGAGCAGGACATGTGTATCTTAGAGAGAGATTGAAGAAATATTTAAAAGAATTATAACTAAATGACCAATAAAATCATGTCATATCACATATTTAAACATTTTAATAGATCAATTCATTTCAAAGATCAATTTTATCGGTATACTCTGTATACCACAAAATCTCAACCAATCTGAGTTAGATGAAAGTTTCGACTTCTCAATGTTATCATTATTTCCTAATATTCGACAGCATTGTATCATACACATGGTTATATGATCTAATTTACGATACATATCGTTTCACCTTAATCGAAAATCAAGAGCTTTTAACAGAAACAACAAAAAAAGTTTGTTCCAAAATAATTTAGGATCGGTTGATCAACAACAACACATTCTTTTCAAATGTTTCTTTTTTTTTGGTTGCTAAATTAATTTCCCCTAGTAATAAAAATATGAAAATCATATTGGCGGGAAGATATGCAAGACTCTATTCCATAGTTTATAGTATAAACAAAACATCCAATAAATGTGCAGATTAACAACATCTTCCTCAACCTCCAGAAAATGCAATCAGATAGTGACTCCGATGGCTCTCACATCTCTGCAACTCCACCAAGAAACCCAATTTCTCCTCCAAAACAAAAACCCAATACAAAACCTATAAAAACCCTAAAAAAACCCAATTCAAAACCCATTAAAACCCTACAAAAACCCAATTCAAAACCCTCAAATTTCCCCCAAAACCCTACTAAAATCCAACACCCACTTCATGAATCATCCAATTCTACCCTCCTCCCTTCTTTTTCTCTTCCAATTCAACCTCCCACATCGAACAATGCCGAAATTTCTTGCAGTAATTCCATTAGAGCTGGTTCTTGTTCCTTTTCCAAGTCAAGTTCTTTCTCAAAATTCCAGAGATCTTCTCTTAATTTTGATACAAGTGAAAAAGATCCGATTTTGGGATCTGGGTCTGTTTCGAAACTCGATTCTGAAGTGAATTGTGAAAGTGGAGGTGATTTGAAGAAAAGGGTAGTTAGGAAACCGTCAAATTTGATTGGATGTGGGTCCAAGAATGAGTGTCGTTCAAGTATATTGCCTGCAAAACGGGCTAGAGGTGGTGGTAATGAAGGGAATTTTGTGAAATTGAATATTAATGGACATGGTAGGCGGTTCGCCTTTAAGGGAAAGAGTAGGAATTATAGCTCAACCTCGAAAAGAAGTTATTATAAGAGAAGTAAGAGAAGAATGGGAGCTAAAAATGGGGTTGAATGTAATGAGGAAGAAGGTTATGTTTTCGAAGATAATGGAAAGAAGATGAAGGGGGAGGATATTGATTTGATTAAAGAAGGTGTATTAGATGTTAGGAATGAAGCATCCGATGATAATTTGTCGAAATTATTGAAGCTTACTCATGGTTATGATTCATTTCGTGACGGGCAGTTGGAAGCTATTAAAATGGTGCTTGCTGGGAAATCCACTATGTTAGTTTTGCCTACTGGTGCTGGTAAATCACTGTGTTATCAGTTGCCTGCTATTGTTTTTCCTGGGATTACGCTCGTTGTTAGCCCTTTAATGGCATTGATGATTGATCAGTTAAAACAGCTCCCTCCAGTTGTGAATGGTGCTTTATTGAGTAGTAGTCAGGTGTATTTTGCTTTCCCTGTATGTCAATATGTTTATATAGTTTTTTGATGGCGTGCTAATTGATTGATTTGTTTTCATGTTTTTAGTCATCAGAAGAGATGTCTGAGACTCTAACCTTGCTGCAAGAAGGTAGCATTAAGGTAGCATTAAAAGAAAAAGAATGAAAAATTTCTGATGTATTTATGACTATAGTACAACTCGCTCGGTTACTATGTCTATAACTTTGGATTATCTAGTTTCGAACTGATGGTTCATAGAGGGTTTGAGTGAATCAGTGAGTATTGTGTAGATCATCATGAGTGGCAGCTGAGGCTATTTTTCTTTTGCATAATTCAGGTGCTTTTTGTTTCACCAGAGAGGTTTTTGAATGAAGAGTTCATGTCAATCATTTCCACTTGCTCGTTAATATCTCTTGTAGTGATTGATGAAGCCCATTGTGTATCTGAATGGTCAGTGACTTGAGGATTATCTTTCTCTTTATTGTTTGGATGTTCTGAAATATATATTTGGCGACAAACTTGCTTGTTCTGATATTTGCTACCCTAGGTCACACAATTTTCGGCCTTCATACATGAGGCTAAGGGCATCTGTACTCCGTGATAAACTAAACGCAGGATGTATACTTGCAATGACTGCAACAGCAACGAAAAAAACACTGCACGCAGTTATGCATGCTTTGGACATTTCCTCAACTAATCTGGTGCAGAGTCTTCAGCTGAGAAACAATTTGCAGTTGTCTGTATCTTTGAGTGGAAATAACAAGTATGTATTGCCTCTTCTCTTGTTTGCTTCGCCTGATAAACAGTTGTGTAAATGACTCAGAACTCATGTCATTGTGTTGGCTTAACAGGATGAAGGACTTGATTGCAATAGTTAAATCATCGCCCTATTCTGAACTTAAGAGCCTCATTATTTACTGCAAATTTCAGGTACTTGGTAAAAGTATCTCACAACATTTGCTAGCATTGAGTACTAAAAATACATTATCTAATCTGTTAAAAGAGCTTAAAGTTTGAGACTTTTAGGTAACTTCATAGAATTAATCTATGTTCCTAAAATATTTCTGCTGCATGTATACTTGCTTCACTCAGAAGATTTCAGGCTTATGATCATATTTCATGTTATTTGCATTCCGTTGGCTATTTATTGAGTGGACAATCATATCCGCATATGTACCTCTTCCTTCAGAAAGCATGACAGTTGACATTTTGCCTTTTTTCTCGTCCCTTTCTTTTTCTGGTGCAGTCAGAGACTGATATGATAAGCAAATATTTGAGCGACAGCAATATTCGTGCAATGGTCAGTGGCGAGATCTGTTAGTCTATTCATAATTAACAATTCCAGATACTAGAGGTCCTCCAATAGGTTAACAAGGGATGAATGTATTTTCAATGACTTTCCAGAGTTATCACAGTGGCATGCTGGCAAAGGATCGTAGTCGTGTCCAAACATTATTTTGTTCGAACAAGATCAAAGTGGTAAAACATCACCCTGGTCGCTGGCAACAATTCTAAATTGATTGCAGTCTTATAATATTGTTCATCTAGTCATATATCATCTGTTTCCATGCTAGGTTGTTGCAACTGTGGCCTTTGGAATGGGACTTGACAAAAGTGATGTTGGAGCTGTAAGTTAGACAGCTCTCACTTAAAACTACTTTTTATTTAGTTTTTGCTGCTCTCCTGGAATATCTTTGGGGAATAGGTCAAACTATAGAACTGTATTCATGCAAGTATCAGGTTGGCCTAATATGCACGTTAGAGAATAGAGAATCTTGTGTATTCTAGTAAAATAAAAACTTAATGATAGATAACAGATCACAGATTAATAACAAGTCGGAAAGAGGAAACTTAATTTTGGGAGTCCCTTTGGTTCATCTGGATCACAGACCTATCTACGAGCACAATAAAAGTGTCTTTATATTTCAGAGATGACTGCCAGAAATTCTTGTCTGTTTCAGGTTATTCATTACAGTTTGCCAGAAAGTTTGGAAGAGTATGTTCAGGTTCTTTTTCTTTTGCTCTACCTGTAATGTCTGATGCATTAGTTGTCTGACTGTGTCAGTGTCATACTGATGATAGTCATTATTTTTTGAATCATGTTGCTTATTTAGGAAATCGGGCGTGCTGGACGTGATGGAAGGTTATCACATTGTCATCTCCTCTTTGATGACACGAGTTATTTCAAGCTACGCAGTCTTATGTACAGGTGTTGTCTTAATGCTAATTGTATTGGGTCTTCCAAAAAAAAGAGAGGAAGTGCTATGTATCTAAAAAAATCTTCATTTGACAGTGATGGTGTAGATGACTATGCGGTTAATAAACTCCTTTGTGAAATTTTTAACCAAGAGAAGAGATCAGAGGGGGAAATTTTTTCACTGGTCAAAGAATCTACATCTCGTAAATTTGACATCAAAGAACAGGTTCCTTTCTTCCTACTAATCTCACTTCAGATTATGTTCAAGAAACAAAGAACGAAACCCAATTTGGCAGAGTTCAATTTTTGCCGTCTTACAAGAGTTTGGCTGTTTACTTGTGAGGATATCAAAACTTGAAACACAATGACATGTTGTTGCAGCATATATTATGCAGTCATACTTTATCATTTTCATGAATTGAATTTCCTCTACTTACAGATGATGGTGCTGAGTGGTGTATTGCTAATCATTTCAGGTGATTCTAACAATCTTAACACAATTGGAGTTATGTGAAGTTCAATACTTGCGTCTTCTTCCACAAATGAATGTCACTTGCAGCTTAAATTTTCACAAGGTTGATTCTTGGCTCGTATTGTTGCCTAAATGCCATTACCTGACTTTGTTTCTACTGCGAAGTATAAATTTTTTGACTGAATAGTTTCAATAGAAAAAGAAGTGGACTAGTGAAGAGAACTATTTCATACAAAAATGAAATGTGTTGAAAAGTACCAGCATTCACTTGACAATTGACATCTATGTATCATGTGCTTGTGTCAATGCAGACGTCTCCTATAGAATTAGCTATCAGAGATCCTATGGTTGCAGGAATTTTGAACAAGTATGTAACTACCAAAGAAAAGGTGTCTTTGTTCTTATTTACCCTCTAAATTTATACTAAGGCCGGTTTCCTACAACTTAATACTTTCAGGTCTGAAATTAAGCATGGGCTACATGTGTTTGACATTCCCACTGTGGCAAATGCTATTGGTCATACAACAATAGAGCTTCTGAATCAGCTTCAGAACCTTAAGGTATGGACATAGTATTCCATTTACATGAGAAATATGCTTGACAATCTATTTTTCAGCACACCTAAAGTGTTACCAGTGGACGAATTTTTAGCTTTGGATTGTAAAAACGGCATAAATGTCTCAATTAATTAGCTCTACTCTGTATTTGTTGCGAAGTAGTAGCAACCATAAACATTTCTATCTGGGACCCAACACAGCTTATCTGCAATAGCAAGCGTTCAATCTGGTTGATATTAAAATCACAGTTCTATCACTAGGAGAAGCCGCATGTACTGAATTGATTGTTTTGTTTGGTTTATAGCCAAATATTTTGGCTCTCTAGTGGATCTTTGTGGAGTAATGTAAACGTAGAACATTCAGGACATCTTACTGTGTACTCAGTCTCTTCATATTTACCTTATGCACCCTCGTGAGGTGCTTGAATCTTTCATCATTATGGACATTTGACACATCATTTTGAGTGAACTAAATGCAAAAACTTTATGAAAAGCATAGATTAGCTCTTGGATACATACCCATGTCAGATACTTTGTAATTGAGTCTGAATAACACAGGTCAATCACTTGGATTAACCACGGTTTCTAAGTCAATGAGTCAATATAACCCACCCATATAAAGCCTTCTTGAAGCTTCACACTATCTATCAGCTTACTAGTTACTGGCGCAACCATCCTGGACTCATTTAGATGCCGGTGTTGCACTTATTACTGCGTGACTAAACTAGTACTTGAATCAAGAGTAGTACTCTTATTTGAGGGCGAGTTCAAGACATGCTTTCCGAGCTTCATATTATGTCTGGTTAGCATCCTTCTGTCAAGTTAAAGCAAAATAGTGAAGAATTATGGCATTGTCTGATGAGACAAACGCAATGCCGATGCCTAGCTGCTGCTAAGGACCTTTAATAATAATCATAGTAGGAAACAGCTAATTTATTCTTGCTAAGTGTTCATCTGTTGATTATATATTGTTGTCTGAGGTGTACTAATAAGTCTCTGTTGCATTTCAGTCTGTTGGGGAAGTAACATATGAGCTGAAGGATCCAGGGTTCTGTTACGTTGTTGTGCATGTTCCTGAGGACTTGTGTTCTCTGGCTACCCAAATGACGAAATGGTTGTCAGAAATTGAGTGTTGCAAGGTACTTGAATGACTATATGCAATACTCCTCGTCCGTTCATGTAACTGGTCTTTTCTTCTAAGCTAAAGATGTAACTGAAGATAATGGTTTATTCCGAGCATGGAAACTTGCGTTATTAAACGAAGTTGCTGCGCTTCTCACGGTTTCTAGTGAACATTTCCTAATTTTTCAATCTTGAAAGGTTTGGCTGACTGACTTCTTTCCCACATGAAGGATTAAGACAGATTGCTCTTGTCAGAGCTAACTCATTGTGTCTTGTATGCAATAGATGTCTCAAGGCCTCAAGACAACAAATCATAGTTTTTTTATGCTAGTAAGAAAGAAAAGTGGCCAAGAGAGTGGCAGCTATGTTGCTTCAGATTGTGCCTTTCACTAAACTGATTTAAGTTTTGTTGTTTCTATCAGGAGAGAAAATAAATTATAAATATTACTCGCTCTTGTAAAAAAGAGGGGGAGGGGGTGGCTATTTTGTTTCTTGTGTTTGCTCAAACCCATAGGACAAAATATTGTTCTTGTATCACTGAACTATCCGCTGAGGTTTCAATGTTGATGTTTTATAAATTTCTCCAACATATATATAACTTGCATTCTTCTGTAAAACAGGTCCGTAAATTAGATGTGATGTTCAATGCTGCTGCCTTTGCTGTAAAATCGTGTGAAAGGACAAATGGCTGTGATGATGTCCAACACACAACATGTTTGCAGAGAACGATTTCAATATACTTTAGCGAAGAAAATCACAGTGATCTTCCAATTCTTCCCACAAAGATGACGCAAAACAGGTATGTGCCGTATCATTGTAGTACATATTATGTTGGATAAAATTGCCAAAGATTGATAATGTATGCTTTTCTCAAGCGTCAGTATAAGCTGTATACTATGCTTATGATGCTAAGAGTTAAATCCTTTAGATTCAAATATCTCAGGAAGAAGGCCACTAATCATCTTATAAGTACAAGTCAGTAATTTTAGTAGGCTTTTTAGTACATATAATTGTGGGATTTTTGGTCAGGATAAGAGCTGTCCAAATAAGTTAGGAAAATAGCCACATAGCTAGTTGCAGTCATTGCCACGTCACATGTCTAGTTTCCTTAATGTGCACACCAAAATTATATACTACCATAACTTAATGCCTTTTCATGAATATTAACATATGATATATTGCACTGCTGAAGAACCAGACATTTTGTTATCTTGAGAGCATCTTACATGTATATGTCTGGAGGTCTGGATTTTCTTCCAAGTTCCAACCAAAATTTAATGAACTAAAGATGTTTTATAGAAACCTAGAAATATTCTAATCCCAGTCATGCGTTACTGATATTATCTGCTTCAAAATTTTGTCAAAATGATGAAACTTCAAGTTGCTTTTTATTGTCAGCATCTACATTTTTAAATAGCAACTTATTTAGGAGTAATCCATGTAATTGATCATTGCAAAACGGTTTTTCTGATAGATATCTTCAAATTAGATTATTAAATGCAATCCACTTGCCTTAAGCCAGGAACTTTCCGGAAAGCACAGAAAAGCCTTGTTTTCTTGTTTCAGAATTCTATGATATACTGATTGTTATTCTTTGTTTATGCAGCCCATTTCTTCGAGCAGATATAAAGGTAAGAGTCAATATGATCGTTTTAGATATTTTGTTTTTAGACAACTTTATCTGTCTCCTGAATGTTATGCTACCTTTGTCACTGTAGGTCTTTCTGCAGAGCAGCTCAGGAGCCAAATTTACTCCCCGTGCAGTTGCAAGAGTAATGCATGGCATTGCTAGCCCAGCTTATCCTTCTGCAACCTGGTCAAGGACTCATTTCTGGTAAGTTGTATGTTTTGCACATACAGATCGCTGTGTGGTCTAAGCCGTCTAACATAAGTCAGTCTCATATATTTCTGATAAGCAAGTAAACAAAAACAATGTGGCTTTAAAAACTAAAACATTCCTAGTGTGAATAATAGAAATTGGCTTCGTATGACTTAGCTCTTTGTCTGAATTTCTGCTAAAATTTATCCCTGAAGCTTATCTCTTGACAGACTAGGAACTCTTTCTAAATCTTAAGTAATCTCCTGGACACCCTATAGTCTCTTATGCATTTGATATGTGCAATACATTTCCGTGGTGCTTTTGCTGTATGAGGTTTGAAATGAGTTACAATTTGCACTATACGATAGAATCATCTGCTAAAAATGAACTACACTTTTGCTTCGCTGTTGGACCTCAAACCATCTTTATCTTATGTGTGAAACACTCCATCTGTCCCCCTAGATAATAGGCTGCATTTGAGCAAGCTTGTGATTTTAGGATGAACCCAAACAGAAAGTCCCTTAAAAAAAAACCTAAAATAGAATGTATTATAGCCTATTATTTTAAGACATAGGTATTTGGTCATCGTGTGCTGTCAGCCTGTCAGTCTTTTATTCTTCAATTTCCTGGGTGTTGGGGAGGGGGAATGCGGATGGTGGTTAGCAGCCCACAATTTCACCTTTTTGAAGCTTAAGTTGTTCATCATTTTCGGGATGCAGGGGAAGATATACTCATGTAGACTTTAATATGGTAATGGAAGCTGCGAAACTGGAGCTCATGAATCTTGTAGGGAAGGATAGACCTTAGAGCTTTATACATGTTACCCTGTAGGTTCAACAATGTGTATCAGAAATCCAGAATTAATCCTGGAGGTATGACAACAAACATCATCTCTCTTGTGACTTTGTCGTTTAAAAGTCTTATCCTGAAAATGTTTATGCTTAGTTGAGGATATCTGATTTCAGATTAAGAATGGAAAACCAGGTTTGAAGTTTGAGAGGTGTACAAGGGATGTGTATGTGCTTCAAAAATGCTTCATGCTTGGCTTTGTATTTGTACTGGTAACTAGTCCGAAAGCCATAGAGTAGAATAACCATTGTCTCCAAGATTTAAACATATGAGATGGCATTTCGGAGGGGGATAGAGATTTGTACTGATAACTTAGTCTGAAAACCATGTTACATTCTCTTCCCTTTTAGAATAGAGATTTGTACCGGAAAATAGTCCGAAAACCATGGAGCAGTTTAACCATTGTCTCCATAACTCAAACTTGTTGCATCACCAAAGATGGCATTTCTGAGGGGGCTTGAATATGAAGCATTTAGTCTTCTCCATACACCAACTTCGTGGTTGATCAAGATAGGTGGCACAGATGCCGTGAAATATTTCAGCTGACTTGGAGTATCTACAACCAGGAACACTGATACTAATCGATATTGTAATGGTAGCTTTGAGATGAAGTATTGAGAGTTGTACAATGTCAATGTCAATGAAGTAAACATTGTACAATCTCAAAAGTTGGAAACTAAACTTTATGTGTTGTAAATGCAAGCTTATGTAGTTGAGAATTATAGTGTAATTTACAAAAAATGCACAATTTTAGTGAAATTTTAACTATCTATATCTGGTATTGACTATCGACTACTACACGAGCTAACTGGAGTTTAATTCATCAACTGCACCTAAATATATCCAATGGGGTTCGTAAAAGTTGAGCCAATCTATTTGACTTTTCAAGATCTTAGTTTGTTAGGCTTTCTTAGCCTGCAACTTTATGCTTTTTTTTAGTAGGTCGGATTGAATTTGGATCAATGACACTTATTTTTTTTCTAAAAAGTACTCTAGGGTTTTCTGTATTCAAGGTAATTTGGAAGCTTTTTGTGTGATCACCTCAAAATTTTGACAGGTTCCTACTTGCACTCTTTCCTGTCCAAAATATTAATTCAAATATCATTTGCCTAAGACTATATTCTGATAAAACTGAGGACAAGAATAACTGAAATTGGTCCTAACAAAATGCTCAAAAGTTCCAAATATGAATCGCAAGTGTTAGTTAAACTGTTTTCAATAAAAGACAAAACCTCACTGTCTTTGGACATGGAACTAAACTAACACATACAGTACTCTTTCAAAGAATGTAGTGCTGTACAGAATGCAACAAAGCAAGAACATAGTAGCTAGTAATAGTTATCTGCTGACAGCTGACACAACATCAAAACTTAAAAGCAAGGAAGAATTTTGAATGTGGACTATAGAAATGCATAACTTGTGCGGTTGTGCCCAAAATTTTCCGAAAATACATATAAGTAAGTTGAACAAAATATACTAAAATACGGTTTTTATGATGCAAAACTTAATCATAAACGCAAGGAAGGCTTTGAAATTGAAATGGTAGAAATAAACTTTCTTGCACGTTCAAGATCATTGTTCCACAAAAAAACTAAACAATTACAATAATTTTTTCTTCAAGAAAAAAACAAAATTTATCTGAATAATCTGGCTCGCCAATCAAAATCAGAGGGCGCAAGTCACGCCCCTTCTCCAAACAAACAACAACCTCTGCCTTTAGCAGTGAAATTAGAAGCACTTCCTGTGTACGATTGATGGACCAGACTCATCATACTCAGCCTTTGCTATCCACATCTGTGTGTACAGAAAACCCGGCAAATGTAATGTCAGAATTCTGCAAGCAAGATTCATTTTCACTACAACTATTAAGAGGATCAACAGAAAGTTACAAACCTGCTGGAAGGTGCTAAGGGATGCCAAGATAGACCCACCAATCCACACACTGTATTTTCTCTCGGGTGGTGCCACAACCTTAATTTTCATGCTGCTTGGTGCCAGGGCAGTGATCTCCTTGCTCATTCTATCAGCAATTCCAGCAAACATGGTGGTACCACCACTGAGTACAATGTTTCCATACAAGTCTTTCCTAATATCCACGTCACATTTCATGATAGAGTTGTAGGTGGTTTCATGGATACCAGCAGCTTCCATTCCAATGAAAGATGGTTGGAAGAGAACCTCAGGGCATCTGAATCTCTCCCCACCAATAGTAATCACCTGCCCATCAGGAAGCTCGTAACTCTTCTCAACAGAAGAGCTAGTCTTTGCAGTCTCCATCTCCTGCTCATAGTCAAGGGCAATATAAGCAAGCTTTTCTTTCATGTCCCTCACAATTTCACGCTCGGCTGAGGTGGTGAAAGAGTACCCACGTTCAGTCAGGATTTTCATCATGTAGTCCGTCAGATCTCGGCCAGCCAAGTCGAGACGAAGGATGGCATGTGGGAGAGCATACCCTTCGTAGATAGGCACTGTGTGGCTGACACCATCTCCAGAGTCCAGCACAATACCTACAATAGGATTGCAAAACAAGATAGGCATTAACTCAGTAATTGTACAGAAGAGCATCAGGAGTGCAAGATAGTTAACTTGATAACGTCATTCAGGAACTATGTAACAAGAAGTAGAAGAAATGCAACTTGGTCAATTAGAAAGAATAAAATTGCAAAGGCATATCTGCAAGCAGATTTTTGGGTGGGAGGGGTTAGAACTGTAGAAGATACATGATATTCCTATAGCAGCAAACAGCAGAAAAAGGGCAGCATTGATAAAGATGACGTGAACTTCTTTAAGGGATAAACAACCTGCCAGGGGAAAAAGGACTGCCAAGGGATAGATGACTGCTAGATGATTAATTTGTTACGGAGAACGATTACACCACCACCACAAAAACAGTCTGATATAGGGCTAAGAGAGGTGCAAACTTACCTCTATCCAATCTAGGTAACTATAGAAGGAATGAATTAGACAAGTAGAAAAACGAGATGCAACTGTGAACCAGTAGGGCCTACCCCAATCGTCTAAGTACAGGCTGACGGATTCCCAGATGAATACCCTCTAATCACAAATAAGAACCATCTATTCGAGATCTTATGCAAATAGAACGGAACCTTAAAAAAAATCTATGAAGCAAACTCAAATCATATAATGTCTTACCAGTTGTACGACCACTAGCATACAGTGAAAGAACAGCCTGAATTGCAACATACATAGCAGGAGCATTGAAGGTCTCAAACATGATTTGAGTCATCTTCTCACGATTTGCCTTAGGATTGAGAGGAGCTTCAGTAAGGAGGACAGGGTGCTCTTCTGGGGCCACACGGAGCTCATTATAGAAGGTGTGATGCCAAATCTTTTCCATGTCGTCCCAGTTGCTGACGATACCATGCTCAATCGGATATTTCAGGGTCAAGATTCCACGCTTTGATTGAGCTTCATCCCCTACATAAGCATCCTTTTGGCCCATGCCAACCATCACACCAGTGTGACGGGGGCGACCAACAATGCTAGGGAACACAGCTCGAGGAGCATCATCACCAGCAAATCCAGCCTACAGTGAAAATTAAGATCAATGAGCTACAAGCCAATAGAAGTAAAGGGAAGACACCGATTAAGAGCTCGTTGGCAAATCATGTTGGTTCTTCTCCTGAATATGATATGGCAATCAGACACATCTGATTAAACCCAAAAAAAAATGTCAAACTTCTTCAGCATTGCCAGATCCAACCCGCGTAACCAACACAAAACATACATGTACTGAAGTCTAACACAGACACATATAGGCTCCGAAAATGGAAGCAAAACCATAATTCAAAGGAGAAAGCATTTACCTTGACCATTCCAGTTCCATTGTCACAAACAAGGGGCTGAATATCCTCACCATCTGCCATCTTAACTTACCTGCAAGATAACAAAGGCTCTCATTAATATCCTTCGAGTGGCAAGATTAAACCTTTTCACCCCAAATCAACAACCTCTATAATTTTTTGATCCACTTACATTCTTTATCACAAGTAATAAACATAAATGTCCTCATAAAACTAATAACCAACAAACATAATTCATGAGTCATTTTGTTAAAAAATGAAGCATAGGATAATAAATTTGTTACACACTTTAAATTGTTTGACCCAATCAAATGTGGATCTTATCATGGGTGGGTGAAATCTCTACATCAATTCAATGGCGGATCCAAAATATTAATATCATGTTGTCAATTATAGGTTTTGAGATTGCAAATCAAAGAATCAACACAACATTTTGAATTTTTAGTAGTCCAATAGAGAGAAAAGCATTAAAAAAAAGGGGGGCGTCGATGGACACCCCCTCGCCTCAATGTAGGTCCTCCACTGATCTATGATCCAACTAACTTCCTCTTAAGGTTCATAATCATACAAATTTGATCACCATTTTCAATCAAATTGAAGCAATTATGTCTGTAAATGAATAATTAACACAAAACAATCAAATGCAGAAATGTACATTCACAAAAAAGTGGACAAACCCTAAAAAGATATCAGCTTTCACATTAAAATCCATACAAATTAAGCATTAAATATAGAGAAATAATTGATAAATGAATCAATGAATTACCAGAAATGAGAAATTACCAGAAATGGGAGAATGAATGTGGAGGAGAAGAATAAAGAATGAAAATGAGAATGAGATGAAGAATGAAATGGGGGTTTGATGATGGAAGAAAGAACCCTAAAATTTGGGGGGAAATAGTTTTGATTTGTGGGTGGAAGAATGAGAGAAAAAGAGAAACAAACGGAGAGCCTTTGAATTTGCAATTTTCACGAGTGGCCAAGCATGTTGAAGACAACTTACTATTATAATACTAGTATGAGAATTTTTGAATTTTGAATATTGAAATCAAATATTGCAAATAATGAAAAAATAAAAATAGGGTGATTGGTTTAAAGAATAAGTTTTAAAAAGACTATTAAATCTAAAAATAAAAAAATCACAAAAAAATAATTATATGCATATATAGAATAAATTAGTAAAGTTTAGGTGAAAACACGTGAAATATGCAAACGATGAAATGGTATCCAAAAGGACGAAATATCGATAGCTGTAACAAAGCACAGGCTAATACGAGCCGACCGTTGTTACGTGACAAAACTCCTTATGGATAGTTGTATGGTGTCCCACCAAATTATGATACTTTGGTAATTTGGTATTTTATTATAGCGAATATATAGAGATTGGAAGTACTACTTGGTACGACTATATCCATATAGTTCATTAGTTTGTAACTGAGTATTTCTATATATAAGCCAAAAATTTTGATACAATGTATTTTTATGTAGCATCATATCATATAAAAATATACTATACATTATTGTATGTTGCATTTTATCTAACACTGCCTTAAATACCTAGTATCATTATTATGTTTTAATCATACTAACACTAGTTTACAACAAAATAATAACAAAAGTGTTTCGTAATTTGCTATAAGGTGTATATTGAGATATGATGATACTTCTATTACATTGTATCAATACCGTTAACTTCATTTATACATATCATCCTTGATTCATTTGATCGCATTTTTTACTCATTTGTTTGCTTAATGCGAGCTACATACCTGAGTTAGGTGCTTTTGCAAGAGTACTTGAAGTTTAAGCCACATAGAAGCTTTCCTCAGTAAGGAGAAAACCTCCTTATTGGCTTCCCAGTCTTTGCGACTGCATACACATTAATTTAAGGTATATTTTCACTCTCTTTGGGCTAATATTGAGAAGCGAAAAAATGATGACGATTTCTTCGATTTAAGAAGGTTTCATAGTCAGGAAACATTCTAATTGGTCCATTTTCCAGAAGAGTTCGCCAATTAGTCTTTAAGGCCATATGCATTTTTTTGGTAAGGTAATGTAAAGGAGTAAAGCATCAGGAGACCCTCCGCACGAGGTGAGCTCCCTACGCGTCAGACAAGAGGATGGAGTGAAGTTCCGAGTTAGGATCTACAAAAATGAAAACAGAATCTAAAACTAGGTGGCCTACGTTAGCTGTAATACCCCGATTTTTAACCATATTTTATTATTAAGTAATTAAGATTATTAACTTAAACATGAGTTTATTATTTTCATAAATAGGTTTTAAGATTTCTTATTAGATGTTTAAATGATTATAAAGACTAATTATATTGATATAATTGGAATTAAAATTGTATTCTTATGAGTCATTAAAAATCTTCAAGCCATTCCAATTTAAAGTTTACAATCCAAAGTTCAAGCCCAAACCCAAAGTTATTTTAACCCAAAAGAAAAATCAGAAAAAAAAAGAAAGAGAAAATAAAAAGAAAGAAAACCCATCTTCTTCCACCTCCTGCTTCATTGCTTCAACACCATTGGAGCAAAGAACAAGATAAACATGAATGTTTGCAAAAGGTTACAATCAGACAAGCTTGGGATTGAAATGAGATAAGCTTGAGTGGATTTTTTTTGTAGATAAGAATAACAAATCAGACAAAAATAGTTTTGGAGATAAACTTCATCATTCTCAACTCTTCTTCCATGTCTATCTATTAGAAGAGAAGTACAAATTGAACACTCTTACTGATTTCTACTATAAATAGGAGTATTCTTGCATCAATTTACATAACAAAAATTCAAGCTTTCTTCTACCTTTCTCTTCAATTAAGTTTCAGCCATTAAAGACCTTAGTTGAAGCTTTTCCGACCACCCAACTCGCCGGAAAACCCACCCACAATCTGCCCGAAACTCCCAACCATTGCAAACACCGCAGCACCAACCGCCGGCAAACCGGCCACCTGACCGCACCCACCTCGCCGCCTTCAATCCGCCAAACCACCCACAGTAGCCCTGCTCTTTTCTCTCTGTTCGCGTCCCACTCACGTCCTCTCCTCTTGTTCGCTGCACCAGTGCACAACCCCACCGAAGCTGCGCTCCGACCACCCTTCTCTTGCTCTCCGACCGTTTTTCAGGCGACCAGGAAACCACCCCTGCCGCTTTCCCTCTTCCTTTTTTCCTCTGCTATTCTGATTCAAGAATCTGATTTAAAGAAACCAGTTTTCTATTTCAAAAGCCCAAAGTCAATTGTGTTGACTTTTCTTAAGGTATAAGACCCATTACTCCACCTATTGTTCATTTAAAGCCCAATTACGTATAATTATTTCTAAAATCATTTTAAGAAATTATTATTATTATAACTAATTGTTTTAAATTATGATAATGACATTTTAAATGAGTTTTAAGAATAATGTGTTTTAAAGTTAAGATTTATAAAAAACGAGGTCATTAAGGAAGAGTCGTGATTAATCATAAGTTGAGTTGATTCTAATGACTATTTTTATTTATGTATTTTGGAGCGGTAAATGGAATGTGGGAATTCGAAAGGTCTATGGATGACGTTCTTGGAGTTATGGCGATATTTTGGATTAAGCGGTTAAGGTAACCTTTATGTCCAGCATTAGACTACATGCCCGTATGTTAAAATGCGATTATATGAGCCTTTCTACTATGATAATGGAATTTATGTTATTTAAATTATATTCATGATATTACCTAAAGTTTATTGAATTTATATTTATATAGTATGATTTTCATTTAAATGTGAATGATGCAAGTTAAATGACTATCGTATGTTTAAGTAATAATTTATGAAATAGGATCATGTTTATTCGAGTAAAAGCATGTATATGTAAATTACTATTAATTTATAGTTACGATCAATTCATGATTCATGTTTATGTGAGTAAAAGTATATTTCATCATTAATATGTCTGAAAGTATGTGTTTAAGTGAAAATATGATTTTTACGGCTTTATCCATGTTTAAATGAAACTCGATGTTAATGTGAGTTATTAATCTAATTATTGTTTTTATTTAATGTTTAAGTAAAGAATGTCGGTTCTGAGTTATGTGATACATGTTTATTGATTTCGTAAATATATATAATTAATACTTTTATTACAAGACTCAAGACTCATGACTCATGATTCATGTGTATTAATGAAGTATGTTATTTCATGTTGTTATCCATGAGTTACATGCTTATATGATTTATGAATACGTATGTTTAGTATTTCCATGATAGGCTTATGACCTATGATTCTACCCCTGTGACTTATTATAAGTAATCTTAAGTCTGAATCCATGTTCAATATGATATATGAGTTGTTGTTGTCCATTTACAGTTATTATGAAATATGTGAGCTTCTGTAAAGCCAGTGTCTGGGACATGTTAATAAAGTTATGAAATATTACAAGCGAAATAATATTACGGAATCTTAATAAGTGTCATATGATTATGTGAATGGATTAAGTATGTTGCTTTATGAATCATGGGATGGCGTTATACTTTATAAATGACGGAACTATGAATGCTTTATAACCCAATGTTATTATGGATACTCAATGAACGTTTCATAAGAAAGCAATTGAAAGCTTACGAATGATGAATATTGTTATGTTATGATTTTACTACCTATATAAAGGTAGAGTTGAGCTGAATGATTAAAGTATACGGAATATCACTGATGGGTATTAAAAGTTATGAAACATGATAAGTTCAAGTGAAAGAACTGGTTTGTTAGCTGTATATATCCTGACTGATGGTCGTGCACGTACCGAGCTGTATCCTGTATCCTGATGAGCACTGGCTCTTATCCTGGGGCACTGGCCCGCTAATGTTATTCCTGATGAGCACTGGCTCTTTTCCTGGGGCACTGGCCCATTGTGGGAGACGTCCCACCCCTGAAATACAGACCAACAACCAGTATAAAATGGATTAAAAAGGAATTATGGATCATTATGGATCACGCTGTAATCATAAATGTTTGAATTATTCTTTCCTTCTGTTTAAAGTTTGAGGTTACATTTTACCGTAATGGATTTACTCAATGCTCAGTACATAATGTTCATGACACGTGCTTTTATTTAAAGTAATTAAAATGGAATGCATGACGTCAGTTTCTAACATGATTTAGCTTCCAAGTTCTACTAGTCTACGTATATTCTTATGAAAGTATTAAAGTGTCCGTTGACATGATTTCATGTATCGTATGAACGTGAGTATTATAAGTCAAGTATGATTTATATGGCAAATATGATTATTGTCTTATTTCAAGGAAATATGATTTACATGAGAAGTATGTGTCTGCTTCATCTCCTGCAAATATGTGCCTGTAAGTGCAAAAATGTTTTCGAACCAAAACCGTTTTTACGGGCTGGAGTAAAGTTACGAGTTTTCCACTCATTTTGGAATATTTTCTGTCTTTTCTTGTTTCTCTATTTTTCTTCTGAACGAAGCTTAGGTTATGAAAGAAGGATGGAGATGAATCTGGGAAAAGCAAGTGCTTGGGATGGATTTCAAGAAATGAGATGAAGGAAGTATTTAAGGTCTTAGTTGTAATTATGAGATAATGAGCTTTTGTAAGAATATTATATTATTGGTGGGCCATAACCCACAGGTTTATAGAAACGCTTCCGCAAATCTTGTGATTAGTTATAATTAATGGTGATTAATTAAGGCACCCGTTTTCGGGGCGTTACATTAGCTATCCAATTTGTTGCTCTGTTTCCTTCTCTATAGATGTGGAGGGCCTCCCATTGTTGGAAAGATTCGAGGATGGCTTGAGAGTCTTTGATGATATTTGCAATTTGCTAGGGCGGGGACCAGATGTTGTTAATGGCGTTGATGACTAGGAGGTTATCATCTTCGATAATGACTGAGGAGGGATGCAAGGTTGCTAGTTGTTGAAGACCTTAGTGTAACGCCGAAGCTTCTGCTACCATGATATTTGTGTTGCCTAGGTTGATTGCTTGTGCTGCAAGGTTTGAGGAGTGATGATCTCTGATGATGTACCCAGCAGCTGCGGAATTTGATTTGACTGAGCCATCGAAGTTGAGTTTGTAGGATCCTGCAGGTGGTGGGGACCAACGGACGAGGGTGATGTTGGGGTTTAGGTTGGTAGGGAGGGAAGTGTGAAGGGGAGGGGAATCCCCATGAAGGGAGAACGTAGACAGTCTGTGGTCTAGGCCGGTCCGATACTTCCATTCGTGGGCACTGAAAGTCGCAAGGTGTGCCACTTTGTGTTCATTGAAGGTAGTGTGGTTAAACACCGAGGAGTTCCTTTCTTTCCAAATATGCCATATGAGGAAGATATAGTCTATAAGGCTACGACCTTTTTTCCTCAGTAGGCTGAGAATCTCATTGATGGGCTCCGGGGACGGCAGGGTGGGCATATTCGGAAGCAGCCAAAGTTTTTTTGTGGTGCTGCACTGGACAAACAGGTGGTCTATAGATTCTGGATCCAAACCGCATAGGGGGCAGAGATTTGTCGGACTAATGTTTCTTCGGTGAAGGATGTCCCGGACCGGGAGGCTGTTGTGGAGGAGCTGCCAGAAATCATGAGTTTAGGAGGAATATCTAACTTCCATAACCATCTGAAGCACCATTTAGTGGAGTTGTAAGGGATGTTATGAGCTAGCCATGTAGCCGATTTTACCGTAAAGGTGCCCTTAGGGGAGGGTCCCCATATAGGGGTGTCCGGCATATCGCGTGCAGGTAAGGGGATGCCTTTGATCTGGTTACAGAGATCATGGGGGAGGATGCAATGTAATTTGGACAGGTCCCATGTTTTGTTGGGAGTAATAAATTCCGATAGTTTAAGGTTGATATCTATTGATAGGGGGTTTATATTGAGCTTTTTGATGAGGTTCTGAAAGTCGCACCAGTTGTCCAGCCAAAAAAGGATTTGCTTTCCATTGCCAATTTTCCATCTAATACCTTTCCGCAAAATTTCCCTTTTTGCCAAAACTTTGCGCCAGATGTAGAAGTCGTTTGGCTTTGGGCGGCATTCAAAGAAGGTTTTATTCTGAAGGTATTTGTTTGTAACAAGTTTAACCCATAGGCTTTTTGAGTTGGAAAGAACTTGCCACCCTAGTTTCGCGATGAACGCTTGATTGAGAGGTTTAGTTTTCCTTAGTCCGAGACCACCATACTGTTTTGGGGTACAAACCTTGGTCCAGGAGATGAGGGGTATGACATTCTTATCTTTTTGTTGACGCCAGAGGAATTGTCTATGTAAAGTGTCTATGGCATGTGACGTTTTAGTAGGTGGTAACACAGACGCGCATGTGAAGGAAGGAAGGGCCTCAAGGTTGGATTGGATAAGGGTATGTCTCCCTGCTTTGGAAAGGTGCCGCGCCTCCCATTAGTTGATTCTATCCTCAGTTTTGGTTAGGATATGGGCAGTGTCGGCTTTCGTGGGCCAATAGGCGATGAAGTGGATGCCGAGATATCTTCCAAGGTTACCATTGGGCGTGATGTTGAAATGGCTGGCAAGTATTTGCTTCTTGTTGTTTGGGACCTTTTTTGAGGAGATTAGCTCAGATTTATGAAAATTGACGAGTTGGCCTGATTGGGCACAAAATTCATCAATGGCTTTTTTGAGATGGGTGCATGCGGTAGTGGTTGCTTTACAAAGCAGAAGGTTGTCATCAGCAAACATGAGACATGGGATATGGAAAGACCTTGGGCAAAGTTTGAAACCTATTCCAGATTTAGGGTCCGAGCTCTGGATTGACAGTTTTCGAATGAAAACCTCCATGCAGATGATGAAAAGGTAGGGAGAAAGAGGGTCGCCTTGACGAAGACCTCTAGATGGTTTGAACCATTCTGTGGTGTTGCCGTTAATTTTAATCGAGTAGGAGACTTTAGTCACGCATTTTTTGACTAAGTCAATCCATTTAGTTGGGAAGCCAAAGGAGCGGAGACATTCCCAAAGGAAGTCCCATTCTATTCTATCATAATCTTTTTCCATGTCTAGTTTTAGGGCACACCATCCTGTTTTATTAGTTGACTTTTGGAAAGTATTGAGGATTTCCTGGACGATGAGGATGTTATCATGGATCGACCGTCCTTTGGTAAATGCGTTTTGGAAGGGGCTAATGATCTCATCGAGGACTGTGGAAAGCCGGTTAACTAAAATTTTAGAGATGGCTTTGTAGACTGAATTAATAAGACTAATTGGTCTGAAGTCGTTTGGAGTATTCGGGTTGTCTTTTTTTGGGATTAGGGTAATTATGGTATGGTTGATAGTGGGGGAAAGGATGCCATGGTGGAAGAAACCTTTAATGGCCTTGCAGATATCTGGGCCGACTATAGGCCAGTACGCTTGGTAGAAACCGGCCCCAAAGCCATCTGAGCCTGGGGCTTTGTGAGGATTCATATCAAGAAAGGCCAACCTTATTTCCTCATCCGAGACAGGGGCTAGGAGGTCAGTACAATGTAGCTGAGTGAGACTGGGGGTGATTTCATCTAGGGTGATGCTCCTTTCCCGGTGGTGAGGAGAGGTGAATCTTCGTGCGAAGGAGCTCGTAAATTCATGGTTATCTAAGTTGTCTGACAACCAGATGCCATCTTCTGTGCGTACTTTGTATATCTTTGTGAAGATAGTTCGCTTTTTCATTCTGTAATGAAAGAATCTAGTATTCCGATCTCCTTGTGTGAGCCAATTTTTTCTGTTGTGGATCCCCCATTGTTGTTGTTTGAAAAGAAGGAGTTTTTCGCGTTGTTTGATTAAGCGTTGAATATGGTCCATATATATAGTGTTATATGGTTGTAGCCAGAGTTTCTCTTCTAACCCTTTGATCTTTTCATGGTTGAGTAATAGCTTAAGGCCATATGCATGGAGGCTGGACTATATACTTATGCTTATTTGGAGTACTTGGATTATCTTTGAATTTGTTTTGTATTTCCTTTTAGCATGTATTAGATGATGTAAGCATGACTTATGCTAATATATAAGCCATTTAATAAAGGAAATCACATTTGGTACTTGAAATGAAACTTTTTTTCTCTAAAGATCTAAAATGTATTGTGTTTGCTTAATTTGACCGAATTAACTTGGATTTTTTTTGGGACAATTGATTCAACTTAGATTATACTACCTCCGTTCCAAGTGTATTGCAACATAGGGGGTTCGCACATTTATTAAGAAAAGCAGAAAGGTGGGTCATCTTTCCCACTTGCATAATGTGATAATAAGTAATGAAGAGAGAGAAAGGTTACACATGTGAACTTTTTGGTGATTAAGATAGAAAGGTTGCAATTAATATGAAATTGCCAAATAAGGTAAATGTTGCAATACACTTGGAACGGAGGTAGTAGGATCTTCATATCTGATCTTTAGATTGAGTAACCAACCTTGGAATGGTTTTGTAAGCTAATCCTCTACTAGTTTTAAGTTTCATTCACAAGTTAAGTTTCAACTTTCAAGAACTTATCTTTTAAGTTGGTTTCAAAACCAACTATCTCAATATAGTTCAAATATGTTCATGAAAACTCTACTATAGTTTTTTGGTCTTATCAAATGTTTATCCAGAAGCAACAATTAACTTCATAGTCCAACACATATCCATTCAATATAATTTGTCCTTATTCATTACTCATCCATATAGTGAGAAATAACACAACTCGCTTTAGAATTCAAGATACTAAATATTTGAACAGATCTTATAAAAGATAGTACCATAGCTGAATATTTAGCATTTTATATCCTAGTTGCCGTAGTTGTATCAATCCACACAATAATAATGTAGTATTTGAGGCGAAAAAAAGCTAAGGTTAGTTTTACTTAGAAATATGTTGTGAGAAATTGTAAATTATAGCAAACTCCAAATTCTACTTTTTCTCATTGTTAATTACCAATTTACCATAGAGAAAGCGATACAACATACAAGTCTATCACAAATTATTAAAAGAGACGGTCTAATTTTATGTTAAAATGAGACCAATCAAAGCCCACATTTTATTAACAAGTCCATTCTATCTTACCTAGCCCAATACTATTCCTAGACATTTAGCACACTCTACTTGTTCATTCTCTTCTCCTTTACCTATTTCAATTTTAGTCTCGAAACATAACAAGCAATTCTTAAAAAAAACATATGACTTACGGAATGAATTAAATTAGTCACTAAATAGATTAAATTAGTAACTAAATAAATTTAACACTGAGTAATGAATGAACTAAACAGGTCGCGAAATGAATTAAATAGGTCACAAAATAAGTTAGATTGGTCCCTATTTTCAGAGGACGGTTTGTTGATTCTCTCTTCTTATTATTGGGCGGCCATTGCCTAAAAAAACAAAAAAAAAAAAGGAAAAGGAATTTTATTTTAATAGTAGGCGGTCTCTTACAAAACCAGCTGCAAGTCTATTACTAATTGTGAAGCGAGATATATCTACCTCCTGACTAACATCATTTGGAGTACTAAAACTAGTAATGTACTATAGAATGTGATGTAGTTTTGCAAACAACGAAAATTATGCTATGAGAAAAATCTTGGTTAATTACATAATAAGTAAACACCTGTTAAACGTAGTTATATGAGGACATACAAATATTAAGCCATGAAAATTCAACCTTTGATGTGAATATGTGATTTAACTCCATTGTTGCACATATGAACTTTTGACCTATTTTTTAAAAATCTTCCATGAACGCTTATCAAAATGTGAGATTACATCTTTGTTCCTCAATATTATAGATGGATGATAAATATGTATCCATGAACATTTAGAGATTTTGATAAATAGAAAGACAGTTGAATAGTTGGCCATATTTGGATTGAGATTTGCATACAAATTAGACATCTAACATTTCCCATAAGCTCCTTTCTTTCATAACTCTTTAGAAAGACGTTGTTTCTCCCATCTAATTAATATAAACAGGCAAAATAATCTTGAAATTATTTGACACCCTTCACTGATCTCAGTATGATACAAGAAGGAAATTTCGTAAAAGCAACAAAAGAATTGTCCAAATATCCGTGCTTATTTGGGTCGTATTATAAATGCACATGATCAAACTTATTGGCAAGGGTGAAATGTCAACTTTGAATCTTTTTTTTTGCAAATACACGTGAATTATAAGTCAAAATCTATCCTTTTCGATTTTTCGAATCTTAAGCCACTCTATGCGTGGTTAGGGCACCAATTACAATTTCTTATACGAGTAACTCCATTCTAGCTAATATATCGAGCTAGATTGCAACCTTTTGTCAACTATAAACATAATTAAGATTATCTTACGCCCATTACATGCAATACCTATCGTAATATCGTCATTGACCAACGCTTATACTATTCATATATTAGTAGTACAAGGCATTTAAAGAATATTCCCCAAAAAGGAATTTCTACTTTCTTAGTTTTCGTTTCTCTTCCTTTCCCTCCACAACAATGCATATGCTTAACTACTTCTATTAACGATATCATATGATATAAACAAATCACATTAAACAAAAAAACTCCCCAAAAAAATCTTAGAAACGTTTCGAATACGTTTCTGTTATATAATCACCATAACCAAACAATCTTCGAAGAGAGAGAAATGGATAACAGTAGGTCGAGCTTTTCTCGATCGTTAATGGCGGCTACCATGTCAAATGTTCATGTTGCACCATCCACATCCTCTTCTTCTTCATTTGTTTATTCATCGAATTCATCATCCTCTATTTTCAGTAATGTTCCTTTGATTTCTGCTCTTGTTGCTTTTGTTCTTGCGCAATCGATCAAAGTTCTCACCACCTGGTACGGCTCAGCTGAATTTTCCTGTTTCTTTTGCATTTTAGATCTCAAATTTTGGTTCTTTTGTTGTTTAGTTATGATCTAGGTTTGATTTTGATGTTTCATTATGATGTTGATGTGTGGAATTTGGTTAATTTGGTGTTTTGATTGCGGAATTCATCTGCTTTTAGGATGTTATGGAGATTAATTTGGTGTTTAGATGAAAATTTGTTGAGCTTTAATTTGTCATTGTCAAGGTTGTTAGAAGTATCTGAGTTGGGAATTAGAATATTATTTTCAACCAAGCTGGTCTTGGGATGGTGGTGTGGTCGCTCACTTTGTCCCTTAACCAATTAGTCGGAGGTTAAGTTATAGAGCGAATTAGATGAAAAATTATTTGAGCTTAAATTTGTCCAGGTTGTTAGTAGTATCCGAGTTGGGAATTAGAATATGATTTTCAACCAAGTTGGTCTTGGCATGGTGTTGTGGTCGCACACCTTGTCCCTTAACCAATTGGTCGGAGGTTAAGTTATTGAGCGAATTAGATGAAATTATTGAGCTTCAATTTGTCCACGTTGTTAGTAGTATCTGAGTTGGGAATTGGAATATGATTTTCAACCAAGTTGGTCTTGGCATGGTGGTTTGGTCGCACACCTTGTCTCTTAACGAATTGGTTGGAGGTTTAGTTATTGAGTGAATTAGATGAAAAATTATTGAGCTTCAATTTGTTAAGGTTGTTGGTAGTATCTGAGTTGCCAATTAGAATATGATCTTCAAGGACTTCAACCAAGTTGGTCTTGGCAGGTGGTCACTCACTTTGTCCGTTGACCAATTGGGCGGAGGTTTGAATCCTTGGCCTTTGGGAATGGAAAGTGATCCTTGGCCAACTTTTTATCCTTTAGTAGATTGGTATATAACAAAAAAGGAAGAAAGAATGTGCATTTCATTTTTGCTGATTTTTAATGCCTTTTGGATTATGTTGATGCTTGATTTTGAATGGGTGAGGAAAATGGGTTTTGTGTATGAAGTAGTTGGCATAATGCCCATTACAAAAGACAAGGATTGTTCTTGGGTTGTTTAATGTTTGATTAGTTGGGTTTTGTTGATCCTTTGTTGGCTGCTTAATGTATCCTTCAGTAGTAACTATGCTATGTTTAAGAAGTCTTATGAGTAGGCTGGCTCGATCGGGAAGTTCGAGAATCTTTGTGCTCACTTGTGATTGTTATGATCAAGAATCATCTAAGTTAGGAGGCGTTGAACATCTGTTGTGGAAGATATAGACTCGTTTTGATAGATTTGGGATTCAATGATGATATTGGAGGTGGTCATAGTTGGACATCAAAATGTAAGAGAGATGTAATTTCCATGAATTTAAGTTGCTATCAAGACTATGGGGTTGAAGCAGTAATTATGATTTATGTCAATAGCCATGTTTGCATTGTAGCTCACTAACCACTTTATATAAACCTGAACGTTAGTGTGCTTGCCTTTCATAGTTAAAAGATGTTAGAACGGCCAATTATGAATCATGATTGTAATGTTGTAGACTTGTAGTCTTAGAACTGCAATTTTATCATAAGAGCCGTTTTAAGTAATTGCTTCTGAATCCACCATGGGAGATTGCAGTGAGAGAAAAAAAAAAGAACCTGAATTTGAGCGAAACTTTCACAGCTCATCCTTCTTATCTGAAGGGTTTCATTCAAATTATCACTTAATGCCTACATTCCCGTACAGGAGGCATCAGCCCTCTATCATACAAATGAATGAGAAAGTAGATTGAAATATGATTCGGATGTCTAAGCAAGCCATCATTCAGGATAATTTCAGGGAGCACACTGGTTCTGTTTGCTTGCTACTCATAAAAACAGACGCTAGAGTACTGGACAGCAGCGGGAATCTGTCAAGCTCCAGCTGGAAAATAGTTCCAGTTGCTTAGTGTAAAGGCATAAGCTGTGCTTTCAAGTTCCATGTGTAGTCTACCTTTAATGCTTCTTGATCTCTGCCTCTTTCTGAAAGACGCTTTAAATCCTGTCCCAGTGTACTTTTTCAGAAAGTGAGGATGCACCTAAGTTTTAGCAGACTTTCCCTTCTTCTGACATTGTCCATCGGGTGTCAGATATCTATGTTGTGCCCTGGATCTATTGCAAGAAGCTGTAGCTGAAGGACGAATGGTGTGCAAAGCCTGCTCCGTAGACACAAAGAGTACTTTAGGCAGCAAGAAGATCATATTAGGTTTGGATTTGAAGAAAAATACTCTTGAAGTGTCGCATCTGCACTCCATAGAATAGAGATTTGGAGGTGCAATAATTGTATTTGGTGATCTTGGCTACCAAGTTTTCATGTTGCATGACGCTAAGCTTTCGAGGGTTTGAAATTTAATAAGATAGTATTAGATTTTGAGTTTGTAATTTTATCATCGATGATATTGATTTCTTCTTTAGCTATCGGTTAGATAATATTGCGATTGCTTTTGTTCTAGTTGTAGGCTTGTTTTTCTGAAGAGAAATACATATATCTATTTATTTACCCTAAGATTCTTAAGGTTTGATAGATTTTCAGGTACAAGGAAAGGAGATGGGATCTTAAACAGCTCATCGGTTCTGGTGGAATGCCATCATCCCATTCGGCAACAGTCACAGCTCTAGCTGCTGCCATTGGGTTCCAAGATGGTTTTGGAGGTTCAGTATTTGGAGCTGCGGTGATCTTTGCGTGTGTGGTATGCTCTCCTCTGCCCACATCTTTCATTTTTGAGTTGTATTATGTAATTCTTAGGTGTCATCGATCTTGTTTGCTGCTCTCTTCTCTACCTTTGCTAGCCCATCATCTATAATGGTGCAGTAGCAAAAAAGAAGCTATACTCACGTCTTGTAACCCTCCTGTTGGTCCAATCTTTTGGTGTTTAGAAGTAGCCAGTCGTTTGACCGGGTCACTTTAATGCTACTTCCTGTAACAGTGATAATGACTAATCTGTCCTTACCTTTCTACATTTTCTGAATCCTGGGTAATCCCAATGCGTAAAAATGTCACCCATATAAATACTGTGGGTGTGTCTTAAATTGGTTGCTCCTTGTAAACATGAATTGGGTTGTCGTTGCAGATTACTTTCTTACCCTCATCTTTTGGCAGGTCATGTATGATGCAACTGGAGTGAGATTACATGCTGGGCGGCAAGCAGAGGTTGCTATTCTACCGTCCTTCCGAATTCTCATTATAACCATGCTATTTAATTGTATGACTTTTGTCTCACTACACTCTGCTCGGTCATATTCCACAGGTGTTGAACCAGATAGTCTATGGGCTGCCTGCTGAACATCCTCTTGCAGAAAGTAGACCATTGCGGGAGCTTCTTGGACATACTCCTCCTCAGGTTGGTCAAGAGCATTTTATATATCTTTAGGTTTAAGATTTTATATCTGGTCATCTCTATCCAGCTGTGAAGCTGTGATATTATATGCTTAATTCAGGAGTCGATATCCTTTTTACTCCCCCTCCCCCCTCAAATCACTATTTGATGAGCATCATGTACATATGGACCCGAAGAAGAATGTACTTTATCTATAATGAATATGACGTTGTCAACAATGAAAGATGAATATCTAATATTCTGACGTATCTATTATAAAAATATAAATGTGCAAACAGTCCGAACTCAAATTAATTATTAAAAAGGTATTCATTTAAAGAATTGAACAAATCATCATTAAAGTGAGTCCATTTCTCCCCCAGCTTCTTAGTAAACTTTACGCTTTCTTGGCACAAAAAAAAAGAATGAGAAGAGAGATAAATAGAAAGAAAGGGTAGACCCATGTGATAGAAGAGAGAAAGAGAGAAAACAAACCCTAAATAAGTTAAAGATGCAAGTTTTAAGGTTATTCTGAAACATTCAATTTTACTGTGTTAATCTTATTGAGAAATGGAAGGAGTATGAGAGAGTTTGGTAGATATGAGAGAGTTCAGTAGATGTATGGTTCGTATAGTTTGAACAAGCAGGAAAAAAACGGTAGTTTTACTTGAAAGACAATCGTGAGGCATGATTTAATTATATTCTATCAGAAAACTCCTTCGCATCAAATCGTCTGCATCATCTATTTTCATAATGAGAAGTGATTGACTGTTTTTTTAATTCCATTCTAAAACTATCACAGGTTGTTGCTGGTGGATTCTTGGGCCTCGTAACAGCTTCTATGATTTATATGATCATCAGTATTGCTAGCCATATCTAACAGTAAGGGAGATGATCATCATTCATCAAGTTCAAGCCGCAACTGAAAGTTACATCTGCATATATATCCGTAAAATCGATAGCATCAAACTCGGATTTATGACATTCTTTTGACAGCATTTAGCTTCTCCATATTCATTGGAGAACTAGTTTTGTTAGAGATTAGAGGTGCCTGCTATACTACTAGGTGATTAATTGTCCAGGCATCTGAATGATATACATAAAACCTAGGACTTGCTGCAGGCAGAAGAAATTATAACTTTGAAGTGTGAACCAAAGGGTGTTTCCTAAATGTAAGTGTGTAATGTTGATGGAATAGATAAACTCTTGGGAATTCTCTTACAAAGTTAAAACTTGGCTTTGCATCTATTTTGTCTCATCTTGTGTTCAACATCTATTTTTGCATTTAATTTGAAATGAATTGTTTTTAGTTCACCAACTTTAAGATTATACAGAATTATAGATGCAACGTTTTGTATGTCTTGTGTACAGAAAGAAACTGGCAATGTATGCACTTGTACACCGAATTGAAGTTTTTTCGTCTTTAAGACTTATTTTTTCATTTTTAAGCTTGAGCATTTCATTTTTTAGGCTTTTAGGGATTTATGACTATTTTAATGTTTAGGTTATTTTTTTTTACTTTGTTATTAATTTCTAAGATTTAATAGTTTGCTTTAAAGACTAATTAGCTCACTTTTAAAAGAGGTGTGGGTGTATTGGTACACTCGGGTCTCGGTGTACCCAAGCCTTATTTTGAATATAGGCAAGACAATTCAATGAGCCATCCTAATTTAGTCGAGTTTAGTCCAAACGTCAGAGATAGAGGTGGGAAACGGGTTGCTGAAATTGGGTTGGATCGAGTAGATAAGTTCAAATTTGGGTCATCAATGTTTAGGCCATATTTAGATTGAGTCGGTTCCTCTTGGGTCCAAAATGGTTGTATGACAGTTGGTTGGATTTTTCTTGGTTTTGAATCATTGATGGATTTGACTAATCTCGAAGGCGCAATTTATTATTTATTATTATTTTTTTGACGTGTGCAATTTATTATTTCATTCATTAATTTTTAGTGGGTTTCACAAGGAGAAAAAAAATAAAGCAATGACTTACTCTATATACTCCAAGATGTACAATATAAATATCAGGAAATGAATGTAGGAAAGGGATGCAAGGGATGAAAATGAAAAAAAAAAAAAGGAAATTCATCTCACAAGTTTCTTGTGAGGGTTTATATTCACTTTTGGGTGCACACTTGTGGAAGTTAAATACCAAGTGTAACTTGAGGGGCCTAACCCCACTTTTGAGCGAACTTAAAGAGTGTAACCACCACTTTGCCAATTATCTTGATACTTATAACTACTTCCTCCGTTTTTTTTTAAATGTGACACTTTCTATTTTAGGAAGTTTTAAATTAAATGTGACACTTTCTTTTTTGGTCAATAAGCTCTCTCTATCTCTCTCCTCTCATATGGGTCCCCTTATTTTTTTCTCTCTATCTCTTTCCTTCCCAAAAATTGTCTAGGAGTCCGTGAATCTAAAAGTGTCACATTTAAATAAAAACGGAGGTAGTATATAAATTTACAATGTACATTTATTCTTCAATAATCTCAATACAATCTCCCTGGAGAAGTGTTGCTAACATCCTTTACCTATGCAGCACAAAATTCTGAGAGTTCCTTCTGGCCCAAAACAGCAGAAAAAACCCTGCCCATTTCACAACTCGGGTATCGAACCTCTAACCTTGCACGCCAAGCAATATGCTCATCTGGCCTGACAAGAATGGCCCCTCTATCATTCATCCCACACAAATCCCACCACGATGGGGAATTTGGCAATTGCTTCACCTCAATGATGTTCATGTAATTCCCCATCGAGCACGGTGCAGAGTTATTAGCACGAGTATCTGGCCATACCACGCATACCTTAACAAAAACTTTGAATTTCTCGGCCATCTTGATAGCTGCATGAGCTAGATTGTAGGATGACTCCACCGGTGCTATGATGAGAACAAATTCGAGTTGATCTACAGATACAAGGTCCAATGTAGAAAATGTACCCTTCAGGAAAGTAGGAGAGTGAGAATGAGCAACAAAACATACAGAATGTATTAATAATTTTCTAAGAAATACGAAGACTTCAATAAAAGTCAAAATGTAAGCAATGCAGGAGCCACTTATTACTTCTAAAAGAGCTGTGAATGGTCGAATGTATAGAATTTTTAGTGAAAAATGATTTCCATAATAATTTCCCAAACGGAAAACACAATTGTAATGTGAGTTTACTATTGTTTGATTTCCTCACAAGAAAATTTTGAGAAAAGCGGCAAAAGTAAAGTGAGGGAAGAAAAAGAGAAAATGTGGCATTAGTGAAGAGAAATGTTTTTTTCCACCCACGGGATGACAATTCTCCACCCTTTACAGAAAATAAAGAAAATTAGAAAAATCACTTTATAAGGAAATGTTTTCCTCCCAGCAAATGTGCTCTGAGATTGGAAGTGTTCTTGTATGGGCGGTCCAATATAACATAGAATTGTCGAAGAAAAGGGCAAGCAAATAAATGAGCAGAATCTCAGAATATTTTAAGGCTAACAGGGAGAACAATCATTTTACATGAGCAATTTCCTTTTGTGGTATGGAGCAGTATGGACATCTTCCAGCCAAAAAAATAATCAATTACAGGCAATCAAATGATCCGCACAGATACAGCATACCTCATCAGAGACGCTTGATAGTGATCTCATTTTCATATGAGGAAGTCGTGAACCTGGTTCGGATGATGGAACATAATCCCGCCGGCGACCAGTGGGGACACTATCAGCTTCATGAATGACGTTTCCATCAGATATGAGAGCTCCCTCCTTGTATCTGGAGATGGTTTATATCAAATGATCACTGAAACTCCTCAAATCAATGAACTTAAGACACGTAAAAAAATTCGAAAGTTCATTGTCAAGACAACCAAAACGGGCTCGTTATGGAAATATCCTAACGGATTTATTATGAAGTGGCCCAAGAAATGGAAAAGGTAAGGCTAGGACTTTGGTTGAATACAGAAATACCACCTGTAACCAAGATCCTCAGCGGGGAATTGGAGTTGCAGGCTCTTTCCTTCTTCAAAAATACGCTTCAATCTGGCAAGCCTTGACAAGCCAACTGGATTTTTCTCATTCAAAATGGCTTGTGAAACTTGTGCTCGGCCTATACTGAATAACCCATCCAGAATTACTCTCTGAATTCTGGATGGTAGGATTGAGCCTAGACCATCATTAATTACACGATGAACTGCCAAAGAAAATAAAACACACAATCGGACCAATCAAGACAAGCAAAGTGACAGACAGATAAAGGGGCTAAAGTTATCAGAACATCACTGCAGTGAAGTTGATCGAGTACCTGAATTTGCAACAGTAGGGTCGAGCCCAAGGGCAGCAGGGACTTCCATGGCTGCTCTAAAGTTCTGAACACTAAGTGCAGTATTGAATAGGGCAATCTACAAATTAACAAACATGGTTGAGATTTAACATATTATAGGAAGTAATTTTGTGAAGCAGCAAACCAAAGCAAAAAAATGCCAGTACCGGCTTCCGTTCTGTTTCATATGAGTTGAGAAGTGTAGTTGGAGCAATACCATTGACAACCGCAGCTAGCTTCCAAGCAAGATTTTGAGCATCCTGAACACCGGTGTTCATGCCTGCACACATCATGAAAGAAACTGGTAAATTAAAACAGGGCATAGAAGTGACCAAAGCCCGTCTTCAACTGGAAATTCAAGAAGTGAGTCAATTCAGAAATTTGCTTACCAAAACCACCAGCAGGAGGAAATCGATGAGCAGCATCACCAGCTAGAAAGACGCGGTTGTTAAAGGACAAAAACTTCTCAGCAACTTCAGCATGCATTACCCAAGGCTTAATATCAACCACAGCTATATCTTCAAGCTCACGGCCGACCAATTTACAAATCATATCCTCACAAATCTGGGGAAAATAAGAACATCCAGTAAGTAACATTAAACAGAGGATACAGTAAGAAATTTCCTGTCATCATTATCTAGTCCTGGTTCCCTGTCATTAAATATAACATAACAGAATATGCTATTAACACAAACGCTAATAACTACTGCTACCCAGACCAAGCACACGTGGATAAATACCTTGGGACTGAAATCTTCAAGATTCTGCTGTGGAGGATAATATGGTACCTGTTGGCTTATATAAGATGTCACAAACAAAGAGATAAAACATCCAAAATAGACATTATCTTGCAAGAAAAATCAACAACTTGATGTTAATGAATACCTGCAATACAAATTCCCCTTGCTGAAGATCATGAGCGACAAGAACTCCAATTGCTTCAGTGTTGAATATAAAGAAAAGCATGCCTGGTCTTTCCTTAAGTAGATATCTTCCCAGGCCTTTGCTCATAAAATGCACACTAACCAGCTTTTGCAAGTCTCTTTCACCTTGCATCTCAATTCTGGCAAGTTTCCTCACTGTACTTCCTGCACCATCTGTGCCAATAAGAAAACCACACCGGATATCCCTCTTCAATGTAAGTCCCTCCTTGTTAAAAGAAGAAGTAACATTGATACAGTGATCAGTCACAGAAAAGGACAAGCACTCATGACCCATCAATATGTCCCTCTCTTTAATAGCTCCATCACCTTCATGAATTGTGAAGTCAAGATTTTCTAGTTTCTTCAGCAGTAACCTGATTAACTTGTATTGAGAAAAATGAGCCACATTAACTGGGCTGACAACTTGCTCAAAATCTGCAAAAGAGTGCACGATGTTAAGTTGCTTGATGCTTTATGCATATTATAAAAGCCATGCAAGTAGATCATGTTGCCAACACCCTCAAAATATTGTGTAATAGCCTGATATAATGGAGATGATGAAAATTGGAGTTTTTGATTTATAAAATGGAAAATACAAAAGATTAAGGTAGATTGCCAAGTATTCGAGTGACTTGGTCACACTCACAAAAGCTAAACGAAAACTAAATAAACTAAGAGAAACTTGATCAATATTTTTCATGACTACTCTCTCTTTACTTAGCTCTATTTATAGATAAGTTTACCCTAAAACTTCTACTAAGTTCCTAGTTCCTATATTATTATAAACTACCAAAAGTACCCTTATCCTAGTAATAGCCATTCATTACATATTGTTACACTGTTACTTGTAATTTTAGATACTATTGCAACATCCTTTCTCAATATTGATTGCTTTGGATACATCTACAGCAACTTACAGTTTACAACTCACTAAAAATGTGTGCTTTACCATAACAAAGTAGTATTTCGGAAGTGATAAAAAATGGTGGTAGTGGTAATAAATTTAAAATAGCTAATTTGCAATAAAAAGATTAATCCTGAGGTTCATAGTAATGCAACTCCATCCCCAGACAAGTGGATTTCTTTATAAGATTCTATTACCACCAATTACTACTTCAGATGTGGTGTTGATTTGTAAAAAAAAGTAATTAAGAAAAAGAGATAACTCAGGTTGGACATCTATCATCATAGACATATCATGGGATTTCTCTCACAAAATGACATATAATTTCTTCAATCTCCATCAATTATGCCTGCCTACCAAACAGGCCATAAAATTTATTTTTGTTGGAATAGAGGGAGCATAAAATAAGACCAGAGAGACATATACTCCACATCTCTAGCTCGAAACAATTTAGTATTGTCAGCTTATAGCATAATTTGTGGAACCATCTTACGACATTAAAAAACACTCGTACCTTGAGGCTGCATATGATCAACTGAGCCAAGAATAGAACCAGAAAGGGATGTACAATATATGAATTTTCTCCACAAATCTACAGGCGGTTGAAATTGCTGTATCTCCTCAGCCAGACAGTCTAGCTTGCGAAAGACCTGACAAATAAATCTGAATGAATATAGTACTAACGTTTTAGGATGCCAGAAAAGCGGAGTTACAAACCTACCTCCATGGACCTGTTGTTGATGAAGTGAGCTTGAGGATGTCTAGAAAAAGCTTTGCTCTTCTCTAAGACTGCACATCTAACACCTAGAGGGAGAAGCAATCCTTTCATTCCTTAGTCCCTAAAAAGTGATGCAAATGAAAACTATAATTTTATACTCATCGTTTGATTAATCTTGGACACAAACTGATAAGCAAAAACCTTCAATGAGCATGTTTCTCCAGGCACTAATTAGATACATACTTCACTCATTTACTTTACCAGTCAAAGACACAATAGAATATTAACTCCCTTGGCTTTTAAAACAATTGCGGATAAGGAATATATATGTTACTGCCCAGTCTACATTTTACAACCACCTCATTCTTTAAATAAATGGCGAGTTTAAGTCTCCTATCCCCCTCCCCCCAAATCCCTACATTAGGCTACTCAAACGCTACTGATGGACTATGATACTAATGGACTGGAGGCAACAAATAAAAAGCAAAAAAATTGTTCCATCTCTAGCCATTCTAACAAGTTGCTTCCTTCTTTGACTTTGTAAAAGATCAGTTAGCCGAATGAAGAAATGTCTTCCCAAACGATTCAGAAGCAATCATTATTAGTTACAATGAGCAATGTCCTCCACATTCCAAAACTCTCAGATATCATGCCCTATAATTGAGCCATAAATAACTGAGACACTAATGTCGAGATAGTATTAATGAGAAATCCTAAAAACAATAAAAATTCGCACAAGAAACTTGAATAATAATCACTGAGACATAGCTTTGCAATTGCAACCCTTCAACACCTCTCACCATTTCAACCGTCATAATCTTGAACCAAAAAAGAATGCACAACCATGATGAAAACTATAATTTGTACATCTGAATTCACATATCATAGTCGAGCCTCCCCATTTCTTCAAAGACTACCATCATTTCCCATTTAGCAACTTGCTCTCTAGTCACATATGAGCACTCACTAAATAGTTATTATAATCAAATTCCAGCCGAAGGAGCAACAAACAACTCCATCACAATTCACAAAGGAAAAAAAACACATAAAGAAGGATTACCTAGAACTAAAAATTCATTTCTTTCCACAACGTCTCATCTTTCCTCAAAAATTATCAAACGGGCATTTCATACTCATCATTGCCCCTTCTAATCTTTCGCGCTCTCGTCACTCTATCACCATAAAATAAAATCAAATTTCACATCTAACACACAATCCAAACCATCCAAACAACTTCAATCACAAAAGAAAACTTGCAAGAGGGGCAAACTTACGGTGTGCGTTCTCTTCACCTTTCAAAAAAAAAAGTTTCACGTTTAATAAGTTCATAAAGTTTCGATAAGTTCTAATGAGCTCCAATAAGTTTCAATAAGTTTTAATAAGCTCCAATAAGTTTCAATGAGATCAGATAAGTTCCAATAAGTTCTAAATACCTTATAAAACGACTTTCAATACGTTCCACTAAGTTCATGCTCTAATAAGTTGTAATACGTTTCAATAAGTTCATATAAGCTCGAGAAAAATAAGTTGAAGAGAACGCGACCTTACAATTCCAACCTCAAAACTAAAAATTAAATTCATGTTCTAATAAGTTATACTAATATGTTCCAATAAATTCTAATAAGCTTATGAAATATAAGTTGAAGAGAACGTGCCCTCAAAATTCCAATCTCAAAACTACGAAATGGGCATTTCAAATCAGCATTACCCCTTCAATCATTCTCTAATACAATCACAACTATAATCAAATTTCAACCAAGTGTTGGTCCCGTGGTGATGGGGACTGGCTTTGGTAGGACGGACCCGTGTTCGAATCCCCACAGAGGAATGGAACCTAATCACCCCGAACTTGGCTTCAATCCGGATGTAGCCCGAAGGGTGAACCGGGTGCAAACACAAAAAAAAAACAACTATAATCAAATCCCACTCAATTAGTTAGGGTTTAAGAAGGGTTTTACCTAATTTGGTAAGAAGAATCGAGAGAACTAAACCAACAGGACCAGCACCCACGATCAAAACCGGTAAAATCGAAACATCATCATCCTTAAATTTACTGGGTAATGCTGAAAAACCTCGCTTTTGTGATAAAATTGAACCAAATTTCCTCCATTTTACTTCAATTTCTGTATTTGGTAAAGCGAAACTGAACTTTCGATTAATGGAGCGAAAAACCTTCATCTTTGGAAAATATTGTTGCTGAATTGCAGTTAAGATATTGTTTATGGATTATTTTACGTTGAGATTGATTGATTGATTTGAAGGACATTAATGTCGACCAAGTGATCTAACGATTGTTGTTAAACCAACTAGGCTACCATTTTGTGAGGAAGGGAGAATAGAATCGACCCTAAGATCTCTAAGGACTCGAGAGTGATGCTCTAACTGATCAAATTAGTGTCAAATGTCCGGAGATTTACTAAAAAATTTAATTTGTAAAATGGTTAATTGTCGAATAAATAGATTAATTAGTAATAATTTGTATACTTCACTAATTTAATATAATTACTTACAACTTTTAAATTGAATATAATGAGTGTATCATATGAAAAAATGATCAAATTGTGTCTTAAATGTCTATATTTTGCTTCTTAAATTATTATGGATGGATCATAGTCTTAACCGACCTTTCAAATTTCAATGCTCGTCAACTGTTTTGACGTAATTTGATGTCCTACTTACAAGTATTTCTTTTTCTACCATTGCCTCGAATTCAATAAAGTATGTTTTCGTGTATACTTCTCTTGAAATTAAAGAAAACATATAGCAACTAAATAAATGTTGAGTTTATTTACCATGTTTTACCAAAAAGGGGGGGGGAAATCACTTATGAATAATATTTTCCACTAAACCAATCATTCTTTTAAAGACGAAGGGAATACAAGCACACCCACAAACACTGACACACCTACCCCCAACCATACACACCCTCAAAATGGAATGATTCATCAACTAAACTCCTATATATGTTTAACTCATTTGCTTTTGGCTATTTTTAAAATATTTGATTGGTGGAGTTAATCAAATATAGCATTGTAAGAGTAAGTTGTCTATGGAATAATTTTTTGGAGCATTCAAATAAGAAATATATGGGACAAAGAAAAAAAACGCGTAGAAAATATATTTAAGCAAATAGTTGCGAGAATATTATAACAACCAATTCTAAATTTTTTTTGTAATCGGGAGAGACGATCTAATCTATTTTAAATTATTTTATCACACACTTTTGTATGAGCATAAAGGGCTATGGTGTTATGTGCATTGTGGACCTAAGAAGTTCTCGTGACAAAGCTCTTGATCTAATGGTCTTGGTATGTAATAAGGTAGCAGAGAGTCAAAGTATCACTATCATCAATTACTCCTTCTACTCATTCAGTGCCCCCCTTTCCCTTCAAGTGTTAATTGGGCCCATGCATTAACCCACGTGAAAAGGATCTGAACAAAAAAATAAACTCATCATAATTACACTTACATCCTTCCCCATTTTCGTGGCCCATGACCTTTTTGTAGTTAATATAGGAGTATTAATAAAATAATAGAAAATGGGAATCAAATTAATACATTTGGAGATAGATAATTCGGACACATGAGAAGATACAAGAAAAGATTTAAAAAAGGATTGGGGTTGATTGCCTCGAGTAGTGAGTGTATGGCTTGTAAATCCTTACTCCAAGCATTTGCTTGGAATTTGGGGGGTGTATGGCTTGTAATATGCCTCTAAGTGAAGACCCTTTGCAAGGGCAGTACAGAGAATTTTTCTTCTTACCTTAATATAATTTCTTAAGAGTAGATCCTAAACGTATAGGAGTACATTATACGTACTCTTTGTTTTTAGCTTTAATGGACCATTGTTAGGTTTTCACTCCTTCTTTTCGTCTCTATATAGGCCTATTCTTTTGGACTACGTCAATGTAAATTATTTTCACTTTATTTCATTTTTTTAGTTTTGGTTTGATTTAGGATGTTACAGTTTATCCTCTCAGTTCAGTTATTAATTTTAGTTTAATTTAATTGAAATTTTCCTCGAGTTAGAACAATTAGTTGGTTAATGTCAGTTCAGTTCATCTCCATTAAAACCCTGTCTTTTGGACTGAGGCCCTGTTGTAGTTTTCAACTAAATAAATAATGAAATTAATGATTGGCTGGAAAAATCGTCCATTATTAGCTAATATCCCTTGTAATTAGTTAATGTTTTTTTAAAAAGATATAGGAGAAGGCATTTGTAACAGCCCGGCCTCCCGAGCTACTAGCTTAACACGCTTTGCAATCTCATACCTCGATGAACATGAAATCAATAATAATCAATAACACTTTAGATGGAACTTGCAGCGGAAACAACCTTAAATACACGATCCTGGACCTATGGGTTATGGGCCCACAAAACAATTTCCTTTATATAATACTTCAATTACAGAGTCATTCGATCTCAATCCCAAAATAAAGGAATTAAATTAGAACACAACTCATTGTAACATACTCCTCATATACAAACTTAAATCTCATAACTTTAAGGCAGAATATACATCTGAATCATAACCTTACTCTAGATTCGACTCCGAGCTTCCAACATTAACTCCTGCAAATAAGAAGGAATAGAAAACAAAGAAAACATTCAAAATGAGTGGAAAACTCGTAACTCTTACATCAGTCCGTTAAAAACATTTTCATTTCAAATCGTTTTATCACTTGGAAATCAATCTTGGAAAACGATAATCATTCTTGTAAATGTACACGATACTATTCTCATAAGAACGATATTTATCCTATATTAGGATCACTCACACAAGCTAGCCCTACCTGTTCTCCTGTACCCACTTTTGTCCTCATATGGTGTTGGAGAGTATTCTAATCTACTTAAAGGGCTAAAACCAATTGAAACCTTAACATAACTGACAGTTCCAAGTAACTATCTTTCACCTGAAACATTAAAACCCTAAAATTCTATTTGAATAACTTAATATAACTAAATTAAAACTGAACCTTGTCAAAATTCAGGGCTATTATAGCATTAGGTAACCCTTCTCTCAAATGTAAAATCTAAGTTATCTAAAAGAGAATTATGATGCAGATTTTTGTTTGGTCGAACATCAAACTCCTTGGATTTTTGAGTTTATAGAATGTCCTTGTTTGGAAAAGTAATCAACTATCTTGTTGGCTTCTCTAAAAATGTGCGTTATTGTAGTAGACTTGTAACTAAAGAGAATCTGTTTGATGTCGTCAATGAGATTTTGAATGCTCCATGGGGTGTTGTATACAACTTTAAAGATGTTGGTGACTATTATATTGACCCCTTCCATGACCATGTTTGAGACTCTCATGTTCTTGGGTTGGATGAGTTTATTTCGTAGGCCAATGGCTTCAACTATAAGTGGAGGTGTCTTCACCAATTTGCAGCCCTTTGCATGCGTTATCTTGCCTGACGATTTCTTGCGTACGGTGCCTGTCGCCGCCAAGTTTTGGATAGAGGAGCATTAAAGTTTAATTTGATGCGATTTGGATGTGGACTGTGGAGGGATTCAATGGACATAAATGGTAGTTGGATGTTGGATTGGGGAGGGGTGAAAGCATGTGAGTGAGACTGTGAGAGTCGACGGGATGGCGCAAATGCCATGTGTTTTACTCGATAAAGTATGTGATTTGGCTACCAAGTCTCTTTCTTAAAATTAGGGCATTCTGTTCTTTACTTATGATCTAAAAGATGAGGAGGAGTTTCTCAACGGTCCATTTACGCTAGAATTTGGCATAGTTAATAAAAAAGGGGTGTGTGTTTCAGTAATCGGACAGGGAAGGTAGCTACCTCGTCGGCTAACTAGAAACAAAAAAAATCATTAGTTTATATTTTGTCATGTTGTCAATTGATAATTTTTAGCTATTTGATAAAAAAATTTCTTGGTTGTTATTATTTTATGAGGAAAAGTCGGACATTTTACAAGAATGTGAGTGCACAACTATTTATAAATTTCAATAAGTTCTAATAACTTATTAATAAATTTCGATAAATTCACTTTAGTTAAATAAATTTTGATAAGTTTTAACTCGGTACTCTTGTTGATTATATTAGATAAATTCATATATTCAATTTAGATAAGTTTACAGAAAATAAAATGGAGAATCACATCCAAACTTCAATTTTGACTCAAATGCAACATTGCATTTGCATTACCTCCTTGGCTCCTTCTATGTCTTCTTACTTGGAAGTTCAAAGTTCAAACCCCACATAACATAACAATTAACAACAATGGAAAAAGCAAAAATTATCTTGTTGTAACAAGAAAATTAACTCTTCCCTAGATTCCGAAGTGAGGGAAGCTAACTTGCCCCCCACCATTGTACTCGATTTTCACATAATTACACGTTTTCCCATGTCATTTTCTGCCCATATTCTATGTACTATTTTACTTATTTTTTATTGCATTTTTTTAGTATAAAAATTTTAACCGTTATACCTCTTTCTGCTACTTCATCCACCCTCAAACGTGCAAGTACCTGTTATTTTTTGTCAATTTTGCTAAGGGTTATGTCATAGCCTCATAGGTATCTTTAAAGATTATGTCAAAATCTTAAAATTCATAATAAGTTGAGAATTTATGCTAAAAGCTGTAAATACCGAATTTTTGTACTTCGTATGTTTCACAATACTCGCAATCTCTCAATCTTTATGTTATATTTTTTCACAAATATATAAGAAAAAATATAGTCAACTGGGGTTTTATTGATTCGTCTTAATGCATACTATTATAATATCAACATTTTTATTTAGAGATATTAAGGTTTAAAGTATTGCATTGAATAATGTGCAAATAAAAAACGTTGCGAGTATTGCAAACAAAGGAAATATTTATTTGTCTCAGACAATTTTTAGATACGTTATAGTCAAAGTCATACCTCAACAAATATAACATGTCAAAGCTTGGTTTTCACAAAATAGAGAAATATACCTATTTTTCTTACGCATAGTTACTATATATATCGTGCGCTTTATTTAATTAGTTTTATGGATCTGAGGTACCTCCATTTTCTTAACTTGTGAAAGATTGAACATTTCCCAATAATCTCATACTCTCCCTTTCAAAACCCAGTTGGAATTTTATGATTGTAGTTATGGCCTTATGGGTTGCTGTCATCTGACTGTTTCATTTACATATATTCTGTCAAGATTTCATCTTTTCTTGATAATTTTTCAGTAATTTTTAGTTTTTACACTCATTTTACATACCATTCCAGTTCTTTCTTGCTCCTGTTTTTGCATTGCACTTGAAAAAAATAGCTTCTTGCTTTTGTTTTCCACCATTGTTGACATGTTTTACAGTGTGAAACACAAACTTGCTCAGATGATTTTCATGGTGAATCTCTTCTTCTGTAGTTCACTGTTTCATAGTTTGTGAGGTAAGTGAGATTTTTAGCTTCTTTTATTAGTGTAAGATTGAATGTTTTTTACTGAATAAGAATAGTTTAACTCATGTTATACACATTCATATGATGTTGTGCAATCTGTAGTTGTGAAATTTTCTGGTTGTTGTGTCAGATTGTTATTGCTCAAGTGGGTATTAATCAGTTTTAAGTGACAGTTCTTAGTGTAGCAAGATTGAACTTCACTTGGATCCCCTTATGCTGTTCGACTGAACTCGTTGGCTTTGCTCTATTTGGTCGGAACTCAAATCGATTTTTACCCGAATCGACTGTTCTGAGGGTAGATGGTTTATCTGTGGAAATAAGTCAGTAGTTAAAAGTTTTGGATCTTGGTAAAACAAATTTTGACTGTTTATGCAAGGAATAAGGTGTTTGTTGTGAAATACTGTTGTTGAGTACTATTGGTAGATATATTTGAGCCAAGTTTTTTATAAGGTTGAGGTTAGGAGTGTGATGGTGAGATCTATGGAGGATAAGGAGATCTCTAATGGGAGCATTACATTTGAGTTTCATAAAGGAAATGGGGCTATTAGAGCTTCTCATCCTCGTACCGCCTTAGGGAAACCAACGCCTTCTAAATGGGATGATGCACAAAAATGGCTAGTAGGGTTTTCAAGAGGAGGGGAAAGAAACTCTTCCAAGGCTAATAAACCTAGAAACTCGAATGCCGATGATACTAGGTTGATTGCTCCGATTCCCCAACAAGGGAAGGATTTTTCGGGTGAATATGGCGATGATGATGAAGTGGAAGAAGCAGAGAATGAGAAGAATATTCATACTAAGAATGTTGATTGTGAGGAGGGGTTTTGGAGAGTTGACAAGGGAGTGGAAAACTCGAGTTTGGCTGTTAGATCAGTTTGTGTGAGGGATATGGGAACTGAGATGACGCCAATTGCTAGTCAGGAACCTTCTCGAACAGCCACCCCGATACGGGCTACTACTCCAGTGGCTCGTAGCCCGATTTCTTCTGGGGCATCCACCCCAATGCGGTGCCACCATGGTGGTCAAAACACCGAGAGTTACCATTCTCCTCTTGGGAGACCAAATGGTGCTACTAGAATGTCTAATGCAGAGGAAGAGGAGGGGAATAATGGTCATAAGATGGTGGAGAGTAACAAGTCAGAACAAGCTAACAAGATTAATCCTCTAGAAACTCGAGCATTGGCTTGGGATGAAGCAGAGCGGGCTAAATTCATGGCCAGGTGATGATTCTAAATACTACTTCCATGACTACTTAATTACATTTGGTTCACGATATAACTACTCCAGGGTTCAACCGTAATCAGTTTGCTTAATGTATAGGTATAAACGAGAAGAAGTGAAGATACAAGCTTGGGAAAATCATGAGAAGAGGAAAGCCGAAATGGAGATGAAGAAATTGGAGGTATCGATTCTACTTCTTTAAGATGCAAATATAGTACTTACATGTTGTATCATATATAATACTCCCTCTATCTGTAATCAATAGTCACATAGTATACTATTTCAAAATTCTTGAAAACGTTGTCACCTTGCGTGATATGTCCGGGTTCTGGTTAATTAATGACACGGGGATGGGGGTTGGGGCAATGTGGCGACTAATTGTAAGCAGAACGAGTGCATCATCCTTATTTACGCTGTCATTGGTCTTCTGCTCTTTCAAATAAGCCTAAAATTGTTGCAAGGAGCTTGTAATAGTGGCAGCTAGATGGGTAGCGAGCCTCAATGATCTAAAGCTATTCTCCGTTGAACATTTCATTTGCTCACACGTAAAACTCTCTGCTTTATGAGGCCAAAACTGAGCAGCTAGCACAATCTCTAGGGTTGAGAACTTGATATCGTACTCTTTGCATCATCTTCAGAGAAACAACTGTTAATGTATTGTTATTTTTCTTGATACCTGACAAATGGCTGCATCATTTGTGAAGATATTATTTTATTGATCCATCTTCGGAAATCAGGAAAATGATGAGCAACTCACTTTGTTACTTGAGGCCTTCAAAACTGTAAAAAACTGACAACTATGCAGATTTTTTGCTTCTTCTGACATTGAAGCACATAATCTTGAGGATGTTCTTGGCTTCTTGCTAAAGATAACAACAGCTTTGCATACAACTAGAGTACGTTAAGACAAGGCCACGGGGTGATATTTATGTATTATGGGGCGATGATTCTCAGTGCTCTTTAGAAAGCAGTGACTTATTTGTAAAACAAAATATCATATAGACGCGGACCACAATATATTTACCATGGACCTGGTTTTATCTTGGCAAAGTATATCTCTTTTGTTTGTTGAAGTATTGTGATATCGAAAGTTACCTTTTTAAGTTGGTGACTCTTAAACACAGATAAAAGGAAAACACCAATATAGTAAAAGACGAACTTAAGCATGGGTCGATAGTGAATTTGTTGTGCATCCTGTCCATACAAATATATGTTTTTGTAGTTTCGGGATGACGTGTATAGAATTTTGGGCTACTTGATCATTGTAGTGTATATTTGTATAAGCAATGCATCCCATTATACAAGTTTTTGCATACACATCATCACCACTAAGGATGATGTCTGCTTCTCCATTTGTGTTATAGGTAAAAGCTGAGAGACTGAAAGCTAGAGCACAGGAGAAGTATACCAATAAACTCTCTGCATCTCGAAGAATCGCTGAAGAGAAGCGTGCGAATGCAGAGGCTAAACTGAACGAAAACGCAGTCAAGACATCAGAGAAAGCAGATTATATCAGAAGAACGGGTCACTTGCCATCTTCATTCTCCTTCAAGTTGCCTTCTTTGTGCTGGCACTAGTTATAGTGTATCTAAACATCAATCTTGCTAATCTCCTCTTCCTTTCTCTTGTATTTGTTAGTTTCTGTTCCCTTTTTAAAGTTGATGAATTGACACCCTTGAAATGTGGATCAATATTAGAAGTAATGGAAACATTAAATTTGCAAGGAAGGTCATGATGATCCATCATTCATGGAATAAAATTGAAGCATGTGTTTGTATAGCTCTAACCTCTTTAGTTGAACTTAGGCAAATGATATATGTAGCTCTTAGTGCTATGTATGAGCGTTTGATATTTTTGTAAACTTGGAAAACTGATTGACGCGTGATTTGCCAATAAATTTCCAATTTAAGAGTACTATTTTGAGTAAAACAGTTAATGTTTAAACATAACCCTAAAGTTATGAATATCAAAACCCTTGAACTTGTAGAAAATTTTGGATGACCAATACAATCTGTCAACAAGAATCAACAAAACTTAGAGCCAATATGTGACAACTTCTGTACTTAAGTTTGGGTTGTTTAGAATCAAATTCCAACGATGTCTTACGATATTTCTTACAATTTCTCTTATCAAGCCGGTATGAAAATTATATGGGTCTTTCATCTTTCATGATCCAAGCCCATGCTCGTGGAATATATGGATAGCTATTATCAAGCTACCCCTTATCTCACTTGTAACACCAACATAAAATCAACATGATTACTGTTTCATTATAATATAGAGTGAAAATGAAAATTTGAGAAGGTAATCACATGTTTAAGGATGAGTTTTCATAATCATGATAATTAATAGGAGACTTTTCTTTACTTGCTTAAGATTTCACTACCATTACCTTTATTTGAATGATTTACGGCTTGTTTGGATATCAAAAATAGGAGGGGAGGGGAGGGGAAGGAGATGACAAAAATCTATTGTTTGGATACCAACTAAGGGGTGAGGGATTTGGAGGGGAGGAAAATGGAATGATCAATTTATAAGGAAATCCTCCCTCCAACAATGGAGAGATTTGAAAGAAAAACTCACTCTTATTCCCTCCCTTTCTCTTCCCTACTCTTCGCTTCCCTCCCTTTCTTCTCCTTCCCTTCTTTTTATCCAAATGCACTGTTAGTGTCAGCTACCAAACTAGCAGTTAAAGATACTAAATGGGTATTCAGAAGTCTTTCTTCCCTATCACGAGTTCTAGCTATGAGTGAAAATTCTATACACTACACAAGGTAAGTTTATGTTTGAAATAATTTGGTGAATTAATAGTTAGTTTGTTTTCCCGTTTTAAGGTTGATCAGACTTCATTTTCATAAAATCCCGGATTTTGAGCCATTGAAGTTTCTATGTCTTAGTTTCCAACGCATTCTCAACCCCTCAAAAAATGGCTCAAACGAAATTGTGCTAACCACTTTACTCCACATGGTCTTTAAGAGCGATTGTATAATTTACTAAAAAAAAAGATATCCATATACTTTTTAAGTGTAAAACTGAAGATGAAGACAATTAATGCGAATGTGAAAATCCATTATCACTCTCAATGTAAGATCTTAGGTTTCGAGCACCTATAAATTGAAGGGAAAGAAGTTTTAGAATGGTAACTCACCAAATATACTGCCTTAACCAGAAAAATATTAACTAAGCTACCCTCTTTTACTTATTAAAAAAACACGAGGAATTCCAAAAAATCAGGAAGGAGTGAAAACCACTTTTCTCTAGACTTTCCAAAATAGCCTCGCCTTTTAAAAATCTGTCAATCATCCCACCTTATTATGAAAATGTAGGAAGAATGTCAGTTATGCCACCTTTGTGTATTGTTCTCCTCAATTAGGCTAAAAGTGGATAGTAACATGTAAATACATGTAAAATATGAAATGTGTTTAACCATTAGTAATGCTTTTCCAATTTCACCCTTTTCACGATCCTCCTTTATTCTCTCTTTCACGTTTATTCTCTCTATTAAACTTATCTAAAAACCTATATCATGTGTTTTCGTTTTCACTTACTACTGGATATAAGATAATTTTTTAAAAAAAATTTGGGTTCTTCTGGCATCAAAGCATCAATCAAAATAATATCAAAGACATAGAGGATAGAAAACAATTTGCCTTAGCTTCAACAACAAAACCGACTAAACCCTGATGTCTTTCCTTTTCTCTCCAACTCCAACATTAAGGCCACTAATGACGTCCCATATGAGCACCTCTCCTGCTACTCATCCCTCCATTTATGTTTAGGTTATTCAAAAGGGTGTCCTTATTATTCCCTTGTTGGAGTCATTATTGTCGAAAGCGAAGTCCTTGTTATTGTTTCATTATAAAAAAGAACACCAATTAACCACCACTTATAATCCTTTATAAGCTAGCAACCATCATCAAAACCCAAAAAAACTTCCAAAACTTTAGTTTTTTCCTTTTCTAATTCCTTTTGCTCCTTCCCATGGTTGTGCATATCACTATCGCGCCCCGCAGATGGCTCCTTACGCACTATCATCATCCTTCAACTACTTTACAATTATATATCGTTCCATTTCTTTTAGATGCCACACGCTCATGTTACTTCTCGTGGCATGATCACTGCTCTATTAATGGTAGCAAAGAGTAACAATATCATAACCAAAGAAAAAAAGTAGGATTTACATATGTTATCGATTTGCTGTCACTATACTCCATTTAAAAGATGTTATAAAAAGGTGAAATAATTCCTAAATTTTCAAAAAAATCATTATTTCGAGAAGTTCAAACAAAGTATCTATTATTAAGGGTGAGCACACCTGGATACTCGGTAAAATTGCCCAAACCGGTCGGAATCGATCTTTGGAAACTTGAACTGGAATTGGAACAGAACCCGTTGGGACCAGTTCCTACATCTGGTACCCGATCCCTTGTGAGAGTGTAGCCAATTTCACTCTAAAGTGCATCTAACTTTTAGAATTGCTCCCGGAACCGATATGAATCGGTTCCAACGCTAGATACCCGTTCCCCATTGGAATTCAAAAGCTGAATTTCTTGATTGTGTCGATTAACATACTTAACAAAGACCAAACCAATATCCACAACAATAATTGTATTAACTTCACTTTATAAATACCGTGCACACAGTGAATTCGAAATCCGAAATTTTACTACCCAAAATAAAACCAGTTACAACCAAATCCTTATTTTAAAACCCAAATACAGTCTCGATACGATCATTTCTAATTCCAAATCCATCGAATCCAACCTTATTTCAAGTTCAAATCTAACCATGACTCTCTCATATGAAGCAAGTACTATATAAAACACAAAAGTGACCAATTATTGGAGGAGGAAACACTTACAAAGTAGAAGTATCGAGTCACACTTTGCGGTGACATCCTTCAATTTCATCACCCCCCTAAAAAAAACCCCTTTCGATAATACAATACAACTATTCCTATCTTCCTTCCTTCATCCCCTTTTCCCCCCAAATCTTTTTCCTATCTTCCTCGTCGATTCGCCGCCCTTTTCTCTCTCCTCAATTCCATCAAAAATCCTCCACTTCAATCACTTTCCTTCACTCTATCATCTCCAATTACCAGATTTTGATGAATTTTTTCTAGGGTTTTCAATTCTCCAAATCTCAATTTCTAGGGTTTTTTCCACCCTAATTAAACCCCCTTCAGTTTCCATTAATTCCCAATTTAATTGATCGACGAACGTGATTTCGAGCTTCAGAAGCATCGCAATTTGCTGCAAAAGGTCTGCTTTTGCTATCAATCTCAATTTCTAGGGTTTTGCTTTTTCGTATTGTGTGTATTTTTTTAATTTCTCAGATCCATGGATGCAAGTTGGTGAAACTTTTTTAATTTAGGGTTTTTGATTTTCGGAACTGTAATCTTAATTTAATTTCAACAAAAAAAAAGAAAAAAGAAAAAAGAAAAAAGAAATTGCTGTTTGTTGTTGTTATTTTGAATTGTTGATCGCTGGAGATATAGAATTAGGTTTTTGAGTATCGTTGGAGATATTATTGCTTGATTTTATGGCAGCGGGAAGACATGGGGGACACCAGGAAACTGAAATTAAGGAGCGTAGCATGGATTACGACGTTTCGAGGCGAGATTTAGGTTACACGAAGGTTGAATATGATAGGATTAGGAATGGTAATCAGATTAGGGATCGGGAAATAATAAGGGGTAGAGATAGAGATAGAGATAGAGCTAGGGTTAGACAGAGAGATATTAAGGAAAGGGAGTTTGCCAATGGAGGGTATCGGTCGTCTTCGAGTAGAAGTGATTCAGGTGGGAGTGGGGGTGGTGTTGGAGGAGGAGGAGGGCCGAGGAGATGTGGGTATTCGACTAAGGTGTCGGACCGGGAGCCTGGGGAATTGTCGAGTGAGGATGGGTCGGAGGGTGCTATTGAGTCTGAAGCAAGGTTGGTTAAGGGTGGTGAAGTGGGAAAGATGAATAATGGGGCTCAATCTTCTCCTATGGTTGCTAAAAAACGGAAGTTTACTCCAATTGTGTGGGATAGAGATGATAAAGCCGTTAAAGATGCAGCGAGAAATGTAGGTGTGTCGACAACTACTTCCTTTCCTCCTTTACATGTCCACAAACCGTTCCAGCAGTCACCTAATGATATCAAGATACCTGTAGAGAAGGAGGAGGTATCTCCTGAACAAAGCGACATGCCCCAAACAGAGCTGGAAGTTTCTCCTGCTGATGTCCCTATGGAACATGGCCAGTTAGACGATGTTGTGTCTAGGTCTCCGGTGCAGCAGCGCTTGTCACCTTCTCAGGAGCAACAGTGGGAAAATAACAAGGAGGCTGAGCAGGTAGAAGATGAGGATTACATACCCACCAGGCACATATCAGCCTCAAGGTGGGCAGGTGATGCTAACTCTCCTGCTGACGAAGGTGAAATCTCTGATGTTGAGATCGTGCAGAAAAGGAGGAGAAAGACACCTTCTTCGGAGCTTTTAGATAGTAGGAGAAGCAAGAAGTCATCTAGTCCGGAACCTGGAGATAGCGTTAGAGAAATTACTGATGTAGCTAAGGGAAGATCAACAGATTCTGATGGAAGCATGCGAAGTAGACCTTCCAGTGGAGAGCGCGCTCTACAAAATGATCAGAATAGGGACGATTATATGGAGGTAGATGATAGATATGATGACACTGACTCTAGCCTTAGCCCCAGAAGATCTGATTCAGAAGACGAAGATGATTCCCATTTAACACCTGAGCCTCCAGCTGCTCCTAAAAGAACAGTGAATATGCTTCAGGGTTGTAGAAGTGTGGATGAGTTTGAAAGACTGAATAAGATAGATGAAGGAACTTACGGTGTGGTGTACAGAGCTAAAGATAAAAAGACCGGAGAAATCGTAGCATTGAAAAAAGTAAAGATGGAAAAGGAAAGGGAGGGCTTTCCATTAACTTCTCTGAGGGAAATTAATATTCTTTTGTCACTGCACCACATATCAATTGTTGATGTGAAAGAAGTAGTTGTTGGAAGCAACCTTGATAGCATCTTTATGGTGATGGAATACATGGAGCATGATCTCAAAGGGCTCATGGAGACTATTAAGCAGCCATTTAGTCAAAGTGAAGTTAAATGCCTCATGCTTCAGTTATTAGATGGTATTAAGTATCTTCATGATAATTGGGTTCTTCATCGTGATTTAAAGACATCAAATTTGCTTATGAACAACCAGGGTGAGTTGAAGATTTGTGACTTTGGGTTGGCTCGTCAATACGGAAGTCCACTGAAGCCATATACTCATTTGGTTGTCACACTTTGGTACAGGTGAGCAGCAACATATCCCTTCTTGCAAGTACTTGTATTTGTAAAATGTACACAGATCTTCTTCCGTAAATTGATCCCTTTTTCCCCCATGTTCTATCTCTGTAAGTTTTGAAGTTCCTACACATATCCCTTCCCTTTTTCTTATTTGTCATTTATAGCTGACCTTTTATTATGTATGGTGTATAAGAATTTTTACGATGGGACACCTGGATGTTTCCTAGTATATGACTATCACGGTTGTTCTTTTGTATCTTTCATTGTATTGATTATGATTTAAGTTAAATTTTCACACTTTCTACTGTTATGTCTCATTTTTATTCTTCTGAGAATTAATTGAGTGCGCTGTGCTGATTCATGCAAAGTTTAGTAGTTTTTCCAAGTTCTTCATGGCTTAGATGTTCAAGGACCTGTGATGGATTAGTCCATGTTAACACCTCATTTATTTCTTTCTTCTTCTTTGGAAGGTCACCGGAGCTTCTGTTGGGCGCCAAGGAGTATTCAACAGCCATTGATATGTGGTCGCTTGGTTGCATTATGGCCGAGCTCTTATCAAAAGAGCCTCTTTTTAATGGAAAATCGGAATTTGATCAGCTTGACAAGGTACATCCATCCATCAAAAAGTATGTACTTCTAAATTTGATCGGTTTTTGAGTTGGATGTTTAGAAAATGTCATACAGCTAGGTAGTGCTGGACTGCTGGCTATTTGTTGCTTCTATATTTTGTTTAATTGTTTGTTTTCCTTCGATTGTAATTTTTTATTTATGATGCAGATATTCAGGATTCTTGGCACACCGAATGAGACAATCTGGCCTGGTTTTTCCAAGTTGCCTGGAGTGAAGGTCAATTTTGTAAAGCACCAGTAAGTATTTCGTTAAGTTTCATTTGACCCGTATATAGCTTTGCATGAGGTTTTCTTATTCTTTGCGCTCTTTTCCCAGGCTTCCAGCTTTGGGTGATTCTGGTCTGGCTTTCTGGCCTCGTTGGTACAGTTGTAGCTACAAGGGCACATACTTTTGTATTGATTAACTATTCATCTGTTCTTTTCAGGTATAACCAGTTGCGCAAGAAATTTCCAGCGACATCATTTACAGGATCTCCAGTTCTCTCAGATGCTGGATTTGACTTGTTGAACAGACTTTTAACATATGATCCTGAAAAGGTAACCTTTTATTGTAGACACCACTACTGTCCAACCTAGTACGCCATGTTGATACCTAATTTCACTTCACTATTGGCTGCAGCGAATCACAGCTGATGCTGCCCTGAAACATGAATGGTTCCGTGAAGTTCCGCTTCCCAAGTCAAAGGAGTTCATGCCTACATTTCCTGCTCAACATGCGCAGGACAGGTATCTTACTTTAACGAATTACAATTTTTTGTCGACTGTGCTCATTTGGCTGTTCTTCTTGGTGTTACCCCTTGTCTAATGTCAATGTATATGGGTTTGGCAGGCGCATGCGTAGGGTAATGAAAAGCCCTGACCCGTTAGAAGAGCAACGCAGGAAGGAGTTGCGTCAAGCAGAACTGGGAACTGGTGGCTTGTTTGGATAACATCCTAGATCCCATATACTTGATTTTTATGCCCCGTGAATTTTGTCAATGCCGATAAATGGACATGCTTGAGGTGAGGGAGATGGATTCAACACAACTTGCAAAAAATGGCTTGTGAGACTGTCATTCATGCTGTTTTTTAGCAGGCATGTCTGGTGATGGAATTGAGGAATATATTTTTTGCCTATGCCACCCGATATGTAGCAGACATATTTTCTACAGCTTTGGTGATAGGATGCATCATAACAGTGCTTGCATGACAAGGTGTGGCATAATGGCTTTTCTTTTTAGAAAGATGTGACTCAGCTGAAACATGTGTATGTAAAGTATTTCCATTCGGAATATTGTAAACAGTTCTTTTAAGAGTTTGGTTTTGAAAACCAAAGTGTTATGGATTTGTCACATTTTATATTCTGCATGATTTAATTTCGTAATTGTGTTTGCAAGAGATGGTTGGTGTAAAGCGGAGGGGACGTTCTTTGCTTTTCATTGACGACGAATTTACAAATTAGAGAAGAGGTAATGTGTTATCTAGTATCTGGAGTTAACTGGGGCTTGAGTTTCTGCTTCTTCTGTGAATGCTTCTGCTAAAGCACGTATTTTATCAGTTGTACACGGATGTAAGGATGTATTGTGTTATGGGGGTTTATTCATACTGGGGGCCCTGAATTTTTCTCCCTTAAGATACATTTTTTATGCTGTTATATGTGGCCTGTGGGTATGTTATGGTGGGTGTCTGGGTGATATTTCAGGGGTGTAATTTTGGAGCCTTGTGGTCCTTTAGGCTTTTTTGTCATCACTGTGTATCACTTGTGTAAACCTGGTTAAGCCATTTGTCTCTCGTTGCGTCAAGCTTAGAGTCCCTACGACTAGGTCCGTACCTTTAATTATAGATAGATGTGATTGAGTACCCAGTAGTTCGTTCCGTAGTGGTTGATTTAAGATATTTTCTGTGCTATTATTTTGTGTGTGAATTCATAGCAACTAAATAGTTGGAAGTTGCAAGATATATAACATTATGTCTGCAGTAATCCCTCTGAAATAAGAAGTTTGCTTCGTTCAGTCAGCTGAACCTTCTTGCATCTTGTTGGTTGGCACTTGATTATGTTAGATAATATCAATATGCGTATGAGCAGTCAATTTACGAGGGTCCATTGCTAGAAATGTATTTTTGTGTTTGCAAGTTAGAGGTTTCTATTTCATTATTACTGTTGTAGTGATTGGAGGAGAAGGTATTGGAAGTTTCTGGTTAGAAAAGGTACATGATATACCTTTTGTTGCCTAATGTTTTTTTTAGGATCTTCTCTGCTATTTTTCTGATTCTTCATTAGTATTTTTTTATTCCTCACTTTTAGTGGCGTTCCGAACATAAAGTGATGTTACCATTAGAGGTCTGGATTTGTTTCCATCAGTTTGTGGCCTAATAATTGTTATAAAGCTCCTGAACATTTATGACTTTTCTCTGCAAATGTCACTGCAGCCATAAAGCCAGCAGGTTGAGGAGCTAGAAATCCCATTGTGTTTTGGTTCTTCCCAAACTTAATAGCACGAGCCCAGTAGAGGTACCTTACGACTCTTATGTTTCTGTTCGTCTTTCTTTCTTGGGTAATATATGCTTAGTTGCCTCTTTGGAGATTATGCTGAAGAAGTATTTCGTTGTTAATGTGGCTTAGGGTACTGTGAAATTGGTGTCTAAGAAAATGGTAGTTTTTAACTTTTTAGTAGCTGTACTCCTAAACACCTCTAATATCAATGTCATCAAGTATGATGAGGCATGCTGTTCCTGAGAGATGTTCTTTGCCGGTCTGCTGAAGTTTTTGTATGGAATCTCAATGATTTATTTGAAATGAATCAGGCTGTTGTTATTTCTGTTTCGTCTGTGTATAGACACATATAGGACATAATAGTTGTTTTATGCCTCATGCTCTTGCTGTAAATCTAGTACCTTTTGATGCTGCAACTATGCTTCTGTTGCATCAACCCCCGGTGTTTGGTGCTGGTCTGTTTGGCTACAAAGAGTGAGGAGTAAACTTGTCTGGCTACGTGTTTGCATTGGTTTCTTTGATAAGATGAGTGAAATTTTGGGCGGAAAACTTGGTCGGGGCCTGGATGTTTGTTGCTAAGTGACCAGGAAACTTAAATGTGGACTTAGCTCTTCTAATGTGATTACAAATGGTTAAGATGCACTTTGGTGGTTCCTTGATTGTCTACAGCATTGGATTAATTATGATGTGGCAAATTCTTTGTTATAATAAGTGGTCTTCAGGTTGAATACGTTAATGTAGGAAGTGTAACTCTAACATCCTAGGAAGTTTTAGTGCCAAGGTTTTTTTTTTACCCGTGGGAAGTATAGAAAGATGTTTGGTTTCTTGGGAAATAGAACATCCTAGGAAGTGTGTTTGTTTCAACGTTTGTATATTTAATCTATGTTACTTGGACTATTCATTTTACTTCAAGTACCTTTGTTGTCTTGACACTTGGACATGAGTATGGTGAATTAGGACACTTTATTTTGGGCTTAAATCAAGGAACTTTATGTAAAATGGACGAGTCAGACACTTGGACACGTACCCATGTCTGATACGGGGGATGTCCAAGTCCGAGTGACATAGGCTCTGATGATCATTTCTATGGTGGATTACTTCTGCCAGCATAGTATTTTTATGTTTAAGAGAAACTTTTATGTAACCGTTAGATATCTAATGAGGGAGAGGAAAGTTTGTGGGCTCACAACAACAGAAGGTACTAGAATACTCTTTCTCTCTGTTGTTAGATATCTAACTGTTAGATAAGTGGTCTAGTTCTTTAACAAAAATATTTGGTCTATTCAGAGGACTTGCCACTCATGTGATTGGATAGGGCAAACTCTGCCTACACAGTTTTCCTAGCTTATGGATGTATATTGGCACAATGCTTAGTATGAAGCCACAAGTATTCTATGTGATGCGGTTTGGCTGGGATGAGATTTAAAATCTCTGAATCTTGAGGTTGAAAGTTTAAATCTCTATTGTTGACCTTTTGCATTATTGTCTTGTTAAGGATATGGTTATATGTTGCACCATTCTGGATAAGTGTCAACATCTGTTCCATTCTTTCTGACTTCTTTTTGGTGATGTGAAACGGATTTTGTCCAATATAGTGCTTGTTTGGTTGGTATAAAAAGCATAGGAGATAAAGGTCACTGGAAACTATAAAGGTTAGTGGAATTTCTGGTGATTTTCTGGGAATAAGTGGAATTTGTGTATATGGGTATTTGGAGAGAAAGGGAGTGATATAATTTCCTTGGCCGTGAACAAACCTTAGCGAAGGGATGGGAAGGGAAGGGAGGAAGATAAATACAAGCTAACTCTTCCCCGCCCCCATCTCTTCTACTCTCCTTCCTTCACCTTCTGTTCCGTCCATCCACAATGATGGAGGGAAAGGGAAGGGAGAAGGAGACGGGAGATGGACGAAGGGAAGCAGAGGGAAGAGTAAGCTTGTATTTTCCATCCGAATGTTTGCAACATCGGAAGGATTTGCGTTATTAAGAGGGGAGGGAAAATGGATCCATCCAATCTCTTCCCTTCCTACATTTGGATCCAAACAAGGGAAATCAATCCCTTTCTTATAGTTCTCTCCCCTTAACTCCTTAACCCCCTATCAAAATAAACTATAGTCTCTCTAGGTGAGTGAACTTCTGGCAGGAATTTTTACTCCCCATGATCAACCAAGCAACTTCGTTACTTCCTATGAAACGCAACCAGTGAATGACAACCTATATATCCCATCACTACAGTTCTCTGCATTTTTGTTTACCATCACTACAGTTCTCTGCATTTTTGTTTACCATCACTACAGTTCTCTGCATTTTGGTTTACCATCACTACAGCTCTCTGCATTTTGGTTTACAAGTATGTGCTGCTCTGATGTACGATGTACTATTAATCTGATCTCGGTAATCTTATAGTTCATCACACACTCCATGGATTTTTGAGAAGTGCTATATCCTTTTTTTGCTTACGTGCTTGATTGTAAGCCTGACTGTTCGCATATGCTGAAAAATGTGAATCTTATCATTCTTATATTCTCTTCTGGAGACCTATGGGGTTTAGTTAAGAGAAAACTACTGATTATCATGTTTTAAGCATGGTTTTGTTAATTTGATGTTGTTTAAGTTGCGTTTTGCTGGTGTGTTGTGCATTTAGTGTCATGTTTTCCTGGATATGATGTGCTCCTACAGGTCAGGGTATCTGCTGCGAGGACTTTGACATGTCCTCATTGAGAGCAGCCATTTCTCACTTATCTAGGTTGATTCTTTTGTTTGGCTCTGAGCTGCTGCTCCGCCAAATTAGCGTTTCATCAAGGTCCTATTTGGGTTTTCCGTTCGATGAGTGATATCTCTTCAGTCCGTAGTATTAGTTGCTACGTCACACCAAGAAATATTTGGTATTACGTGGGTGTTTAGTGCTCAAAGTTGTGCATTGCAAACCATTAAACGAAAGCAAACAGTTAATAATAAAATGTTTGGTAACTAAAATTTGATAGTAACAGTTGGTGCCACTTGTCAAATTGTTGAGTGTGTTTGAAAATCATTTATCTGCAATTATTGGAATTAAGATGGATTCCTCAAGTTTTTCGCTATTGTGATTGTGAAGCATCTATCCCACCATGAAATCTTCCTATTTTACTTATTACAAAGTTGAGATTGATGGAACGCCCATATCTTAATGAACTACAATAACATGTTTTTTGGAGATCTCCACGTGCAACCATCTGGGTGAAGTTTGTTTAGGTTGTGCGGAGGACTGTAATGTGGATGTCTGTCAAGGAAAGACCCTTACTTTGTGAAAGGGGATGTTCACGACTTCAGTATATGGAAGACTCGCGAAAGACTCGAGCTGTCCGGAATCTCGATCTTTAATCAACTTCATACTCGAATGAGTTTGGAAAATTGTTGTCATAATATGGTTCTTTAGTTTCTGTGTACGCTATACCACTAAGCTAAGACCTATTTGGAATCAAACCAAGACCATAAATATCTTTGCTAATACGGCTTAATATGACAAAGCCTATAAACAACGAGCTACTGTCGATCCTTTTCTATCAGACAGGAAGGGCTGTTGCACAAGAGTTAACAGCAGGCACAATAGAAAGGCAGTTGGAAGGCGGCGGTGATTCCGCCCTCAGGCTACCTCTTCCAGAAAAAAGGAAAGCCCGTTCAAGGCAAAGCAAGTTCCAATGGCGGGCTGCCTTCATGGTCCTATTAAAGCGCGTTTTGAGTTGCTTCGTCTGGACTGGAACAAAGATAGTTTCTTTTATCATTCTAGGAGTTCTGTCTTTGTCAAATGAAAACTTCCTCTGCATTCATTACTTGTAGGTTTTCACGCTTAAAAGCTTATATTTCACATTCACCATTTATAATGATTTATACAAAAGGATAAACATAGTCATGTTGGATTTTATTGGACTTGTTACATTATATACCGGATTAATATCAACTTTTCGTAATTGTTACTTGGACACAAATGAGACATTGAAGTCCAAAATAATAAATTAATAAAGAATTTAGATAGTATATGTGAATTTAATTGACTATATCGTCATTCGATTTGTGTGCTAAGACTAGTACATGCATATTGAAAGGCATTTGCTCTCCTTTTATCCAACAGAGAAATTCTATGTTGCAAAAACAAAGTTTTGTGTCTTCTTCTAAAGCTTCGAAAAGTTTTTATGGTTTTACACTTTATTCCGGTTATAGCTAAAATTCCATCTGTCATGAAATAAGATATGTAGGAAGGGGGATTGCGGTGGTTTTAAATTCTCTTGCAACAATTAATCTTTTAATAGGTCGTTAATAGTGGGTCATTTACGATTGAATCTTTTTTCTAAAATCGTGTTTCAGTTCGACCGTATCAGTTATTTTGAAACGGAGAAAGTGCTAGTTTTTGTTTACCTTTGTGTAATCATCGCTTTCTTCTATGGTAAAGATGTTTCCCCGTTTTTAAGAAGTCGTCATAGTTTGCTACAAGCCGTAGGGATGTGAGAAGCTTCAGGAGGTATAGAGGGAGTGTATTTCCGCGGTGATGAAGGTGTGTACTCCAGTGGTGATAATACAATATAAGTATAACTGAGATGGTCGTGGCGATGAACAAGACTTCACTAGGTGGGGTGGAGTTATGCCTTGAGCTAGCTAAGTTTTTAGCAAGGAGTTGAAATTTTCGCCAATAATTTTAGTATGAAGGATGCGATAATGAACCTTGATGATGGTAACTATCAGAGTAATGCTCATACAAGTTAAAGTTGCCAAAATGTTTTTCAGGGATGATAAAATGGACGGGTAGGTGCGGGATTCCCTTCTTCCATATTTATACCTACCTAAATTTTCATACCCACCATATCTCATACCCACGTTTGCTTACATGGGTTATGTGTTTAAAACCATCCCCATCACCACTACTCTACTGGGCATAACCACCTGCTTATACGCAACTCATACCCGCCTGTTCAACATCTTTATATTGATTAAGCTATGAAAAATCACTTGCTACGACTTGATTGAAGTGTTAATTTCTTCATTGATGTCCTTTAATGAGCCCCTTGACCCAATAGACTAACAAGGCATACATTTAGGTTAATATATTTTCGTACTAAAAATGGAATAAGATAATCTAAAGTTTGTCGGGTTGATACTCGGCGGGCAGATGCTCGGGTAGATATGAGATGGGGCGGGGGGATATGAGGTGGGTGTGCCCTCATAACCATCACCTACCCACTACTTATGATAGGTATGATTTTCTAAGTTTTTATTCCGATATCCATCCACCAAACTTATACCCATTCTCGCTCCCAACTAAAGTAGGTACGGTGCGAAAACGACCAAACTTTATTTGTTGTTAATCCCTAATTTTTGTCGTGTGGTTGGTCCAAAATGAGAACTATCCAACTGTTGCGAGCGTTGTGGCCCTATTAACAACAGAGTTATTCTCGTTCGTTCACTTAGAAGTCTATACGTATTTTAGTTCAATCACTTGGAATCTGTAACCTATGGCTATGTAAATATGTAATTCGCATGTGAGTATACACATAAAATTATACTAGAATTTAATGTAGTCCAACTCCAACAGTTGTGCCGTAGAACATTAATAAGTATTTTGTATACTATGAAGCAAAATGAGTATTATGCTCCATGTCAATATGCTTCAAAGTGTATAGTTTTTATAATGCCCTATGTGCTTTTGTGGATATATTTGTATATTATACGTTGATTTGTGCATAATCTATTCAGATTATACTAAATGTACCTTTTATTGTCTATTAATGTGCTTCACGGATTACAACTCTAAGTATGTTCCGCAGAGCACAAAATAATTTGCGTAGAAGATAGAATAAACGCTTGATATTGTATTAAGTTGGCAATAAAGTCACACCTTTTCTTGGAATAACTTTGATATCAGCTCCTGCAATTCAAGTAGGCAATTTTGCTCGACTTGAAAAGCAGCCGACATGCTACTTTTGAGCCGATGTGAACAATATTGAGTATGTTTAATGAATGGAATTTTTTTCCTGTTCTATTCTTAACTTATTCTTCACATAATTTCATCAAGAAGATATGAATATAATTTGAAAATATTTCGAGGGGGCAAGTGGCTTTAGCATTTTTTTAGAGGGGGATAATTAACAATTTAACCTATTGTAAATATGAAAATTCAGTATTTTTCACCAAAGTTTTTTAAAACTATCGGAACTTGGAGGGATGTGAGGCTCCTGTCGGCCTCCATGACATCTAACCGAAATAAGCCACTTACAACTTTTAAACATGTGATTTTGACATATACAATATTTTAAAAAACATTTAGTACATTAAGAACCAAAATATAATTTTTTTACTCTTGAGGACTTTGAACTTTTAAGGTTATTAATTTTGGCATTTAAGGTATTATTGAAAAGTGGAACAATTTTAGAGTAGATTTAGCAATGTCATCTGATGGATATGAGTATATGACCAATATCTTTTTAATTTCTTAGCATTATTTGGTAATTTCGTAATACTTCATCCGTTTTAAAATAAGTGATACATTTTTTAAAAAAGGGTGTTTGCAAATAAGTGATACACTTTACAAAGTTTTTATGTTTGGTAAAAATTTTGCTTGTAAAATGACATATATACCGTTACTTAAATATTTAACCACACATTAAATTCACAATTAAAACGGGGATCGGGACCACTCTCACTAAGTAAATAAAGTGGGGGTGGGGGACCACATCCACTAACTATACAATAAAAAATTATCTAAACACACTTACAATTTTTTGCATCAAAAACCGTAAAAGCAACAATGTATCACTTACAAAAACGGAGGAAGTACTAGTTTAAGAAATGGATTTAGGGGGCAAACTAGTCAATTTGCATAAAAAAATTCGACCGTTGAGAAAAAGCTTGTCCTAAACGTCTCTGAATTTCAAATTATCTTCCCCATCTTTCTTTCTTCTTTCTCATTCTCCTCTGTTTCTTCTATACACCCTTCAATGGTAACTCACAACTCAAAGCAAACCCCTCAAAAACAAGAAAACCCAATTAACACTTTCACTAAACCCATCACTCCATCACAAAATCATACCCATTTATCACATAATCATACCAATTTATCTCAAAATCACAACAATAATACAAATATGTTCAGTCCAAGATTTAAATCGGTTGCGGCGATGGCGGGTTGGGATGAAGAAGCTCTAATGATGGCTTCTCTTGTTGTTGAAGATACCCCTGAAAGAAACTTAAGAAACAAGAAAAGATCTGGTTTGTCATTTATATCTCCTCCTACTAGTTCTAAAAGGAAACGAAGACGGGCTCGGCCGAGTTCGATTCCTATTGCTGTTCTTAACCTTGATGATGATGATGAAGATGATAAATCTAGAAATCCCATTAATAAAGGTGATTTCTTTTGTGTTTTTTTTGTGGGTTAATTTATTAGAAAATGGTGAAATTTGAATGCAGAAATACCAATAATAAAGGTGATTTCTTTGGTGAATTTGTCTTGTTTTTGTGGGTTTTTAATTAGAAAATGGTGAAATTTAAATTGATTCAGTAATGGGGTTTCTTAACCTTGATGATGAAGAAGATAAATCTACAAATACCGATAATAAAGGTGATTTCTTTTGTGAAAATTTGTCTACTTTTGTGGGTTATTCATGGAATTTGATGAATTTTGACAAGATTTATTAGAAAATTTAAATTGATTCAGTAATGGGGTTTTGTGGTGGAAATTGGGTTTTTGTTCCATTGTCTCTGAAATCTGAATTTGGGTTGATAAAATTGAAGAAGGGTTTATGGTCATCATTAAATTTGGGGATTTTGATAAAATTTTAAGAATTTTCTATTATGGAGGCCGAGTCTATTAGGATAACTAGTGCCTTTTAGAAAACAGAAATGATCGGGGAGGTCACGGCCTATGCTAGTCCCCTTGGTTTCGCCCCTAATTTACTGATGATTTTGAGTTTTTTATTTTCCAGAGGTAGAGAAGGATGAAAGTGATTTACAAAAGAAAGTGGAAGAATCACCTAAAGAAAAAGAGCAGGAGAAATCTGATAATTGTTCGAGTTCTTCAACAATTGCATGTATGGATCGTCTTAGAGACGAACTTTCATGTGCTGTAAGTGATAAATACTTGTTGATTATTGCTAATTAATTGACCATAAGCTGAATTAGCCCAACAAAAGAAGATTTAATTGAGCTTATGTTGATTTAATAAATTGTGGTTGTTTTTGTTTATCCAGATTTGTTTGGATATCTGTTATGAACCAAGCACCACCCCTTGTGGGCACAGGTAAATTTCAAACTCTCATATTATGCGCAATTTATAAGGTACTCCCGAGAGTACATAGAGCTATGTACTTCCAAGATACAACCTCATTATTTTATTACGAGAAAATACAAAAATCTGCACTTTGAATGTAACATAAACTTCTCTTTTTTTGCAGTTTTTGCAAGAGTTGCTTGAAATCTGCAGCTGATAAATGTGGCAAAAGATGTCCAAAATGTAGGCAACTCATCAGGTAAACAACAAATTTGCATACAAATTGAAATGAATTAATGTCAGCAATTTTCGGGTTTTACTTGATGATTGGATATTTGTGATGAATTTTGCAGTAATGGAAGATCCTGCACTATAAACACAGTTCTTTGGAACACAATTCAGCTTTTATTCCCAGGAGAAGTTGAGTCAAGGAAAGCAGCTTTGAATAGTAGAGTAGCTGAGATGCACAAGAAGAGCCCTGAAAATAGGGTTAGTACTAGTAATAATAATCAAGCTGATGATTATAGAAATCTGCATTTGAGCAGAAGAATAAGAAGTTCAAGAAGATTAGAAGAAGCTAGTTTGAGCACTAGACGACGAGGAGTGCCCAACCAAGATGAAGATGCTGCATTGGCATTGAGGTTACAGAGAGAAGAGTTCATGCAGATTTATAGAGTGTCTGGCTCGGCCCGAGAGAATTTGAGAGCTATGGCACGGAGAGCTATGAATGTTCCTAGGAACCGCGCTGTTTGATGATCTATTTATGTTTCATTCTTGTTAAGTCGTATGTTTTTCTCGTCACTTGTGAGGCATCAGCAAAATTGGAACGACACTAAGAAGATCAACATCGGCTCATGAACAAGGATGATTTGTTTGTATTCACGAGTCTCTTTCTTGTAGAAATAGAACTTGACTTGTTTCAATAGAATGGTGTAACTATTATACTCATTGAATAACAACCATTGAAACTCAATTATGCTTGTTTATATTGCAAATCTGTCATTGTTGAACAAGTATAGTTTCGTTTGATGGTCATCATTGATCAATAACTGATTACATTGGATGATTGAACTGTTCAAATCAACAAAAATTTCGCAACTGGTTAAATTGACTAATTCTAGTTATTAGTAAGAATTTTAAGTAGAGGTTTGTGGAATGAAATACATGCTCCTTCTTTGTATGAGATTTTAGTATCTTCATTGTCTATAGTATATGCTCAAACTGGGGGAACTCAAAAGTTCCTAAGATTTGTTGCATTGTTTGTTTATGCTTTTCGACGGGGTAATTGCTCTTGCTAGAGCCACTAGAGCCATTCGGAACCAGTTAGAATGGCAAGCGAGGAATGAGGTGCTTCGCATAGAAAGCTTTTATTCCTTTTCACCGACTATTATCCCTTGCAGGAACAAACATATTATCAGAATTCGTTGGCGTCCCAACAAACACTATCAAACTTAATTTCGATGAATCTTCTACAACGACTGCCAATTCTCGAACGATCACAACTCCACTTACTATCATTTATCACAAGAAAAGAAAACTCTGATCTCAACAAAATAAGCAGTAGATGCTATAGGAGCAAAAAGGGTCACATGTAGCATCCAAGAAGACATGATCATGTTTATTCACATTCACTCAAGTAAAACAATAGTCATTGTTACATCTTACATATGGTTCCATTTGGGGGGATACCGATATAATGTTCATTGTTCAAGAAATTTATATACAATCGAATACAAGATATACAAGATGGAGTGGAGTGTTGCACCAATGTAATCAGCAATTGTATTGGATCCGCCTTCGTGCACCAAAATTTAGCACGCAATGGCAATAAGAATCCGAGGAAGCAAACTAACGGTCCTGAAAATAAAGTTTGTTCTACCTATGGTTTTTTCAAGTATGGCAAGAGACCTTTAAAATGTGAAAAAAAATATTGATTTTAGAACAGAACATCATTTACATAGATCATAATGTTCATGATATACAGTAGTACCACAAAAAAGTCACTCTGATGGGGAAGAAAAAACAATTGTCTGACCAAGGACAAAAAGAACTAGTGAGAGCTCGATCGCAAAAATTGTGGACAAAAGCGAACGATCCACCGTCCATCCGTACAAGGTCAGCCCTCCAGGATTCGACTGCAAATACATCACTGCAATTGCCAAATTAGTATGATGAACACTTTACAATACAATCTCCACTGTGTTACTTACTTCAAAGTATAATCATGAGTGAAGGAACACAATTCGCTAACTAATATGTTAGATTAGCCCAAAATTATACCACTTGCTTGATTAATATTCATCCATTTCAGATAGCAGTTTACGGGGGTTTAGTAAATGAGTAACATTGCACTAGCATCTTAAAGCATGCAAACACGAATTTAAGACACAAGAACCAAACAAAGGGTATATAATGTATTGTATTGTATTGTAACAAGAGAACCTCCTGGTTACCGTGGTTATTTTAACTCCAGAATATCTCGTAATTGGAATAGATATCGGCCATTCTAGGTTAATTATCATTGGCAGGATTGCAGGAATGCACTAGGACGGTGGTTTACTGAGTTCCACACTTCCACCTAATTTTCATACTTCTCGAGCAGAAAAGTAAAGGATCAATTGATAAGCTAGATCTGAAGATTCAAGGGTCATCCCTTATTTTTCCAAGGTTTGAATCATCTAACACTCATATTCACGGGTATACTCCCCATATCAATCCTGGATCTATTATCTGCTTATTAAGATTTTCTTTTTTGGGGTCCAAATTCTCATTCTTTATTCTACTCTGTCTCTTTTCAACAACTCTAGGCTACCATGGACACTTAGAGGATGATTACTTATTAGTGGCCATTTTGGCTGTTATATTGGCCAATTTTTAATTTGCAACCAACATGAGAAAGGTATTCCTAAACATGGTATCATTTATAGACAAATACAATATGTGGGATTAATATGGAAAGACACTCCAAATTGGAATTCCACAGACAAGGACGTCCATATCCCTCGATGCCGTGACCGACAATCTTGGTTTTGTACAACCCTGATAGGAGCAGTTGAGCGTAGAATGATGATAAGTAAGGTAATCGACAATGCTGGAGAGCATGCACCCAGAACTTACAATCTAGTTTTCCTACCTCTAAAGAATATATAGGAAGTAGAAAACAAGAATAGTCACATCCAATTGATAACTGTGGCCTTTAGAACTAAGAAGAGTAATGTTCTAATATTTCGTCATGACATCGTCCTACGCTTGCAAACTGAAAACAAAAAAGTGTTCAAAAGTTTTAACCATGCTTAGGTCCTTGGTTCTTGGTACAAGTAAACAGATAACATAATTATCCAGTCTTGTGTCCTGACTACTTTTGTTTTAAGGGACAAATAAGATCGCCGATAGATGAGAACTGCTAGGCTATGACAATTTGGTTCATCAAATATCATATTCATGGCACCTTAACGTCAGATTTCAGCTAGTTTTATTCCGAATTTGTTTGTCTTCCATTCAATGATCCAGCCACTCACAGATAAGGAGCAAAAGGTTAACAAGAATAACAGCTTAACCCAGTTTTAATAGAAGGATGTTGGCACAGAAAACAAAGCATAATATAAGGCGCGGCAAAAAAAAGATGGAACAGAGAATCAGGGATGGGAGGACAGTTCATGGGTCTACGAAATAAATAATCCTCAATCAACATTGAGATAGCACATCGTTTTTTCTTTCTTTGTTTTCCTACTCAAAGCATGCTGATACCTTATATCGAAAAACGTAGAAGAGAAACATATAGAACAGATTATAAAATAAGAAATATGAAAAAGACTTACCAAAAGATTGTCTCTTGTTATATGAAGATACTGAAGCAAATTGTGAATGGCTAACTATTGAACTTTCATCAAGTAAACTTGACTCACTCCCAGAATAATTTGAAGATAATGACCCTAATGAAATTGAACGTCTTCCTTCAAGGGACTTGCAAGTTACTAATGCATGCCATTTACATGCCACTGCACCGATGCCCTGGGCTCGGGAGGAAATTTTTGTACCAGCATGCAAGCAAAGAAGTGTCGCAACAACTTGAACGATTGAAGTCACCTATAATCAGGAGAAGAAAGGAAACAGTTCTTAGAATCACAAAAAAGAAGGAAATGGCAGATTTAGAGTAATTACTTAATAAAACACAAAGACACTGAAGGTCTTTGCTACAAGGATAACCACCAACTAGTTTGGCGCCAACTTAATGGGGTTTAGTAGATCAAAAGGTACGCAGCTTTATTGATACAAACAGTTCGGTTGATACGGGGATTTGGAAAGAAAGGGAGAAGGGAAAAGGAGGGATAAAATTTCCCTCTTTTAGATATCACACAAGGGGAGTGAAAGAAGGAAATACGAAGGATTCATTTTCCCTCCCCTCTTAATAAACCAAATCCTTCCAATGTTGGAAAGATTGGGAAGGAAAATGCAACCTTACTCTTCCCTCCCCTTTCTTTCCTTCCATCATTGCTATCCAAACCAAGTGAAAAAGGGTAGTTGTTTATAATACAAAAACAACCCACAAAAATGTCTTTTAACAAAAGGGAGTAGCAAAAGTGCTAATGTCAATTAGTAGAAAAATATATTCAAATTTATGAAATCAGCACATTGGGAAGGCTTCCGGGTAAAATGATAGAAGAGCATGATTCTCCCATCACTTCATTGGAGTAACTCAAGGCATCCTGTTAAATGTTAACGTGCAATGAAGCATGTTTTTTGTGATAGTTCCTTGCTACTAAAATCACACTACTCGTCTCTAATACTTCCATCTTGACTTTCACTCTCCTATTATGACCTAGTTCTTGCTCTTAGCTACGTACTAATATTATATCTTAGGTTTGGAAGGTATCCTGTTTCACACATCTTGTGAGAATTGAGCAGCTTTCATGTCAGCAATCTAGCTCTGAACTTTAGTGCTATCAGCCATGCTCACCAATCAACTATACAACATACTTTCAGCAAATTATCCATTCGCAAATCTTCACGTACGGCGATGAGGCATTTCTGTCATCAATGGCATCACTAAAGGCTTTCTGGAAAAACTACTTAAAATATTCGCCAAGTTCTGTCAACATATGCACACTTCAGTCAATCTAAACTGTGAATCTGATGTTTTAGTTTGGCTCCTTCAGTCTCGTTTGGTCTCAAATTCACATTTCTATTTCAAGTAAACATCGCATTTTTTAGCAAATAAACCTTTTTTTTCTCTATCATAACAGTCCTTACGTTTCATTTTCTCTCTATCCACAACCAAAATTTCATTACCATTTAGTAACTATTATCAATATTTATGCCAAACTCAGATGTGAGGCTTCTTGTGGGGCAGAGAATAATTTCTTTGTCTTTGGATGATGGACTTGATGGAATCCACAACCAAAATTTCATTACCATTTAGTAACTATTATCAATATTTATGCCAAACTCAGATGTGAGGCTTCTTGTGGGGCAGAGAATAATTTCTTTGTCTTTGGATGATGGACTTGATGGAAGGAAAGAATATTTCAAGTGTAAACCCACAAACTAATATACTCTTATTTTGATTGGAATATAGCACAAGGGAGATAATACTTTTTCCAGATATAGAGACGCATAGACCAACAAACAGTGACACAACTATACCACGGAATGTGTTGAGCTCATTTATTCAGCAATTCAACTTCTAATCAAAGCTAATATAACTAAGGCAGAGAGTTTAAGTAAGACACTGCTATTATCTTTTCACGGCCAAGGGAATTTTGTTGGTAGTTTTGGTGTAGTTAAAGTAAGGTCCACCCTCAGATCACGGTTTTAAATCATTGGAACTTGCATATGATGTCATAGCAGTAAGACTATCAGGCCTATATTACTAATCCATTTGGTCATATCTCATATTCCATCATAAACAAACACAAAATTAACATCAAAAGTGAATATGGAGTCTGACTTACAGCAAAATTTCCACCATTTAAGAAAGTAACTCTTCCATTAACACCTGTGATCTGTACCAGAGTCATACATAGGCTAGCAGTGACAAACAGGAAGACCAAGATAAGATATATTCGAAATCGATGGCTGATTTTGGAGAGGTACTCCCTCAAACGAATGTGCTCGTCCATCAAAGCCAAAATACTGGATTCTTTCTCCAAAAGTTTCGCGTAATCATTGAAATGGATAACTTGCAAATTGCAGGCTAAATGAAAGAGAATACAGGCAGCCAGTGTAATCGCACTTAGGTATGTCCAAGATATTACTAATGCCGAGGCATTTAAAATAGCTAGCCACCAGGATTGGTTTTGCACATATATCATGCGCGTGAACTCATGAACCGCCTTCAAGATGCAACATGGAAGCAGTGACTGCAACATCAGGCGATAGGAACCCTGAGGAATGATTGTGACAGTTTTTTATGAGGCACATAAAATAAAAGTAATGAAGAACAAAGCATTATCTGCAGCATATAAGGAGTCAATAGATATTGAACTTTTGAAAATAATTAGTTGTATCAAAATGAAGTCAAAGCTTGTCATATTGATATAGTGAACAATGTAATGAACTACTTGTACCAAAAAACTCACAAAAAAGTTAATCAGTTTCAATTAAAATACACTTGGAGTTGCTGAGCATTCTGTCTTCGGTCAAATGTGGCTTGTCTTAGTAAAGTTAGTTTCTTTGAGCCGCACCTACATGTAGTTTTCTTAAATACTGCTACCATCAGATAGAGAGAAGAAATGAAAGAGGGAACTAGCAAAAGTCTAATTGCTCTTCACTAGAATAGCAGACACGAAAGCTACCAAACAGGTCTCTTGGTAGGCAGAGTTTTTTGGTGAGGTCACGTAGTACTTATAAGATTACAGCTTTGCTAAACAGTGGGGGTCATCTCCAGTTAAGACTAACCTCCCACTTGGTTAACCATGTTAATTGGACCTTAAATCTATACGCGATTAGGAAGTTACCCCTCAAACTTGCATTAAGCAAGGACTGGCCAAAATTTTCCTCCGTCAACAATATTGCCACTTAGATTTAATCGAATCTTATTGGCAACAAATATGCAAATCGCTAAAACTGCTACCTGGACCGAGGTGGTATTGCTCGTAACCATTGACACAGATATGGATAAGACTCCTGATTAGATAGGCATAATTAAGTCGGTCAGCTGCATTAAATTAAATAGCATTTGAAACATCTATCTTTTGCTCACCATTGTAAAGCACGCACCAAATGAATGCACAAGCAAGCTCCTCCCAATCCTACACCCCTAAGACTTTGTGATTGACAAATCTCATAAAACATCAATTTACACAAATAACAATGTGGCATGCTTTCCCTTAAATAACACTCATTCTATTGTTTTAAACAGGTTAGAGCAAAAACTGCATACTTCTAGACCTCAGGCTTTGCTGATGGCAAGATCCCCACCAAGGTTTAGGTCGGAAAATTGATATTCATGTGTCTTAAGGTAACAGAAAGTCCAGAAGTTATCCAAACTATTCGAAATTATCCTCTTCTTGATCCTGAAACCAGGTAATGCTCATTCATCCATTCGAGTCCAATGAGTCACCAACAAATTAGGATAGCCTCAGGTTACATACAATTGTCAGAATGTTGAACGGGTGGGGAGTTGAAGTACTGTCACATTCAAGATTTTCAAAGGTTTAATCAGAAAGTCTAAGAAAATGCTCATCAAAACACTGTATATTTCTTGGAGCAACAATACATATGCCCTAAATACAGCTCAAATTCAACCAACAAACTAATAAGAAGCATCAATGCATAGTTAGTACAATCACAACTCCAACTTCATTAACAAAAACCCAAAATGCAGACCATTTTAGCACATCATCAATGATTAGTTTACCTTAATTTTTTTGATATATTGATCCTTGAAACGAGAGGTATGCCCTCGATACCGATCAACAAACAAGAATTTTCGAAACCCTCGTTTATTAATATTATAGGCCACACAAATCAAAGCAACACCACCAAGAAGAAGATGTGAGGTAAGAATTTCATACTCAAAATCCTTCACTTGGTAATCTTCACAATCCAAGCAATGTGTAAGCTCAATAATTAACATAGGAACTGCAACACCCACAAACAAAAACACAATCCAAGATAACACAAACTTCAATGGAGTTGTCTGATCAAAACCCAGAAATCTAAGATAAAATTCCAACTTCTGTAGGGTTTTATCAAGTTGTGTATCATCTTCTTCTCCATCACCATTACCATTACCATTACCATTACCATTAACAACAACAGCTACAATTTCTTGTTGATTTTGTTCATTTTGCAACTGTAGTTGCTTATCATCATGATCATTGTTATGAACTAGTTCATGGGTCCCATTGGGTTGATGGGTCCCACCACTTGGTTGAAGAAGTGGGGTTTGTGCATCAATGGTGGCAATTGAATTCTTCTCATTCTCCATAAGAGAGAAGGAGAAGGAAATTGGGTGCCCTAATTTTGCAAAAAAGATTGAATCTTTCACAAATTGGGCATGATTTCATGTCTTTCCACACAAAAGAACCCTAATTTAAGATGAAGGGACAAACTTAAAGAACAACCCAGATGATATAATGAATTTTTAAATAGAAAGATCAGACCTTTTCTCTTGGGTAACTCAATATGAATTGGTCGATTGGAAATCAGCCATGAAATTAGGAGAAATTATGATAAAAGATTGAATTTTTAGCAGCAATATGGGAGATTTTGTATATTATATAGTTTGAAAAATGATTGGTTTTTTTAATACATATGAAGACGGGATCAAGATGGTACAGTTTGAAGTAAGGAATTGTTTTCAATAAGGCATTGATGGAGGAGTAGAGGTAGAGGTGTGATCTGGGGAGCAGGTCAGCTTGATGAGTCATGGAGTTTTAATTATTTAATTTGGCAGGAAAATAAAAATGATCATGAAAGCTGTAGCATGGATGGAATCATGGACTAAGCAGTGTGGAAATAGAAACTTCCATTTATATCATTCACATGAAAACCTACAAAACTCATCTCAATGGGATGACAAAATTCAATGGATGACCCGATGATTCGATTATTCTGTTAAAATAAAAATCAATTAAGAAGGGGTGAAATAGGGGTGATGGGTTACTCGTGAAAGGTGGTTTACCGGATCTAAACGAAAAACTCAGCCTTAGACCCACTAATGGACTATAGCAAACGGAAAGCAATTCACGAACACAAAGGGGAAAGATCACTTCTACATGCAGCCGTTCTCGTGAACTAGAATATGCCATTAGCTGAATGGCTACAGAGTGGAGATGAGGAAACTAAGACCAAAAGAAAAGGCTATTGAAGAAAAAGCAGGAAAAAAAACGAATAGAAGCTCAGGGATCACTTTAATATACAAAATCTCGTATAATTCGATCCAAAATTCCGGATATCCAAAAGGTTTCGGATTAAGAGAATGGTATGGGAACCTAATTCGATTTCTTAATCTTTGAAATCATGTCGATTTTATGAAAAACAAAGCGAATGATCAGATATTGATCCGAATATCCGATTTTTTCCATGTTTTGGATTTTTCAGTTATATTTGTAAACACATAAAAGGTTGGTTTGAAAAAAATCCAAAACATGTGAAACGGCAAATTTCGGATCGGTATTTGTGAATATCCCCAATGTTTACCTTATGCTCAATCACCCATTCCTTGTATTTTCTTAAATATATATCTTACATTGACGCAAAATCTAATAGTTTTACTTTTGATCATCATTTCACATGCTTTCATAAGCTTATCTTATCTTAATTTGACACGAACATAATGCTTTGATTATCATTTTTGTAATTTTTATTTACATTTTATTGGTCAAATCTTTTGAACTGATCATCAATAGACCCCGATTAACCTGTAGGTGATGGATGGATGAAATAGGGTGATAGTCCTACAGGTTGACAGATGGACGTGCGAAAGTTGATGCAAATAGGTAACAAATCCAAAGACATGACCCGTCCAACCCAAATTTAAAATGTTGTCATTCCTACAACGAATTAACTAAAAAGCGACAACGTGCTATCATGTAGATGATATATGAATTCTAGGTATTAGACATCATCCTATAAAACCTTACCGACTAAGTTTATAGATTTTTTAAATATAGTGCGTATTTATTGTCGCTACACATCTTTTAGTTTTTAGTTTCTCGAAAACTAGAAACAAAATCATTGAAATCGGAGAAAGTTATCACTAATTATGTTGTCAATTTTGTAATTAGAAGGATTAATATAAGCATGACTATTAGATTCCTACATCATATACCTTTGAAAATCTTAAAACCAAAATTGAAAACTAACGATGATGTCAAACAAATCCCTTATCCATAACCGCCTAACATTTTTATCCCCACCACACATGGCGAGTGTAATCTCAATATTCATGCCCACTTACGCGGGTACAAATCTAAAATCATCTCTACTCCACCACAAAGTTGTTATCCATCATCTACCTAAACATGTTATCAGGCTACACCTTCCTCAAATCCACCTCGTACTCGCCTCATATCCACCTCAACTAGCTTTCAAATGCTTCAAATATAATCATGAAAAATACACATTTTATACAATTACATCATTACCTCATTCCCCCTACCGTTTTCACATTATATTTTTAAAAATTAATATAAAAATAAATCTACATGTCAGATCTAGATTTCAAAAGCAAGATTCACCTCCGTTTTCATCATAAATCCGAATCAAATCCTAAAAACGGATCTGAATTTGCAGATCTGAATCAAGTATAACATCCATGATCCATTGCAATCCCTAAACGAGCGTATGAAGTTATGATGTTTAAGGGGAGTTGATTAGTAATATAGTATGGCTTAATGGGCTTGAGGGATAGGGGCTCCTTCTTATAACGGGCAGTATTGTCTTTTGTACATTCACCACATCATTGTAACTTCCTTTTTTTTGACTTTTTATATTTTTGAATTTAAACAAACTCACTTCTTTACAAACTGAACTGATTTTCAAATAAAATAAAATAAAATCCCCTCTCTCTTTATTATACTAAGCCATTCCTCGCCATTTTAACGGTCGAAATTTTCAAATCTCTCACTCTCATTTCTCATTCTCACTTTCATTCTTTCATTTTCATTCTTTCATTTTCTGATCATCATATTTGAGCTCATATTTCTCTCTAAATTCAGCTTATAAATCACGTAACTTATACAAGGTTAGTGTTAATTGCTCTTTATTATTCTCATTAATATGTGGGTGTTATTAGTTTGTTTTCGAGGCGAATCAATTGTTGGGTTAATCTAAAATGTTAATTCTATTAAGCGAGTTTAGTAAGGTGATGGGCTACACCATTCTCATCCCGTTCTAATGTTGGGAAAATCACTCCCCGAGTAAAGTTTTTCGAGCGAATTAATTGTTGGGTGAAATCTGAAACTTTAATTCAAATTAAGTGTATTTACTAAGGTGATGGGCTACAATATTCTCGTCCTGTTTGAACAGAAAATCACTCTCTGAGAGAAGTTTTCGAGCGAATCGATTGTTGGGTTAAATCTGAAATGTTAATTATATAGTAACGTAATGGGCTACACTATTCCCATCCCGTTTTAGAGTGTTTTGAAGTTTTCCCGTATGTACTTATGGACAATATTATTTATATAATTGTGCTAACTTTTTCCCTCATGAAAAATAATAATTCAATCAAGTAAAATTATAATTATTCTCATTTTTATGAAAATAAAGATGTTGTCGTATGAATGTAGTCTTTGGATTTTGTAGACCTTAAAATGGTGGGGGGGAAAGGGTTATGAAAGAAGGGATTTTTCTTTAAAATTTAGGGTTTTGATTGAATTTTTCGAAGTACCCAGATTCGAGAGGTTGAGTGTGTTCATGGATTCGGGTGCATATTGGAAATTTTTGTTTTCTAAAATGGGTAATTGTTTCATTTTTCTTTTTGGAGGGTTGAAGTTTTTAGTCAATTAACTGGATGGAATAACCCAGAATGCATAATTGGGAGTTTAAAGAGCTGTAATGAGTTTATATCTCTTATTATTCATATGAAAGAGGTGTAGTTATTTGTTATAATCATGGGAATCCAAGCATAATCCCTTGCTTTTTTAGGAAATGTGACAACTTTTTTCGATCTTCCATTTGGAACGCGTGTCTATTATTTAGGAAGGACAAGGGTAGGGTGCAACCGTGCAAGGTATCACAAAGTTTACTAGAGGAATAGGTGTTGTGTACATCGGGTGTATTGTACACGATAAAAGTCAATCTCGTAAAGAGGTGAATGATACCGACTTTTTGGTGATTTAACCTGTTATATATGGTTACAAGTTTTCTTTGTCTCGCAAAAGTTGATTTGCATAGAGTATTTAGTAATGGAGTGAATCAATCTGCATAGTACTTAGACGAGGGATTTACTAGTGTATCATTGATTAGTTGAATTCTTGTCATGAGTGTCTTATTTTAGCGATTTCTATCATTGGTAAATCGAATATGAGTTGAGCTATTGTATGGTGCAAGTTATATAATAGTAAGATAAGTGTAGAACCAATCATTTAGTGCATAGCTCATGTCATGACTGTGCTTGAGCAGCTTCTGTTACGCATTTAGTGCATAATACTTTCATTTTTGTGTTTTTGAGCTGTAAAATGCATGATTTCCTTGGCTCTTTCGGGTTGATAAGCTATGCTCAATTGAAAATCTTGATGAAGCTGCTAATGTTGGTCCATCATCCATGCTCTCTTTGATTTTTCTCTGCTTGATCTTGCGGCAGGTTTATACTTTGTGGTGGATATAGATGGCTATCGTCCAAACTGATCCGCTGACACAAGTGGAGACAACTTGTGGGTCTCTTTTATACGAACTTCAGGTATAGAATGAGCCAATGTTGATGCAAGGATGAATGTTGTATTTCAAGGGTGACTGATTTGGTTTGTTATTTTATTTTAGATAATATGGGATGAGGTTGGTGAAACTGAAACCACCCGGGACAGGATGTTACTTGAGCTGGAGCAAGAATGCCTTGAAGTATATAGAAGAAAAGTTGATCAGGCAAACCGCTGCAGAGCTCAACTACGACAGGCTATTGCTGATTCAGAGGCGGAGCTAGCAGCCATCTGTTCTGCAATGGGAGAGCTACCACTGCATATTAGGCCGGTAAGTAGTTTTGATACTTGGCCCTTGACATGACCAAATATGAATAATTCAAATGGTACCCTTGGTTGGATTCGTCATCACTGGTATCTCAATCGATTCAGTTCTCAAGCTCAATTCTAGTTCTGAAAATATTCAAGAGAAGTTTTATTTAATTGAATGTCTTAGACAGTTAGATGCTCTAGAGTATCATGTGTCCAAAATCTGTTGTGACTACTCTTTCCACTCCCAGTACCTAATTGTTGGTGATCCATGAAGACTGAAGAGTCCGTGTAGTAAGAACCTCACCAACAATTTGCTACAGACCAAAAATTTTCATTGCAAATCGATAATTTATATTTAGAACTGTTTTACCTACCATACTATGAGGAATAATCCAATTGAACCTTAACATTTCAGACTGAACAAAAAGCCGGAAGCTTAAAGGAAGAGCTCGATGCTATTCTTCCACATTTAGAAGAGATGCGGAAAAGTAAAATAGAAAGGAAAAATCAATTTCTCGATGTCATAGGACAAATCCAGAAGATGTCAACTGAACTATATGGATCAGCAGGATATAATAACTCTGTCATGGATGAAAATGACCTTTCTCTGAGAAGGCTTGAAGAATTGCAAAACCAGCTACAATCCCTACAAAAGGAGAAGGTGCATTCGTCAAACTTAATTAATCATCCTTTCTCTTGAATTTTAGTTTTATGCTTTTCTTTGAACTTGCACTAATTCTATCCCAATGTCTTGAAAATCTGCAGAGTGATCGCCTGAATCAGGTCATCGAACACTTGAATGTTATGAGCTCACTGTGCTCTGTCCTTGGGTTGGACTTCAAGGAAACAGTCAGAGAACTGCATCCAAGTTTAGCGGATTCCGAAGAATCACATAGCATCAGTACTGATACACTTAAGCAGCTGGAGACTGCTACATTCACATTGAGAGAGCTTAAGCTTCAAAGAATGCAGAGGGTAAATGTTTGTCTTGGTTTAGCTTATTGTTATTCCAATATCTTATTCTCGAATTCCATGTGTTCTAACAAATATATGGTACAGCTTCAAGATCTCGCAACAATGTTGTTGGAGCTTTGGAATCTTATGGATACACCATTTGAGGAGCAACAAGAATTTCAAAATGTCACATGTAAGCTTGCTGCATCTGAAGATGAGACAACAGAACCCAACATCCTTTCAACAGACTTCATAAAATATGTGAGCCGAAGATCTCTTATTGATAATCTATTCTTTGGGATAATTAAGGTATTATTCAGAAATTTCAAACAAGCACAAATTTACTTGTGCAGGTCGAGGCGGAAGTTTTCAGGTTGGAAGCGCTGAAAGCTAGCAAGATGAAAGAACTTGTTCTGAAGAAAAGAATGGAACTAGAAGAAATTTGCAGAAAGACACACTTGGTTCCTGAGGCAGCTTGTGACACAGAACATCTCATGGCAACAATAGAATCTGGTAACTTTTATTCTGCAATAATAATTATAAGACTCTCTTATTGCAGCCTCTTGAGGTTCTTCCCATGTCTTGGATTGTTAGATTATCAATGACATCAATACTCAATCTTATTTTGTTTCCTCAATTTAGGAACTCTTGATCCTGCCTCTATCCTTGAACAAATCGAAATGGAAGTTTCCAAGGTCAAGGAAGAAGCTTTTAGCCGCAAAGAAATTCTAGAAAAAGTTGAGAAGTGGCTATCAGCCCGTGAAGAGGAAGAGTGGCTTGAAGAATACAATCAGGTCAGACTTAGAATCTTGAACTATTCTTAACTGGGCACATATATAAGTTCATTTCCTTAACCTTCATTTGTTGATTGTCACCTAGGATGAAAACCGCTACAATCCAGGCAGAGGTACCCATCTCACCCTCAAGCGTGCTGAAAAAGCTCGATCACTTGTTAACAAGCTTCCAGGTAAACACCATAATATATCATGTCATGCCCGAATGAATTTTTGGCCATACTCAGTTGACTACCCATCATATGTCAAATTTGATAAGTTAATTTGTTGACTTAGTCTTGGATAATTTCTTACAAGTTTGATCAATTATCACTAGGGATGGTGGAGGCACTAACTGCAAAAACTCTAAACTGGGAGAATGAAAGAGGCGTTGTGTTTATGTATGATGGTGTAAGTACATGTTGCTAAGTTTTTTATTGATAATAATATTGGGACATTTTTCGTCCCTTATGATTTGATTGTAACATTACCTTGATTTTTTAAACAGGTTCGTCTTATTTCTATGCTTGAGGAGTACATGATATTACGTGACGAAAAGGAGCTAGAGAAGAAAAGGCAGAGGGTATTTATAATCTTGCTCTTTTAATACATTGTTTATACACTTATACTTCTACAACTACCAAGTTGGTGGGATGCAAACAAGATGCAAACAACTATAGGTTTCTTGGCAGTGGAGATTCCCTCGAGGATCATTCGCCTTATTATATCCCCCGAAAAATACAGGATTAATTAACGAGTGTTATTAACGTATGAATGTATGTTATCTCTTGTTTCAGGAACAAAAGAAACTCCAAGGGCAACTGATGGCAGAGCAGGAGGCGCTTTTTGGCTCAAAACCAAGTCCGTTAAAGAGTGCCAAAAAACCTTCCAGACGAATGTCTATGGGAGGAGCAGGAGGAAGCAGTCGAAGGCTCTCTATTGGAGGTAATCTGCATCAAACTCCGAGGCCTGACTCATCCCACTCTTTTAGAGCAACACCAAATTCACGTCCCCTAAGAAAGGATGATAACACAGGAGGAAAATCGAATGGTTAGTTTTTCCCTTGCATCTAAGCAGTATATAATCAACTAATTAAAGTTGCATTCTTTCTAATGTTAATCATTTGTTTCATGATTAATAGCGAGGAGGGCATTGGACATTGCGAATCTCCCAATTAAGAACTACACATTTAGTGGTCGGGAATCTGAACCTACTGTGGGGCGAAGACCTTTCTCACCCATTTCTTCTGTGGCATCATCAAGAGCAAATGCAGATTTCTCTGATGATCAGAACATACTCCAAAACAGCAGTGTGCAGAAATCTGTTGGCAAAAACGAGACACCCCAGAAAATAGTTAGCCTAAGTAATACTACATTTTCCACTCCCTCAAAGAAGATACATGCTGCAGATGAAGAAAATCACACTCCAAACGTAATGTCAATCCCACCCGCTACAACGCCTTTAACAGTTTCAGCTCCAATGCAAACATCAATGACACCAGCACCTCTGAAACTTTTTAATGGTGATAATTTGGTGGAAGAAATCACTGAAGAGATCGAATACTCGTTTGAGGAAAGAAGAGCTGGATTTGTATGTCCCAATACACATCTAAGAAGAGCCATACAAGTATGAAACCTTAGCAAATTTTAAATGGATTTGTTTTTTTCCCTCTTTCTGAAGATGATGGTCAAGTCAAATATATTTGGCTGCTTTATCCATCTTCCCACTTGTAAAATATTGTGCTGGATTGTTTCTTGTTCGAATCTGTCACTTTAAGTGAAATGAAAATCAAATTCTTTCTCCTCTGATCTTGTAAATTCTATATTTGTATCTATTAAAATAGTTTAGGGTATAGCTTATGGACATATTAGAGATTTAACCATGAACCAAACTGAAGGAAATATGCGCTTTGGTAAATTACCTATTAAAATAGTTGCTGATGAATTTGTACAAACATTAAGCTGAATTGAAGTATATCTTTTGCTAGAAGGGTATCCATAGAAGCCAATTACAAACTGGGAACCAAAATTTGGTCCGAACCTGATCCAAACGATCACTAACTCTATTTCATGTTTGATTCCTATTATGCCAAGACTCCTAGAATTCTTAGTCATACCGGAAAAAAAATTCAAGAAGAGAATGAAGATATAACTGACAGAATATTTAGTATTGTAAGAGTAACTTTATGATTTACACTATTCAGATAGAAATGCTATTAGGAATACCACGGCCTGTGACCCCAGGACCAGAAGTGGGCAGAAGCAGCTCGTATGGATGGACACCAGCACCAGTTCTGTTCTTTAGATGTAAATTCTTGTTCCTTTGGTGTATTATCTCTTCGATCTCCTTCAAACGAAAGGAAAATTTGTTGAACATGTCTTTAACCTGTTGATCATCAGTCCAATGGCCATGCTCCTGCCCGAGATACTCTTCATCTGGAGAATGTGTAGACAAACTATCTTGAACGGCCATAACTTTTGTAGCTTGAAGTTTAGAAGGCAAGGATGAGAGAAATGTAGCTTGAGGGTTTTTTAGAAATTTCTCATACTCAGGCTCATTTTCCTGAGGGATAAGCTTCCTCATAAGGGTAGGCCGGTTAGGAACGTACCCACCAAATGGGTACTGCCCAAAGTTTATTGCTGCATGTTGACCGGAAGCAACCCAAATAATTGTAGTTAGTATTCCAGTCAAATCCTCCTTGGATTCAAGTTTAGGCCACCAAGGCTCGTCCTTCTTGTCAGCGTGACCTTCATTCTTTATCTCGGACCACCATTGTTGGAGCTCAATATCTGACATGATGGCTGTAGAGTCAGGGTAGAAATGTGAAACATAGGATTCAACCCATTCTCTGATGGCAGACCATATGAGAAGGCCATCAGCAGCATACGGGTAGTCTTCAATCACAAGTTTTACCCCACAAGGTGCTGTAGGATCCTCCTCTGCCATTCCCCTGGAAAATCAGTTTTTTTATCATAACATCATTAATACACCACTCTTACGTCTCTAACACAAGATTAGTTAGATTACGCAGGTTGTTAGACTATGCAGCATAGGAAAACGGGGAGACCTCTTGATACAGCAGTTTCCGAACTTCATTAGCACGGAAATGAATGGGGTTTTGGAAACTGGGAAACCTGAATTTTCTAAATATCTATTTGTTTAAAAACTCTACCAAGAGCCAAAAGTGACAGTTTTTCCAAAGGTATCTCATTGGAGATGGGTCCTAGTTGAGGACTTGAGGTTATTGGAGGAAATTTTTCACAAAATCATAGTCAATGTACTCCCAATCCTTTTCTTATAAACATAGTAATATCTGATATCTTAATGCATTATCTTGTATGGAGTTACTAGTGTGACACCTATACCAAAGAAGGCGGCGGTTACAACCACATGATGCGAGAGGAAATGTGAATGCAGCTAGATGCATAGGTGTATATATGCATAAAAGTTCACCTTCGAAGTAGATCTGCCGGCAATGCTTCCATGTCAAACCGCCACATGGTTTTGTAGGCAGCAGAGCTGATCTCCATAGCATATTTCCCAGGGGTAAAACAGGCCTCAATAATTCCCCCACCATTGATCAAGCTCTGCCGAGCAAGGGCATTGATTTCCATAGTATACCGCATATGTGGATGCAGGAGCTTGTAAATGGGATGCATTTGGCTAAGCTGTCTTTTAGTAGCAATTATGTAAGCCTCCATGCTAGCATGAGTCCTCAACCTAACAATCACAAATCCCCTTGATATCAGAGAATTTCTCGAAAAGAAGTTTTTTATTACAAACATACTGTAAGCTTCTTCATTACAAAAATCATAAGAGAGCTTCCCATAATTCTTGAAAAACTCACCAGTGATTTATCAGTTGATGGACACCACCATCAGCTGCACAAACATGAGCTTTGGCCAACTTCCAAATCCAATAGCTTGTAGCATCATGGCCATGAGTATAGACACGATTAAATGCAGGGCGAAAACTGGTTGGAGGAAGCGAAAGCTCAATAGCTACAGGTTTAAGAGTCTCGCCACTGGTTTGGAAAAGAATCGTTCTAGAGGCATACACTTTTCTTCCTTTTAAGTCATTTATCTTGTTGACAAATGGAAGTAAGAGGTCATGATAATCTATTATGAAAAGTCTCTTTTTTCAATGGCCTGCATCAACAAGACGAGGAGCAGAATCAGTAGTGCATATTTGCTTTCCGTCCAAAACAATGAACTTTAAAGTGACATTTAAAAACCTTGGACCATGGCCAACTGTTCATATCTGCAACAGAAGAAAAGAGAGCTAAAACAGCCACCACCCAGTATAGACCACACTGCTAGATGAGGATTAAAAAACCATCTTTGAGATGGGAACAAAGGAGCCAATCTCAAGGTATTATATAGTATTCATGACATACATAACATTTCAATCTCAAAGGGGACCTATGACACTTGGCAGAAGAAATGGAGCAGAAAATCTACGTGAACGACCGTTGGAGATGAAAGATTGACCAAACAAGAGACATGGACATTATTATTGGTGTCAAGGCTTTGACATTGATGTTGTTGTTGATGACATACATAAGGGCAAAGGCCGTTTTGGGGTTTACCTGACTAATGTGCTAATTTTGGAAGAAAATCCCCCAAGATTGGATGATTTTTCCCATCTTTGTGACAGTATTGTCAGGACTGCTAGGCAAGTACGCAGCTGTAACCTTCACTAGTCTAGATTGACCGAGAGACTCCTAGTCCTGTCCTAATAGAGGAAAAGCAAGATGCATTCTGAATTTCAATGGAAAGCCACTAATGACGGTGACGCTTGAGCTGCCAAACACACGAAAGATGGAAATGGTACCTCTTCAACACTCATTCCATTCAGTTCTTCCTCAAGTACTTCCTTTGTGATTGCCGATTCTGGAGGGCCATAGACTTCATGATCCAGTTTGCTCTTAATAGGAAATTCCTAAGCCAAAAAAATAAACCTTAGAAACTTCTAACGATTTTATAGTTCGTTCAAGGGACAGATAAAAAGTCAAAAACTTGTCTTGAATCTACCTTTAAAAGTTCAATGTTCACAGGATTCACTCCTGCTAAAGTCTGCCGTGCGAATTCTTCATTCCGCAGCCATGAAAATCTATCACCTATAAGCATTAGAAGCAATGAAATGATCAAAAGCAAATTCAGCAACAAAGAAAATTGCATTGAAATTAACATAATCCATTACATTGAGAAATAGAGAACACAAGACATACTTCTGATAACAGCAGGGATATCATATTTCAGTAGCTTAGTACCCATACTGAGCATTTTCCTTATGTTATTAATCTGTTCAGCTGCCTCGTCATCTTTTAAAGCAAAACCATTGATGTATAGGTTGTCTATATCAGAAAAGCAGGTGAATGGGAGATCTGAACTAGCCAAAGAAGCAGCAATTTGAGGTACTAAATTGTGCAAAACAGCTTTCAGTCTTCCAGTAGCAAATGTTGCCTGTTTCGTCTCCTCGAAAGCCTCATCACGTGGAACATATACTGGATGAGGCTTCTCTATTCTACTCTCACATTCTGAAACTGCACGAGTCCACAATAAAGAAATAATCAACAAGATGCTCAAAATTATTAAAAAAAGTATGCAAACTTTATCTTTTGACAAAGTATTAGGAGGTAATTTCAAATATCCTTGCACTAACAATAGGTCCTTAGACTTTATAAGGGAGGGGAGAAGTAGCGTGTAGCTATACCGGATTTCATTGGTGGTCTTCCAGTTCGACAGCGCCTTGGATAAGGTCGTATAGGACCAGAAAGAACTGGCCTAAATAGGTCCTTATCTTTATCTGGATTACCCAAATCATCATATGGAGCATAATCATAAACCATCTCATGTAGCTTTCTTTCTCCTTTCCCATTTCCACGACGACTGAGCAAGTCCTTCATTCGCAGATCGTTGATGCCAGGTGGTGTTTGCGATGGTAAGTACGTCTTCACGGAGAAAAATACAGCACTACATCAGATATTATCAAGTCTTGAAAACCATATTGTATAAACAAAAGAACAACAAAACACCAATAACTTAGTAAGGACAGTTTACATGGTTTCTGAAGATAATTCTGCTTTCGGGATTGTCTTTACAGGAGTGGATCCATGAATTCGCAGGGAAGTAAAGAGGTCCATCATTGAATCCATGAAGAACAACCTCAACCAAGTAGAATTCCTTGATGTAGTTATTAGTAATGAGAATAGCTCCAGGGTTCCCAAAGTTAGAAGGTACTGTAATATTAGCAGTGTACTCGTCTATGTGCTGTTCTGACGAACTCGGTGGCCATCCACTCACGTAAGCATCTACACTCTTTCCTGAATTGGTTTCTGCAGTGGCATAACCTAGAAAATCATTTGGAGGACAAGCATAATGCTTTCTAGGAAACAAATGCACTGATTAGAGTGAAAAAAACATAAAGCTATAAATCCGTTTTGCTTAAGTTATATAACACTTGCAAGTTTCTGGGGTGGTGCGTCATTATGAGTAACCCCATATTCGCTTAATCAAGTATCCGTGTAATACGTTACATGCTCAAACAATGGTGCAGCATTATGAGTAACCCCATATTTGCATCGTTAGTCGCTCCATTTGTGTTTGATAGTAACCTCATATATGCCTTAAGGTTAAACCCATTGCAACCTTAATAATTCTAATCAGTAATTTATATATGCATTATTACAAGCACCATTATGCAAATCAATAACAAATGCTGTGGAACGTCACGTATAAGAATTTGCAAATATTCATAGTGGGGCAAAGAATTTCACAGGCAATTATTTCCTCTGTATTATGAGCTAAGTTGACTCACAAATAAAAAGATTATAGGATTAACAAGAGCTTTTAAAAAGAACTAATCATTTTCCACCCTTTTTCTGCCTCCTTTTGGTGCTTTTTTACAATAGAAGCAACAAAATCAGATCATCCAAGTTGAACACAAAACATGAACATTTTCTCTACTTCGTTCTTCCTTTATTTTCTCTTTGAACCTTTTATAACAACACTACCTCTTAACGGTTTTAGTTATGTTTGACCGTTAAAACGAGATTCGATCATCATGTGGTACTCATGTGAGCACAAAAACAGAAGTTCTCTCCCTCTTAATGACCCGTGGCCTTGTCGGAGCCCGAACTTCCTTCCCTCCTAAATGACCGACAACTATAACCCGTTTGAACATGTTAACGTGCTCACATGAGTAGCACATGATGGTCAAACTTTGTTTTAACGATAAAATATAATTAAAACCTTAATTGGTACTAATTTTAAAGGATTTTGCTATACAACGTAGTTTTATGAAGAAATAGGATTCAAAACGTAGTTCTTTGACATATTTGTTAGGGCTGCATATAAAAAACTAAAAATGGAAAAAAAATATGTATTCAATGCGTCGATTAATATATACTTTCGTAATAAATTCACAACTTATTTTTATTTGAAGTCACGTATTTAGGTCTTATACATACAGCATAATCATTGTTATAAAAGGTAGTTTCATGAAAATTTTCCTACAATAATTATCAAGTTTTTAACTCCTCTTGAGGTGTTAAACCATGTGTAAAATTCAGCCATAAATATCAACTACTCAATTTTTTTTTGCTCTTCAAGGAAGCACAAAGATCTCTAGATTGGAATGTGTTCAAATCTAGAACTCAAGTAAATTCCCACTCAGAAAACTACCCACCCACCCAACAAAAAAGTATTCAAGAAAAGATAGCATATTCCTACAAATTAAAACATGCATAAAATCTCAAGCCTTGTTTGAATTAGCGGATAGTTGATAGCTGATAACCGATTTAGTTTAACTAACTAATCTCTTAGCGGATAACTGTTAGCTGATATTAAACACTACTTTTCAAACAAAAAAGCCCACAAACAACACTAAATAAGTAAATCACAAAACATAAGAATTAACAAATAAAAAGAGAGAAAACAAACCAGGATCAATCTCCTCACTAATAAGCTGAAGAAAAACACCTTGACCAATACAATTAATAAAGTTAAACCACTGATCTTCAACTTTATTAACTAATCTTTGTCTAATCTTCTTCTTAATACTAACAACAGCTTTCACTTGAATCCCACTTCCTAACAACAATGACCCATTTCCATCTTTACCCTCCATAACTGAAGGTGCACCAGATTCCACTGTTCTGTCACCACTGCTGATCACTGCCCTCACTCTAACACCATGTTTGTTTATCTGGGTTTTGTTTGTTCTTGCATTTTTTTCGGCACCGGAGATTCTAGCTCCGGTGAATCTCCGGTGAGGTTGTGGGTCATTCAGATTTGACTTTATTGTAGTTGTTGTTGTTGTGGGTGTTATTAATCTTGATGCTAACATGTTTGATAATGGAGGAGGAAGATAGTGAAGAACAGAAGAAGAAGAAGTTCAGGGAAATGGAGATAGTATAGTATATAAACTATAGATTATAATTTATTCGTACAGATTCAAAGATTATAGCTTGTTTTTTTATATGATAGTCTTGTAAAGTTTTGATTTTTTTAAGTGGTTATAAAATGATTTGTGTAATATTTTACAAGGTTTCATGATTTCATATATGGGTTATGTATGATTCTTATGAATAAAGAAATGGTAAGGAAGAAGACAAACTATCGATTTTGTGTTTGGAAGTATGTGTATAATAATGATGGATTAGTAAACAGTAGTGACATGGGTTAATGGGTTTAATGCATGACTTATCTACTTTGATGTTTGAGCATTATGTACAGTTTGTAATTTAGAATTACTAGCTGACTCAGTAGGTAGACGACTCACTACTAATAGAGAAGGAAGATAGTGAATTTTACGTCATCTGCAGGAACTAATTTTTAAATAGTGGGTTGTCTACCTAGTATCCACTGAATAGACCTATCAATGTTCATTTCAAATCAATTGTGGTAGTTGTCTCTCTTGTTTTTCTCTCCTCAATAATAAAGTTCTTCCTCCTATCACTTCTAACTTTATCAAACTTTAATAAATGACTCAATTGAAAAAGTAAAGTGGTGTTATATTAGATATTGATTAATAAATGATTGCACTGTAATATATAATTATGTTTCATTGATGATAAAAATTTAAAATTCATTAATTAGGAGTTATAGATTTTTTTTCCGAAATTTCAAAACCAAGCATCTCCTCCGGCAACTATTTAATAAATAAACTAGAATTTAGGCTCCGGCGATGCCCAGGATTTTTATGTACTAAATCTAATGATAGTTAAACTAATTGATGTCATGTAGTGTGAAAAAATATTTTTAAAAAATCTTATCATTTACAATATGCATTTTATAAATTTACAACTTAACTCTTGGTTTCTATCTATACATCATTATTGATTTTGATAAAAGAAGACAAATAGCATGTTGGAGTAAACTACTTATTGCATACTCAAGGTCACGGGTTCGAATCTTCACGTTGATATTTTTTATTATATGAGAATGAAATGGATATAATGTCATTCAAAGAGGGATGGTGACACATGGCGGATTGCATTCCTTTACACTTTTTAATATATATATATATATATGCAAGTGCTCATGGTTTGATTTGTGATTAGTAACATCATAGTGTTAGCTGATGCGAGGATTTTTCCTTCTATAAAATTGTACAACTTGTATCTTATACACAAGGCTAATTTCTTACTCATTGCTCATTTGAAACAGTCTAATGTGCAAAAATTATTATAGCGAGATTTCCAGTTGAGCAAATGAACGAAAAATGACATTCAGTGTAATATGCTCATCCTACATCCGATAAGCTATTTCATAGTTACTTCTTGGTTTCTTAACAAAAAAAAATAAAATAGGAACTAGCACTAAGTGAGCTTGTGTTGGATTGAACCAGAATCAGGTTGAACCATTTCAATTTTAAGAATAAGGGAAATTTCCACCTTACCGCAACTAGAACGAATCAAAAATGTGACATCGAAATGATAAGGTAAAACTCCTGCCAACTACATCAAGTAGTAGTTAAATCTAATCCCAGTATGACATGGTGCATATTATTAGTTTGATGTTAAAACACTTAATACTATTATTAGATAAGGATGTTGCTAAAACACAAACCCAATAATTATTTGATCACATCCCATATTTAATGATGAAATTCCTTAATTATCCTTTACTCCTAATATATATTCCATACCTAGTTTCCGATAACCATCTTTCACACCACCACTAAAATATAGTCCACCATACATTACAAATTTATAGATATGTGTATGTTCCATATTAATTTTTTAAGTAGCTTTTAAAGATAAGAAATAGTATTTTGGCCCAGGCGATGCTCTGGGATTTATATGTATTATACTTTAGTACTTTTTTTTATAGCCTCGGACCCACTTTAGTACTTGATAATTATTTTCTTGTAGAAAAAGATTAATAAGAATTTATAAATTAGTATTACTCATAAATGCATTTAATGTAACTTAATTATTGTTGTTCATTGAAAACATAATATATATATATATATATAGAACATAATATGATTATTAAAATTAATAAAAGAAGCAACAATGATGTAGTAGCGCAATGGTTGGAGCATTTAAATTTCATACTTAAGGTCACGGGTTCGAAGCTTCATGGACAATTTGCATTTTTTTATGAGAATAACATTGATAAACATATTATTGAAAAGAAGGGAGAAAGACACGTGGCGGATTGCAATTAATGCTACGCTTTTTAATATATATATATATAGATAGATACGATACAAGTCTACCCTAACAAGTTAACAACCGCACGCTATACCATACACCACCACGGCTACCAAAGGAAAAAAATGTACTACGTTATATTGCCTTTCTAGTAGTGATACTGAGATGAGCAAATACATAGGGAGATGAAAAGAGTGAGCAGCATTAAATATTCAATCATTCATTGCTAGAAAGAACATAGCATGGCATGATTAAACAAAGTTAGGGAAAAAGACAATTACCAACTTTACATTGTGGGTTGTCACAATTTTTCTAAAAGAATAGACCCTATATGGCTACCTATAATTAAAAAATTTAACATATTTTTTTCTTCATATCAGATAGTTTAGTTGGTAAAATCTTGTCGATATAATGTGCAAAATATTCAACTTAATTGCGTCTATAACATTATGTTTTGTCACTTATATATGCCAATTTTTTTTTGTCCTTTTTACTATTTTCTAAATAAAACCTACCAAATCAAAGAAGTTATATAACTACTTACTAATATTTGTTGTTTTCCTTTTGTTCTTCTTTGGTGGTATATTTTCACGATCTGATGCAAACTTAAATATTACAAACGGTATATTTTTAAAACAAACATTAAAATATTACCACATCAATAATATTTCTAAGGAAAAATTGACAAGAACAGGCCAAACTATTGGCCATCTTCTATAAACAGGCCATACTATGGATAATCCATGAACAGTCCCAACTATCACCCCCATCTTCCATAAACAGGTCAAGTGACCTGTTAACCTGCTACAACAGGTTAAATGAAATCACGTGACTATCACGTGACTTTTTAAAACAGCCAGTTTTTTTTTGACTTTTTGACTTCCTTCCTCCTCTTTAAAAACTGATCTTCTTTCCTTCCTTCTCCATCTCCTCCATTTTCGCACAAACCACCCATCCCCTTTCTTCTCTCCTTTCTTCTCCATCTCCTCCATTTTCCTGCCATGACACTCTCACGAGCAATTTCCTCGTCTTCTTCAACTTGGATGGGCCACACAGAGATTTGTGGGTGTTGTGTCCCAACAAAAATCCTCACCGTCACCAAGAACAACCACAATCATGGCCGGAAGTTTAGACGATGTGGCAAATATCCAGTGAGTTTTCCTATTTTCTTTAATTTTTGTAATTAGGGTTATTATTTTCTGAAAATGTAATTCTTTTATTAATTTTAGAAAAAAACTGATTGGGGCTTGTTGATGTTTGCAAATTAGGGTTTTTAAACGTTATTTTTCTTTGTTACAGGCCCAGGACTGTGGATTTTTTGAATGGGTGAGTGGTGAGGATATAACTAGCAACTGCACTGGATGTGAACAAATAATAACCAGGGTTGAAGAGGCACATAAAGAAGTTGATGGTTTGAATGGGAAGCTGGTAAAACTGAAGGCAAAGAAGGATCAATTGAAGGAGTGCAGTACTGCTTTTGAAATGAAGCTATGCCAAGTCAATACAGAGAAGAACATGTGGAAGTTTGGGGGTTTGGCTGCATTGGCAATCTCTTGGATATGGTTCAGCTTTGTTCTTAGTGGGAAGTGAGGCTGTGATGGGGGTATTTGGTTGGGACTGTCTATTTTGATGTGTTTTTTTTAGTATGTTGGTTGTTTAGGCAGTGTTGGTAGAAGTTGTAGTTTTTTGGTTGTTTAGGGCATGAACCATTTTGGAATTTTTACTTTGTATTTTGGTATCTATGTTCAAGCAATATATGATCAATGTACTCCTCTATTTTGGTATTTATGTTTCCTAAGCATTCCATTTAGCTATGAATCTTCAAATGAAATTCAGATCTGTTTCAAACACTAAAAGAAATTGACTAAGTTCAATAACAAGGAAACATTAAAACTGTTTATGATCATTGTCATCATCCCAAAATACATAGTTTGAAACTGGAAAGCTAAAATAACCATTGTCATCATCCCAAAATACATAGGTAACAACTGCTAAATGAAAAATACCCTAAGACAAGCTAATTTGCTGCAGAGCTCTGTGTTGGGAAATCTGACCCTATGACAGTTGATGATTGAGCTCTTTGCTGTGATGATCTTGTAACCCGCACACAACGAAATTGAATGTGACTTATAATGAACAAAACCATTGCATATGTAAAACATTGTGTTAGTTATGAACTTATAACATTGATTCTTCTCCTATTGTTATATGATGTCCCATCTGATGCAACAAACAACCCTACTCCAACAGGAACACCTCTTCCTCTCCCACCTCTTCCCTCTACCACCTCTTAATGTAACAGGAACACCTCTTCCCCTCCCACTAGCAGCTGCAGTCACAATACCTCCCCTAGTTGCACCTCTGCCACCTCCCCTAGTTGCACCTCTGCCACCTCCCATACTTGCACCTCTGCCACCTCCACCTCTGCCACCTCTTGATCCTTGGCCAATGCTTATGACTCTTCCACCCCTACCATTTCTACTAGGCTGTGCTGTTGCATTGTTAACACCACTAGTTTCACCAGTTTGACTCAAGTTCATTTCATTTGTTCTTGGCCTTTTTGAAGTGGTTGCAGCTGTGGCAGATGAATTGTCCTTGTTTGGACATTTTCTTTTGTTGTGAGCTGTTGACTTACAGATTGAGCAAGTCATCACAATACCATGCTTAGTGAGCTTGCCAGGATTTTTGGGATCTTCAAATGGATCCTTGATCCTGTTCTTCCTAGGTTTACCAGGGCCTACTTTGATGGGAGGTGGTACCATAGGTAAGTCAACCTTAGGCCAATATTTCTCACTTAAACAAGGTGGAATTGCAACTGCATAAGTCTTTAAATATGTTTCCCTAGTGTACCAAGAAGAGACAAAGTGTTCTGTAGTTTTGTGACAAAAGAAGATGCAAGCTACTGCATGAAAACATGGTATGCCAGACAGGTCCCAAACATTGCATGTGCAATTAAACCTATCTAGATCCACACTAACAGTATCCATTTCATGGCTGACTTGGAAAACAGTAGCAGTTGAAGGAATTACAGTGCAATAGGCTGCTTTAGCTTTGGCCTTATCTAGTTTTTTTGGATCCTAGGACAGATAGGGGATATGTTTTTTTCCATTTCCATTTTTTGTAGCTAGCCTTTGCATTAAAGTAGTCCTAATATCTTCTAACATATAGAGCAGATGTTTGGTCCTAGCACCTATAATATACCCATTGAAAGTCTCAGCAAGGTTATTGACAATAATATCAACCTTAGTATCTGTGTTCATTTTGCATCTACAAAAAACCCTAGGGTTATGCTTTTCAAAAGCAACAACTGCATCAGGATTTACCTCCTTCATTTCAGCAAGAACCTCCTCATAATCACTTTCATTGTAAGCCTTGGCTGCCCTCCAAAACAGTTGCTTGTACTCCTCTCCTCTGAAATTTTTATGCCAGTTGGCATATATATGCCTAGCACAATGCCTGTGCTCTGCACTAGGCAACACCTTCCTAACAGCAGATATGATTGCCTGCAAAAGAAACAACAAAGACAGTTACTTAAATTGACAATTAGAATCAATTATACATGTATTGAAAATCATCATAATGAACAAACTCACTAAATGCTCATCTGATATCACAGCTAATCCAGCACCATCATTCAGCATCAAACTATGCTTCACCTCAGTCAAGAACCACTCCCCAGCTGTTGTTGTTTTCCCCTTCCACAACTGCCCATGCTACAGGAAACATCTGGTCATTACCATCTCTCCCTATAGCTCCCATCAATTGCCCACCAAGAACTGTCTTCAAGAAACATGAGTCAATGCATAGCAGTTTTCTACAACCTTCCATCCAACCCTTGGCCAACCCTTCAAAGCACACAAACAACCTGTTGAACACTGCTGGTTTTGTACTCTTATCAAACTGCAATACCAGCTTTGTTTCGGGACTGCTTTGCTTTATAGCTTCAATGTATCTACCCGCACTTGCAATAATGCTCTTTCATTGACCCATGAAGGAGTCTGTGTGCATTGTATTTTATCTTGTATGCTACATCTCTAGTAATAACAACCCTGTAGATTCTCTTCACAGCCTCCACTATTTCCTTAGCTGGCCAATGTGGCCTTGCCTTAAAAAGCTCTAAAAATTGCTTAGCTACCTAAGTTGATCTCAGTTGAATGTTCTTCTCCATAGTCCTTATGCAACAATGTCCTATGTCAACAGATTTCACTACAAAACAGTCACACCCACTGTCCCATGAAGCATACAACCTGAAGCTGCAGCTAGGCTGACATTTGACCTCTAGTCTTTGTCCCCTACCCTTGTCTTTATTGCTTGTAACAACCCTTAAGTTCCTGCCTTGGTGAACTGCATACCTCTAACAGCATCCCTAAATCCATCCCTATTTGGAAATCTTAGGCCTACTTTCCATTTGAAAGTCTGCCAATCTGTGCTAGCAGGTACAGTCAGCTTCCTAGCCCTCTTTCTTCTCTCGCTAGATCTTCATCATCAGCCCTCATATGGAGATGTTTCCTCTTCTTCACTTTCGCATAATCACTAACATAACCATCTTTTTTAGTTGTATCAGTGGCCTGTGCTGCTGTCTTATTAGCAGTTTCAGCCTCTCTTTGCAATCTCACACCTAATTGCAGTTCTTCTCTTCTGTTTATCCTCTTTCTTTTCCTAGCTTCTCTCAATTCATCATCACTGCATTCTTCTTCATCTTCATCAGAAACTTAAAGGTTATCACACTCATATTCCTCCTCCTCTACAATTGGTACATCGTCTATCACAGATAAGTCTCATCCTCTAAATCTGTTTCAATTTCATCATCTTCTGCGGGATCTCTTCCTCATAGCTAGAATCACTGTGCTCACTAAAACTGTCATGAATCGAGATCATTCAATGGAATGGGCTGGTTCTGGTCTGGGATCATACCATCTGTAGTACTCATCTTCATCAATTAGCTGTGATGGAGAGGTTAGTCCGATTCAGTAAGAGTATTTTTTAGTTTAACTGTCATTGAAAAAAATAGGGTTTATTACAGATGAATTCAAGGCTGATGCATCTCTAGGAGGTGCAACTGTGAGGTAATTATATGTGGAGTAAGATTCTTTTGTGGGGTTGGCTTTTTTGCTATCTCTTTCTTTGGGTAGTGTTTTTTATTGGGGGGTATTTTTGGGAGGACTTTTTCCACAGTTAAAGCATTCAATTCCACATAATCTTCTGGTACATCAACTCCATGTATAACATACATCAGCTCCTATACCTTCTGTACAGCAAGGTCCCTCAACTGCAAGGCCTTAGAATCATGATAAATCCTCCTTAAACCATCCTCTAATGAACAATTATATAAAGGGTGTAATACACTTCATTAATAACTCTATACGGTTTCACAGCTCTTGCCAACTCTAACAATGTCCACCATCAAATCTCATCAGGGTCTACAAATCAGGGTTTTCCTTCCCCACCAACATAAGTCATACCCTTCCCAGTTTTTTTAAACAATCCACCATGCCACATCCTCAAAGTAACTTTTCATCTAACCACTACAACACCATACAAACAGAAAAACTAATTTCAAACACAACAACTAACAATTAACAACTAAAACATCAAACTAAATCGTAATTGAAGGCAACAAACAATAAAGGAACAAGATTTATAACAATGTTTTTTACGGGGAAGAAAAGGAGGATTATTTACCTTCTTCATAGATTCTGCCTCACGAGCCTCGAAGGTTCATCCAATCTTGCATCCATAATTGTTGCCTTTGAAAATCCGCAGTAGTAAACCTTTAAAATTTGCGCAGAAATTTTGTTCAAAGGTTATGGATGAATGAAAATGGTGGGAAACGAATAAGGGGAAGAGATGTCTATAGAAGGAAGGAAGTCAAAAAGTCAAAAAAACTGGCTGTTTTAAAAAGCTACGTGATAGTCACGCGATTTTATTTAACCCGTTG